>WFKH01011581.1:44369551-44407229 GCA_016163765.1 Magallana hongkongensis | reverse complement strand
CCACCCCAATAAAAATGACAAAGCAATCATTAACTACGCCCCCTGTTTTGGGGTCCCGTCCCCTCGGGGTTTTCGCCCGGGGAAGAATCAAAGAATAAAAAGCATCTGGGAATCCCCCCCCCGGTAAGACATCAATCCAGGCCGCTGATTGAGTCAGAGTGTTTGCTGAGTAAAAGCAATGAACTGCTGATCGTTCGTTATTTTATGTCACTTCCAATATTTGTTCTCCCTGATTGATATCTTGACCAACTGATGTAGATGACCAAATTCTGCTGTTGATGAGACCAACCGATTTACAGTAACAGTTCCCGGCCTGGCGATTCGTGGAGCTCGTAACAATGGATGATCACAAACAAAACAATTGTCATGACAGCTAGTGCATTTAGTTCTATTTTGCAGTACAGTTTTATACAGCGAAATTCATATAAGAATATATATTAAATACTATCATTTGAACTTCAATTTTTATGAAAAAAAATATTGACTGTTTATAACGCTGTATTTTTTTTAACTATATGGGTTATGAAATTAACAATTTAATTTATCTTAAAAACGCACGCGAAGTGACATTTAATTACCAAAATAAAACAATAGAAAAAAAGAAAAATATATATAAACAATATATCATTATATTGATTGTGGCCGAACGTATTCAAAAAACACTTGAAGTGTTCCTAATATTATAAATGTAAAAACCGACGAATAAGAAACATATTTTTGAAAATGAAATATATCCCAATTAAAGCAAACCAGCTTGTTTTTATAACATTGAGACCATGGATGACATGATATAAAACGAAAGCTAATCCAAAAGTAATGTCACGGATGCGTTAAGAATCAAATCGGACATCCCTCCCCTCACAGGCAAACGAAATCCTACCTTGGGACCCCCCCCCCCCCTCTTGAAAGTTATTGCTGGATCTGCTCATATCTTCTTTAAAATATTAGAACCCACACTTACGGAGGCTTGGTGGTCAACAATTACATGAGATCTACCTTAAATTTTTAGATACGAGTTTTATAGCTATTAACTATTATTTAGAAAAAAAAACCAAATACATATTAAGATTTAAAATTAAAAATTTTTCTTATATATTTATACAAATCAGATTAAAATAGTCTAAAAATGGCCACGACTATCAAGCCCTCATGTAAAATTGGTTCGGTTAAGGAGGCTGGATGGCCAACAAATTAACCATCAGGTCTGCTTAAAATTTTAAGATGTGATTTATTTAGCTATAAACTATTTTTAACTAAAGTAAAAGTCCATATGTTTTACCTTTTAAATTTAGGTATTTTCCTATATTTTTATATAGAGCTCTTCTTCTAGAGGAGATCAGTACAGTCTAAAAATGGCCACGATTATTGAGCCCTCTTAATATGAAATTCAATACCTATACCGGTGATTGAAATAAGTTAAAAAAGATATGCTGTTTTGTTGTTTGATATAGAGATGAAGAGCACCTGCACCAAATCCTGCAGCGACGTCCTTTGAAAATGGGCATACTATTTCTGTTTTAAATATCGTGTAATTTGGAATTTTCTTGAAATCCACTTATAAAATTTATTCTGTAATAAAAAAGTCAAAATTTGAACTGAAGTTTGTGACACTGCGATGTACCTTATTAGTATTTTAAACATCTGTTAATTGTCTAAACAGTTGAGCCATTTTTTTTTAATGTCCAAGATCAATATAAGTGGAGAAATAGAACCATATTGTCCACAAACGTGACGTCATCAACAGTGTTTTTGCAGATAATCTAGATTCTTCTCAAAATATTCAATGTTAATACTAGTATTTAAGTAGAATTAAATAAAAACCGCGATATCAATGTATAACGACCAAAAAAAACCAAACAAATTGTGAAATAGTAATCAATAATACGTAAAGATTTTTAAAAAATGGCTGAATCTACTTAGAAATAGATGAAATTGTGTATACTTATAATCTAATGATACGTAGATATTTGTAAAAAATCTAGATAATTGAAATTTATAACTTGATTAACTCAGAATATTATGGAATAGGCTATGCAAAAAATCAAAAGGAATTTACAGGTAACTACAATAATTGTAATTGTAGCAAGTGTTCATAGAGGCGGGCAATGAGACAGCTGCGACCGTTTGTTGTACAACGTTCACCAAAAGTCAGTTACGGAAAGGTTCATATCTAATTTTAGGTTATTGCGATGTGTTCCCAGTTTCCCTTTGTGATTCAGGAGGAATATTTAGTTTACAACTCATATCATTAATGTGGGAGTTCAGATCTTTTATTTTGGGAAATGGTGTCTGTTTCTTATCCTCTCCTTTTAAACCAGTCGGAATAAAAATTTATTCTCAATCAGTTCCACAATTTATTCCAATTTATGCTAATTCTGTTGATTGGCCGCTCCCTAGCCCTTAAATAATAATCGAAACCGAACAGTTAATTTTACAATCATTAATTAAATATAAAGTTGTGTTCAATTTCTAATATTTGGATTACAATCACATATTCTGTTATGGGAAATATTGCATGTATACCACATAAAAATTATATCGGAAAATAAGGAGACGTTTTATTTGGGACAAGCAATAGCAGTGAACATAGCGGATTAATTAAATATACACAGAGATTTCGGTTTAAATGCGAGAAACAATAAAAGAATGATGTGTGGTACATTTTAAACAAAAACTAGTCCATCTTAATATGCAAATGAACGGAGCAAAAAGCATTAACGTAAAAAAAAAAATTTTAATCAGATATGATATTTGGAACTCTTTTTACGTTCGGTCATAGGTTAAAAGGGTCAACATAAAACAGGCTGTTTACAATTAACGTTTTCCTTCCGATTCATCTATATTGGAAACAAACAAATACGCAAGCACCACGCAGGTTTGCAGATCATGACGCATAGATGACTCAAACACCGACAACTACCTTATACGTATCTCCGAAAGAAAAAAAAATCAAACCAGGGGAGGGAGGGGGTCTTATCAATCATGCGTAGGTCAAAACAAGTTCCAATTTTAGTATTATAATCTTTTAAAAAAATCATACCCCCCCCCCCCCCCCCCCCTTTAATCCCCCCTTTTTTCATGTCAACTTCAGCAAGGTTTACACTCTTCTTCATCAAGACAATTAACCCTGTATGTCTATTGTAAAAAAATATGTATGTTATTAACAATGTTTCTTTTCTACATTTTTTTTTAATAACATCAAAATTTTTCATTTGCATCAATGTCATTGCTCCGTCGTTCTATTTAGCAATGAAATAAATCAAACTGCAGATAAAAAGATGACAATATTTCAGTTTGACCAGAATTATCCAAATCTTTGAAATGTATCGATAGTCCCCTTTGTTGAATTCATCTGATACGATAATCCCCGCTTGTAATAATGTTCAACGAGAAAATCACCAATTTGTTTCTATGATGGATGGTACTAAACGCACGATAAAATTGAATATTCAAACTAATTTTAACGCTAAACCCATTGGTTCACTTCAAACACGATCGATGGATAATGAAAATCGCGAACGGGTGACGTATAAGTTTCCGGATTGTCGCATGAACGAAGTACTGTGCTGTGGGAGTGATATTGAAGAAAAATATCCATATGTGCGCGTGAGATCTGGGTGCTGCCGATGTATATATACAACATAAAGTGAAAAGAAAACGTCCATAATACAACAGATAAAACGGTAAGTGCTGCTTGTGTTTTTTTACTTTTACTTTGTTATGAAATTTTTAAAAATCTTTAAGATAAGCAAGAATAATCATCTTAAGTTCAAATTGATCTCTATAATAAAACAAATGGTTCCTGGTATTTTTATCAAATTAAGACGAAGTTTATGGCTATTTTTCTTGTAAAGAATGTAGATTGATTGAAGTTAAGATTTGTTTTATAAATACAAGTTTCTTTTTTATAAATCATTAGCATATTTTTTTATCATAATTTGGAAACCATGTTTATCCATTTGAACTGGAAAAAAATAGTAACCAGGACTTTATGCATCAATGTTTCGCGCTCTTTCGAACATAAATCATGATGATGCCGTTTTGTCATCTCCATTAGTCTTTGTAATGAAAATAATCCCATCAACTCCATCAAATAAAAAATGCTTTGTTTGAATTTTTAGTACTTTTTAAATCGAGATTGTAACAAAAACCCAAAGCGGAAAATGATAACAAAAGTAAAAAGATACTCAAAATGTTAATTTTCGCGTTGACACTTAAATGTTGGAAATGACTTTCCAAGAATATAATAATAAAAATCACATCAATGGTGCATTTACCATATCGTTACAATCTTTTTTTTCTTTTCAGAAGAAATCGAATCGTTTGAAAACAAATTAAATACCAACCATAAGAACCTCAAAGTTAAGCATTTGATAGTAAAAAAAAAAAACTTTCAAAGAAAAGGAAAAGCAATAAATATTGGATTTTATTCAAAATTTTCTGCTTCCGTTTAAGTTTTGTTTGTCCACAAAATAAATGCAGCATAGCGTCTTTTTGTCGCTGGCTCGCTCTCCATCATTTGTTATTAGATAAATTTCTGATTTTATGCCCATTTTTGTCACTGCTGCTGTGTTCCTCGGGATCATACAAATGAAATGACGCTCAAGATAGCGATTAATCCCCCCGAAACGCATGATAGAAATTTGATATTAAATCTAAAATAGTTTCCATTGACTTCTTTCAATTTCTGTCTTTGTTTGGGAAATACATAGTGATTTGCGATGCAATGGCAAGATAGACAAAAAAGTTTTGCTGAACTAGTTCCTAGGATTCTCATAAAATTAACATTTTGGGATTAAAACTCTATTTTATCTACCAAGTTATTACTTTTATATATCAAAATAGAAGATCTTCATTTGGTAATGATAGTTTCCGTTTGTGTTTTTCTGGAGTTCTAAAGGTACTTCAAATAAAACAATGATTTTGATTAGATTATTATATTATGAGAAGGCGTTAAACGAGGTTTCCGAATTAAAGAGACATGGTGACGCACAAACCCATGATTTAGCAAATATCGAATTTTTACACGATTTCCACATATTTTATATATCATATGAAAAGATGAACTTTTGAAAAATTACGGTGTTCAAAAGTAAATAAATCAAATTAAAAAGAGAAAAAAAGAATTAAGCGTTGGGCCAACACGAAAATATTGAGTTTTTCTTCCGCTTCATAGCCACGCAAGCGCAGGGGAATGTAAATACTGCAGCGTGGCATACATCATGAGCCAGAAGCCTCTCATTGAAACACGATGTCTTCAAGAACTATATATTTATTAAGATGCATTCTCTATTAATGCATATTTCTTACCACAGACATCGAATAGCTTCAAATTCAAATTCTTTTTTCTGTGTGTCAATCCCACTGTAACTATTTTTAGACAGAAATCGCAATCACGTGACACTAAACCAATGTCCAACACAACTCGGTTTGTTTACATGTGCAATTTCCGGATGAGTTTTAATGACTTGTAAATTGATAAGCGATGACTTATGATGCGTGAAACCTTCCGTTTGATGAAATTTCGAATAACTCTTCTTATTTCCGTTGTCATAATCAAAAAGTAAAACATTTATTTTGAGTCACCGTGCCTCTTTAAGCTTTGACAATATAAACAAAATATCAGCAAAGTCTTGAATGAAAATTGAAAAATTATATCTTGGATACTAGAAATACTCAAGAACTGCTAAGAAGGTTGCAAAACGGTTGTACTGTGTCTTCTCGAACGAATTAATATTAATGAAATTGGTCATACGAGTACTTAAAATATGATATAAAATACTGTAAGACCTCGTAATCGTAAAATTTCGAATTAAAAAAAAATCACACTTTGAACTTAATTTTACGTGTTTAAAGAGGAAGTTAACCATTTTACTATGAACTGTTCTTTCAAAATCGTTTCATGATAGCCACAGAGTGTCATGCTAAAGAGACAAAAGCACATACTCATACAGATCGGTTTCTTCAACACGTTCTACTATATTCCCCACTTAATCTTTAATAACTGTTCATGACAAAGTAAGCTGAAAGGAAAAACTTTTAGTTGGTAAAGTATATGAGAACTGTATAATATTGTGGATTTTTAATTTAGTTTTTCACATGTTTGAAATAAGCTTATGGGCTACTATGACACCGGTTTTTTTTAGCATGGGAGAAAATGCCTTTTATTCTATTAAAAAGGAGCGTATTGCATACAATCACGAAATTAAACCACGAATTTAAAAAAGTCTCTGGTTTAATTAAACTTAAAATATTTTTGCTAAAAATGCTCTTAGGTTGGAAAAAGGTCATAATTAGATTACATGTACAATCATATGTATGCTTATTATTTAAGAACATGGCAGACCAACTTAACTGCATGTCTGTTTAATGCTCAGCGAAACAAATGAAACAATCTCATGTATTTTTCTTTAAAATAGCCATAATGCAAAGAAAGCTTTTTTCACACGATAAATGTGTAAGCATTTTATAGCCACCACACAGAAAGAAATTATTCTTAATCATGCTATCATAACATTGTATTACACATGATTTTAAAAGATGTTCTGCTAACAAGAAACGTTAATCAGGTTTGATGCACGTGTGCAGTGTGAAGAACACTTTTTGACAATCTCCCACTTAATAACAAACCAATTTTAAAATCGATTAGTGCAACAATTATATCTTAATTGAGTTTATTTAAGAGATTAATTTGGCTTCACGGGGACAATAAATACAGAGGTAATTTTTTCCCCCGCCGATGAAATTTGTTCAGTTTCGACGCCCAGGGTTGTTTGAACAGGGTACAAGGGCAGGGGATTGGACAAGGATAAATTATCTTCATCATCAACTGTCACTGTGATGGAAGACCACAAACTTCGCCCATACAATCTACAATCATGCACAGTTACTGTGTTCTTTTTCCTCAATTGTTTGCTTTGGCCTTTTTTCACTATCACTGTTTGCTTTGGTTTAATATGGCTGTTTTAATTCTGGGCCCGATTCAGCGTTATAGACCGATGATTATATTTCTTGCTCGAAAAGAAATACAAGTATGGTTATCAGATTTTTCGAAACTTAAAAAAAAAAATTCTTAACTTGCTGGAAGGTAAATTGCACTTAAAACATAGACTGGTACATGTATTGAAATGAAAACTTGTTTTGATGTGTGTGTATGCCTGGGAAAGGTACTTTTCATAAAACTATATTGAAAATTTCAAAGACTGAAGTAAACTTTCATATAGGAAGACAATTTATTTGTAAGCAGTTGTTGGTTGTTTATTTTCTATCATGATGAAATCCCTATAGATGTTTCATCGATCGGTATTCAAAAACAACCATTCAAAGACAGCGAAACGTTTAAACAATTGTTAAACTACAATTGTTTTTATTTCGTGCTCTTTTCATGAAATATTTATCATTTAGTATAATTATATTTTGCACGTCGTTACAAGGGTTTCTTGTTCGGACTCACAGATATAATTCCATATCATAGTCATGGATTTGGATTCTGAAATTACAAGCGTCACGAAACGGAACTACATGTGACTAATTTCTAACCAAAGAGGATGTAACTATATATTTGTCCCCAAGATCACAAAACCCCACCACTTATTATACCACAATTTTCTATTTAAAGGCCTTGAAATCAATAGCTAAACTGCTCTGATCAACTTTGTATCCCCAAAAACCTTCCCGCGTTTGCAAAAGAATCAAAAGAGTCTTAGCATTGATTGGAAGGAATAATTACGAACAAGATCAACTCTCGGTCGTCCTTTTTATTCTTCAAAAAGAAACATAGGCACGTTTAAGAAAGAAAATTTTAATAAAGAAAACAAATACCCAAATGTCCAGAATTTGCTGTCATTGATTATGTGCCTAAATAATCTATAGAATGGCAGGACTTGATTGAAATTCTAGAGAAATATATTACCGCGGACTGCAATAAAACATGAAGACTAATGGACTGAACACTGTCGAGGAGTAAGTATGAGAAAATGCCCCTACCAGCTTATCACATCTTGATATGCTCCCATCATTTATCGCCTGTTTATTTATAACACCGATTTTCGTGGAAAGTGTATAACCCTCCCTCGAATTTCTATCCCAGAGCTATGGTATTCGTAAAATTAAATAACGAGTGTATTTTTGTTTTTTGACTGCAGGTATTTTTTGTTTGTTTGTGTAAATCAAGTACATATATTGACTAAAAAACCACAATGATTAAGCCTTATAGTTTACCTGATTCACACTTCCGGCGATCTAAAAAGACAACGTCGAACTTGTTTTAGGTATCAATTATATTGGTCAAAAGGTTCGATTCGTGGAAATAATTTTGAAATGTGATCGTTTTTGTACCGTCTGCTCAGAATGCGTGACTTGGATCTGTAATCACCGATATTGGATATAATGACAACTCTAATTCTGTTCGGAATAAAGCAATGGCTAGGGAACCACCGAGAACGGTTTTTTGGGCGATGTGCATCGGTGTGTAATGATGGGATAGCCCTATCAAACGAATGATGGTCTCCCCTGATCAAATATCTTCAGATCTTTTCTTATCCTGATGAATTACAATCCCGATACTCAGGACGAATCCGACTTAGTGTGACGTTACATTTGACGTCATTAAATGTAATGAAAATGATGGTCGATTTACCTTGTTATACCAGTTGATTTCTAAGTATATTTCAAATCATGCGTAGTGGGCTTTTTAAAAAAAAATAAAATTCTTTATTGGCAATATCTTTTCAAAAACACTATCGAAAGTTTTCAAACAAAACAATAAGCTTTATAGAAATATTAGAATGCAACAATAAAGACACGAACAACAACAAAAACAAAACAAAAATATAAAAACAACAAGAAATTTTTTTGTTTACAACAACAACAACAACAACAACAACAACAACAACGATTTAATTTTATGGCTCTGTGATCGATGTCAATTTACATCTGACAATGGCAAAGCAATAAAGGTCCGATTACTCGGAAATCTGTAATTAAATCTAGCATGGTTGACGGTAAAGATCACTCAACACTTCGCCCCATTTCTGGAAAATTAAATAAAGACATCCACTAATGTATTGCTCTTGCAATTTCACAGTATGACTACCTACAATAAAGGGCCACACGGTGAAACAAATTACCTTCGTTTTCTTCCTTTATTTCATAAATATCATCAGTAAACAAATATCTACCTACTTTTAAAACTCCTATAGGCAAAGTTCATCAGGCATTATGAAAAGGAACGAATTTTTAAAAATTACCAACAAGATAATAAAAGTGCATATCTAACTTCCAAATGTGGATCTATATTCAACAATTAACTCTCTCTGGTTCTGTCCAGAAAATAAATCAAGATTGAGAGTAGAATGTCCGTAAGACAACCAAAATGTTTACTTGAAACAATTTAGAAAGTTACCCTATTTTCTTAGCTGAAAATTCGAAATCACTGAACTTGTGACAACAATGCTATAAATCAAACAAGCTTATCTTTTAAAAAGATTGGTGAGCTAGCGCTGTAGCCATCCTAAAACACAGAAAGCAGATTTCTAAAACATTTGTTTAAATTCTGAATCGATTAATTAACAATAGGAAGGCACAGTGGTGTACTGGAATTGTGCTGGAGAGGGGTCTCAATTTAGAATTGTGAATCTAGAGTGGGCTTCACATCGGCAATGGCATAGCCTGTGCCTTAATCATTATGTATCTACTGTAATTTCAATTTCGAGGTGAAAATTTTCAAGAACCATTGGTACTGTTTTGAAGCAATCGTATCTTCTCGAGCCTTTCCGGCAAGCTCGGAAAACATATCCGAGGTTGTTTTCCGAGCTTGAGGGTAGTTAAGATAAAGCTAGCTATTTATTATAATATTTGATTATATTATTTACATTATATGATTTATTTACTGGCATGCCCATGCTCTTTTGTATCTATGTTAATATATTTATTTATTTATTTATTTATTTATTTACTGATGTTTTATTTGTAATAATAATTTGATATGTTATAATTTGCTCATCATGATCCTCTACGGAGGGAAATAAATTATGAATGAATGAATGAATGAATGAATGAATGAATGAATGAATGAATGAAAATAACTTTGCATTATAAGACCTAAGCTACTGTTACTTTTTGACATTTACAATAAAACACAAAACTTCATGTGAAGATGATAAAACGAAATTCACTTGGTACAGTTTATCTACAGTAGTACAGTATTCCCAGAATCCCCTACTATGGAGTCGAGCATGCGTATTCCAGTGAAAAAGACTAACATAGTTGCTAGCGCCCGAGAGCGCTAGCAATAAGGGGGAAATGATTCCAGCAAAACGGAATCTCGGTTAAAATCAAAATATCAAAATGGCATCATAAATCTGAGGTCTCGTAAACTTGTGTCGTTATTATGTTCTTATATTCAAAAGTTAAAAGAAAATAGAAGGTTACATTACAATGCTTGATACATCTAGCACTTTGATATACTGAATCCCTGTTTTCCCTTAGATGTGATATTTGAAAAAAAGTATTAAAACGTCCTTCAGTAAATCTTAAATCGTTCAAACCAAAATACCCAAACCGTTTCAAAGTCAACATCGTTTAGATTTTATATTTAGTTCTGAGTAGATTTACAATTTATATATAAAAGCTATGATAAAAATACTTTTCTTATATTTTCAGATGAAGAATTCTTTGGAGCACTTGCTTATCTCATCTGTGCTAATTCTTTGCCTTTTATTTACATTAACAAAAGGAAACTCACATGCACAAAACAGCATAATGCAACTATCAAAACTCTTCAGTAATTTACAAGACATCCACGATGCAAAACAGACACAAGAAGACAATACCAAAGATCAAATAAGATCAGACACCAGAAAACAGCGCGGTGAAATCGGACTAATTCTAGCCCTAGGTGCTCCCGTCCATGTGGAGTCCCTCCAACATAACGACAAAGACGCAGAGACAGACACAGACAAGAGCGCATGGGACGTTGATTTTGAAGACGATGAACAGGATGTAGAAAAGCGCCAAGGAGCCTGGGATTACGACTACGGTCTCGGTGGAGGGCGATTCGGAAAACGATTTGATTATAATTTTGGAGGCGGCCGGTGGGGTCGTGACGTTGACCATGTGAAACAAGGACAAACTAAATAGAAAGGAAACCTTAGTTCCTTTAAAAAAAGCAGCTTTGGTTTCATTTTTTAAGTACTGCAATGGGTTTATTTTTTGCCGAGGAGTAAAAGAGCATGAAATCGATGAATTTTCATCTTCTAAAATTTAAGAGACATTTGTGCTGTTAATTGAAGAAGCGATATTGAAATAGAAACATTTTCTATTATAAATCAAACGCTTAATCAAGGTATGGAGATGATATTGTCGGCTTTGTTTGCAATATCCATGCTCAGGTTAAATACTTTGACACATACTTTGAAAATATCATATTGTTATAAATCACCACCCGTACCAGTAATTTAGGAATGTAGCTTTTTGCTTTCACTCATATAAATTAAAACACGAAAAGAATAATAAGAGACGTACATATATCAAATACTGACAATCCTTTTTTCACAGTGTTCTGTAAAATTTATGTTTTCAGATTAAAGACAGAAAAAACCAGATGCGATTTTAATTATCTCTTGTTATATGCAAGTATACAATAGTCAATCTCTTGAGAAACATCCAATACCTGTCATCTTAGCATAAAAGCCTAACTATGTAGACATTTGAGATCCATACTTTTCCTCTGTTTCTCGCTTTAAATTTCAATGTCACATAGCCACATATACCTAGTATGATTTTTTGGACACGAAATTAATTAGTTTTCTTCTTATCAAACTTTTCTAAAACAATGGTGTTACATACGTTTACATCAAACCCTTTACAATATTTATAAAATAAATTGTGGTATACTAATATTCAAATTTTTTTTTCAAACTGTAACGGATTGAATTTATTCTTGTGTGTGCCCCAATGTGGAAACAGTTGAAATAAAGCCAAATAAACGTGTTTCTCTTCTTTATACTACCGCAAATAATTTTTTTTTTGCATTTTTTGGGACATTTTTGTCCTTCAGTATATTTAAATAATAAAATGCTTTCTTTGGTGATTCATTCGGGATATGAAGGTAGCGACATTGCAGAAAAAATACATAACCCGCGTTAGCGGGTTATGTAAATTTTTTCTGCAATGATCGCTACCTTCATAACCCGCATGAATCATCAAAGAAAGCATTTTATTGTTTATATTAACATCTTTTTATTAACTAATTAATAAATTGATTATGAAAAGTAATTAAAATTCACTAAATTACTGTTTATGTACATAAGTACGTTAGCTAAAAGAAACAGCCAAATCGTCTCCTGTGAGACTTTGAGTCTGACATCATCATGATTATTTCGTGCAGTCCGTGATATTTCAAAGGTCGCTGTAGGTTTAGACCAATCGATAAACAGGGCGTGTAGATTTCAGTCTGGCTGTTTCTATAGAGCTATGAATTAACTATAAGTTTTCGTAAGAAATAGAGGGAATATTACTTGGTAGATGTAAATATATATCGGTTTACTCTTCAGGTTAGGCACGCATAATCAAATATCAATGTACTGAGGATGTTAGTTGCTAGCGCCCTCGTCTACGTTGTTTGTTTGTTTTTCTTGCTTAAACTATTCCAATCTCAACTTCTCGGGCCTTTCCGGCAGACCTCGGAAAGTGTTTTTCCGAGCTCTGCCGAAAAGACCCGAGAAGTTGCAATTGATACTATGCATGCATAGAATCATAAGTAGGAATTCTGGGAAATATGCAGTCGTGCATTATCGGATTCGTATACAAATGTCATCTTGCACTGTTTGCTCGTTGGTCAGTCCGCGGACAGGATGAAACTTCAAATGCGCTTGCTGAGATTCAAATTGGACAATCCGTCTTAGAGAAATTTAAAGAAGTAATTTCTATAGGTCAAACTGCGCAAGTGAGTCACGTTTGTATATTGGAAGATCGTCTGCTGCCGAGGTCAGAAGTTCGCACCTCTCTCTCTTCTCTCTATCTTATTTTTGGGAAAGGGGCTGTGGTTTGCGACGAGGGACCATGGAATTCATTCAAAGATTAATCAATGAAAAGTGACAATTTAAGACAGCTTCTCAGTTGTTGTAGATTACTTTATAAAGATAAGTGGTGTGCAGTCATACGCATTATATATGTACACCGCTACACGCTTGTCTCCTCACCAACAGTCATATAACTAAGTGTGCGAACTATAATGTACACCCGCATGTTACGATTGTTCTATAATAATAATTTATTTTACTTTCTTTCAATATATTGTCATGATTTGGTTAGTATAGAAACCAAGAACACAAAGACAAAAATTTGTCAAGGATATTAAAAAACAATTCCTGATAAACTTTTTTTCTAAGATTTTTACAGCCAACTATGCTAGCTTCTTAACCTTTTTTTTTTTTAACAGATAAGCATGTATGTTATTTATATTGTCAATTATTTTTTTTTACTCTTCGATCATCCACCGTTTTAGTAGCATGAAAAAAAACCCATACTTTTTATTCCGAAGGCATTCAATATATATAGTGAATGAAAATTAATTTGCAGTTATAAAAACAAATTAAATAAATAAATAAAAAATTGGAAGACAGTAGTCACTAAACTGAACTTTTAGGATTCAAACTTTTTGAAGGAAAAAAAATATGTACAGTAAGTCACAATTTTTTAAATAATATTTTTATAGAAAAGTTTATGTTTGCAACTTTTACTAAGAAGTTTGTAAAAAAAAAAATCATATTTACTTAGATGATAATTGTAGAAAGCATGCTTTTGCCATGCACTTCTTATAATTTATAACGGGCAAATAATCAGATGTAAACCAAAATTAAAAAAACATTAACAAAAGGTGAATCATTATCAATTAATAATCCCCTTAAAATCACATTAGGATAACAATTAAGTTTTCCTAATATTAGCTATAAAATAGTTTCGTTACACACTGAATACCTTAAACGCAGACGACTTAGAGTTGGAAAATGCAGTACTAATATAGTTTCATTTCACTGGTTTAAGTTGCTCTTTATTTACAATCAATATACTTCGGAAATGATGCAACAATGCATACTTTTTCCACAACTCTACTGCTTAAATAAAGCTAATGACCAAAGAAAACAATATAAAGAGCAAAATTTTATTCATCCTTTTGTTTTCTTCTGCTTTATAAAGTACGTTAGGTTGAATTTACCTTTTTTAAACAGGGTGCGATAAATTTTGTTTTTTGTTTCTGCTATTATGATGACCAAACAGAGGAAATCAACAACCAATAAACATTTAACTACCTCTGATCTTTATATTGTATTTATATTTCACTGTTTTGCAAATGAAATTTTGAATCAAGTCTCAAAGTTATAGCATACCTCTGTGTACAACCCTTGCCCAGACCCTTGATGTCTTTATCATCCGCACAATACTAAACCCAGAGTAAAGTGCTTGATGGATATAAAATGTGCAATATCTTTAATTTCTAAGTTACTGGCTAAGGTCAAAGCAAAGTCCTCTAAAATCTTAATACCTTTTATCAAAGCTGGGTCCTTTGAGATGGTCACCATTTCAATGATGTCGTGTTAATGGTTATGGATATCATAACAATTTTCAAGTCGTTGTAACGTTTTATGAAGTTTTTGAGCAGTGAAATTGTTCTGATCCGAAATGATATTAAGGTACAAAACAAATCATTGAAACAGTAAAATATCTGGAAAAGATAAAAGCTGATACTTAACATTTAGTTAGAGTTTGCGATACCTGTTCCAAATGTAAAGGACATGAAAAGTTGTTCAAAGCTACTATGGAAGTCTTCACAAGTATAGTCTATTGAACGATATCTCTAAATCTCCTGTGAGGCTACCTATTACCAAGAGGACTACGATTATCTTATCAGAGAGAGTATAGCTAAAATTTCACCGGAAAAAAGTTAAAGCCCGAAGGCCTTCCTACTGAAATTCATATGGACCAGGGAACAATTTTTTTTTAAGAAGTGGGTTCTTTGCTAAGCAATTCATAGTCTAGAGTAAAGACTTTATAAACTCGGAAAGAGGCTTTTAAATCACATACAGTCAGATGAAATTGTAACACAGATTGACCAACATAAAGTTGTTTGTTTCTCTAATAAACAAAATAGAATAACTTGATTAATAATAACAAGAGGTCCATGGGCCACATTGCTCACCCGAACAACTGTTATTGTAACTCTTTCGAAATTTTTAAATATGAAACTCTTCTAAAATATTGTAAAACTCACAAACATTCTCATATATTCCAATATTTGACAATGCATAAAAACAATATAAAAAAGAACTACTTTATTGGACATCATATCTTTAAAATCTAAGATGCATCAACAGACCAATCTTGCTATCGTAGGCATCAACGTATCAAAGATAACAAAATTGGAAAATGAACTATAAATAATTATAAAAAGTGATAGAAGGTCACTGCAACCTTTATATAAGGATATGAAGATATGAGGATGTATTACAAGTAATATTTGTGTCACTAAACATAGCTGCATTATTTTTTTCTATATATTTCTATGTTGAACTTTGAACCCTTCTTCTTTGGGCCCCAGTATTGGTCCGGGCGTCACGGTTTGAATAATTTACAATCTACACTATCTTATGATGCTTGCATAGTAATCTCACAAAT
This sequence comes from Magallana hongkongensis, assembly GCA_016163765.1. NCBI lineage: Eukaryota > Metazoa > Mollusca > Bivalvia > Ostreida > Ostreidae > Magallana > Magallana hongkongensis. The sequence continues at coordinate 44,391,554 of WFKH01011581.1, read as the reverse complement.
TGTAGCATTGTAGTTCTTGGGAAGAAGATTTTTAAACATTTTCCCTATATATTTTTAAGTTGAATTTCGGACCTCTTTTAGGGCCTCAGCTTGGGGTCACAGTTTCAACAATTTAGAATCTTCACTATATATATGTAAATATTGGCATTTCCGCTGCACTGGTTCTTGAGAAGAAGATTTTTTAAGACACACATCCTATTTTCACTGTTTTGTAATTATCTCCCTTTTGAAAAGGGTTTCGCCCTATATTTTAACGATTTAGAATCACCTTCAAATATGGATGCTTTGCTATGGATCCAAGTTTGGTTAAATTTGGCCTGGGTGGTTGTAGAATGATAAAAGTTTACGGACAGACGGACGACGGACACCAGGTGATCAGAAAAGCTCATTTAAACCTGTGGTTATTTACATAAAGATCGTAATGGAAAAACTTAGTTGTTAAGGTAATCAAGAGAAGCCATCTGTAGCTGTGGTGAAACAAAGAAATAGACATGTCTAAGTACGGGTTATTCTAAATGTCAGACGGACGTCTCGTTCTTTGTCAATGGCCACATTCTTTCCTTTGAGCAAACTTTTAATTTTGCAGGCCTCTGCCATTAAAGGATATTAATTTGTGCTTTGATTATCTGATTTTTAAGACCGGACTATTTTACAGCCAGTCAGTCACATTTTTTGATGTTCGAACTCACGCTTCTCTATATAAATCTTATCTTAAATATCTACCTTAAAAATCATTGTTTTACTGTAAAGAGTTTATTTCCCCGAAGAACGGAATTAATAAATGATCTAAGCTAAATGACTACTGATAATTTATATTCCAAAGATTCACAACATTCTTGTAGCTTTGTTACCTTTTACAAATCATTCAGATTGAAAATTGCTATATTATGCAACAAACGCTTGTAGGATCAAACACTCATAGTCCGAGTTTCTGTTCCGGTCCTGTATATCAACTTGCATTTCACTGCCATTATTGTCCTATATTTACATTTTCCAGTGTTTTTGTCTGTGATAACTCCACGAATCGATTTTGTGACGTATAGTCCAGTACATTTCATCAATGACTATTTTAATATTTAATCGTACAATTGCTGAAAATCATAAGTAACAAGCTTAAGGAATTCTTTTAATATTATGAGGTGATTAAATACGGTCGGGCGTGATCAAATTTATCATAAAGTCCTTCGGGATTTACTAGATTTGATCACCCCGACCGTATTTGATCACCTCATAATACTCGAAGAATGATTCCTTATTCCTGAATTCAAACTGGTAATGATTATTATATCTAAGTGACAATGACAATTTTTTATTCTCTTAACTGCATAATTTACAGTGTTATGAAAAATCCAGTCATATAGTTAACACTGAAGGGTGAAAAAAAGAAAAAAAGTAGATTTGATAATTTTCCTAGAGAGCCAACTCTCTCAATTATAGTTTTAATCAATTTACAAAGATAAATCAACATGTTTTTGTTACTACATGTAATATCAAATAGTTGTTGAAATTTGTAAACATTTGTTTGTGTGTAGTAATATAAAGGTATTTATAAAACTCTCTTATATTTAATTTTTACATCGGTACAATGAAATGAATGAAATTCGTTTCCTATTTCACTAAAGTTAGGTACATTTACAGTTTTCACACGCTATATCATACCATCTACCTCCTTCTATAGGCAATTTTGCATTACTAGTTCTAAAGTGCAAAAAAAGTTCTAAAATTGTATAGGCAGATTCAATAATTCAATACATTTCACTGTTCCATGATTGCTAAAATTGGTCTAAATGTATATATATGAAAAACAGTTGGACATCAGATTTGCTTTGGCCGATAAATCAAGTATGTTTCATTGATTTGAATTTTGAATCTAACAGTCTTTTTAAAGTTGTTTGCAGATGAACCAGATACTGACAGTATTTGGGCTTCTAAACATTTTTAAATTCACTTGCTGGTTTAAAACGAAACAACAAATATAAATGTCATGAGGCAAAACCAGGTGTTACACAGTGTGAACAATTTTTGCAGCAATATGTGCACATGCAAGCATTATGTGCTACATTTCGTCATTAATTCATGCGCAATGAAACTATGTGATTATACCGTAATTATATAATATATCATTGCGTAGAACTATTTACCATGTGTAAAAAATAGTTATGTATGTCATTGAATTTTGTCTTATTAAACTTATTCACATAGGACAGAAATTCATTCAATAAATAAGGACATCAAATCACATTTATCGCTTAATGAGAAGATGAAAGAGCGACGACTCTGATAAAATCAATGACAACTAGTCAGCGTTAGAGTCAGTGTAATATAAAATGTGACAAGTGAAATAACTCTTGGATAGGATAAAGCAATGGAAGAAAATGTATGTTTTATGCCTTTGAAACTTAAAAAACTGATCTTATATAGGGGTTATGAAACTAAATGTTAATCATGTATATTAAGAGGGTAGATTTTAATACATACCTTGACATTGAAATCTTTAGTTAATCATTACCACAGGTGTCATGCTTTTATCACAAACACCCCTGTTACATGAATATGATTGGCATCCCACAGATACTTTTTTAAAAAGTAGTAACAGAAGGTAGATCTTTAATTTTTTTTAATATAACATTTATTCTTTATTCTTATGAACGAACCGAGAGATAAAATATTTCTGATGTAGCTTAGTCTTTTGACAATAAATACAGAATGGGAAAAGCCAAGTTTCAATTTAGAGGGTTCAGTAAGATTTGAAGCGCTTCAAAATTTTGCATTCATACAAAAGTTAAATTAATCAACAGCTTGGTCCTGTCAATTCTCTTGTATGGAAGCAAAACTTAGAAATCAACAGAACGAGACTAAAATTGGCACCTTCCAGAATAGATGTCTGAAAAAAAAATCTCAAGAGTAACATGACCAAACAAATTTTCAAACGAAGAAATCCATCAAAGAACAAATATAACAAGAGTGAGAAAAATAAATACACCCAAGAAAAGAAACCTGGCCATGTACTACTAAGGATGAAGAACACCAGGATATGTGCCAAGAAAATGATATGGCACCCAGATGGAAGGAGAAAAGTAAGCCGAACAAAAACAACATGGAGCAGGAGCGGTTACAACTGGGTTGGAATATCTGGGCTTCAGCAAGGGCAGCAGTCTGAGACAAAGGCAGGTGGAGGCAGTGCATTAAGACCTTATATGCCAGTTGGCACAATGAGGATAGGTAAGATGAGGTGAGGTTGGTCTTTTATCGATTGCTCGGCAGATTAGACTTTATACACCAAAGTACAATATGTTTTAGACAAAGGTTATCTTTTTGCAACATAACCAAATGGAATAAGGAATTAACTTTTGATAACATATTGATTATATGTGCATCTAATCATTATCCAATACGTACATAGACCTACTGTTTTACCTCGGACTAAAATATCGCAACGTCGTCAAAAAAAGAACATGGTGGCCGCAACGTCTTTTTACGTTTTATTCCTTCAGTTTATCTATTACTTTTACAATCAATAGGCTGCACCACCATCGTTGCTGATGGTGATGCAGACCTTTTGTTTTTTTCCAAACAGAAGTAATATAAAGACAAGTCTATATTATAGAAAGCAGAAAAGTCGAATAATATTGATGAAATAGAATTTTATTCATGTTTTCGTATAGTTAAAAATTCTTCCAACAATGTAACAGTCATTTGAAAAACGATCTAATAACGGGGGGGGGGGGGGGGGGGGGGGGACTATTACAAGCTCTGCAATTTGTCATGAATCATGATTTCACTGTCATAGTTTATATTGCACTTTATTTTTACTTAGATTTCTGTTCAAACGTCAAATATTGTTGTTTGTTTTGTGTTGGTTACTGCTTAACAATTGACAATGTCACACAAAATTTACTTGCTTAGTACATCAAGTATACACTATCTTGAAATAGGCACTATCTCTTGTGGTGGAACTACATAAACATATAGCTGACTGAATAACTCATATTCTAGGGCAGAGCAAATAGTACCATATTAAAAGATTTATTAAGAGAAGGAAACAAATCTATAGGCATATAGGCATTATACAATCGGTTAAATTATTTATTTAAAGTATTTTTTTAATCAGTAACTACTTATATTTGCTTTCCATTAATGAAAATTCAAATTATTGCGCCAAGTCAACTTGATGATGTCACACAATAGCAACCTACATTCACTGGCAGTAGAAGCCATGATTTATATATGTATATATATTGAGGAATTACATGTTTGAAACTACTGTAAGTACAAATTATACTGAATATACTGATTCCTCAACAATGACATGTAAGATTCTACAAGAAATATTGTCAAAAAATAATCCTTAAGGAGATGATAATGACATTATAAAACAAATAAAGAAAAACATGGGACTATAAAAAGAAATTCATGTGACTTATACATGTAACTTCTTATTTTGTTTTAAAAGTGTTGATATATATTGTAAAGTTGAATGTATTTGAAAATGAATATACTGTAAAGCTATGTTGTTATATATATCTTTATTAGAAAAAGTGTTCTAAATATATGAAATTTTCATACAATGTCAAAATGGTATGTATATATTCTGTGTTTTTTCTATCAGACCTACAAATGTGTGTCGACGACTGAATTTATTGTAATATTATAAATGTACATAAATTGTGAAAAGTAACTCTTGATTGTGTTTTTAGGTTACCTGAGTCACTCAGGTGACCTATTGCTGTTTTTGTCCGTCGTCGTTCGTCGTACGTAAACTTTTGAACATTTTTAGCTTCTTCTCTGGAACCACAGAACCAATTTCAACCAAATTTGGCATATTGCATCTATGGGTAAAAGGGAGTAAAAATTGTGAAATTCATGGCCCCTGCCCCCCTGGGGCCTGTGGGACGGGGCTAAAACCATCAAAATTAATGCAATCTTTAAAAAATCTTCTTCTTTACTCCTAGACATCAAGCAGTCAAACTGCTTGTAATAAGCATTGAACTCTCTACCAAAACGTGAAATTCATGACCCCAGGGTCAGGGGTTCTGGCGCTAGGGTGGGACTCTAATGATTATAGAGTAAAAATGCATTAATTAATGAGGAAGAATGCCTCTTCCAAAATTGTGAATTTCATGGTCCCTGGGTCAGGGGTTCTTGTGTTAGGGCGGGGCTCTATTGATTATATCGTGAAAATGCATTAATTCTTTGAAAATCTTCTCTGCTACTGGATATTAAGCCCATGAATTAAGTACATAGTTATGATGAGGAAGAGTTCCTCTTCCAAAATTATGAATTTCATGGCCCCTGGGTCAGGAGTCCTGGTGTTAGGGCAGGGCTCTAATGATTATATAGGGTAGGGTGGTGTAATTTCGACCGATTATTTTGTTTGGTACTTAGGATTTGTTCAATTATGTCACTGTATGTTATGCTACATTTTTTTTTAGAATTTATAAAGTTTATTGGATCAAACAATCTCGGAATATTAAAAATGATTTCATTAGCCCTGTAATTATAATGCACACGAATATACATTGCAAAAGCAACACTGTAGTTACTCAGGTGACCGATAAGGCCCATGGGCCTCTTGTTGTTCTATTCTGGAGATTTCGATAGCCTTTCGTCACATATAAAAAGGAATTGAAAAAGGTTTGAAACATACATATATTTAGACTATGAATGTTCATATACTACTCATTATGTTTATCGCATATCACCATGAATGCAGAGAAAATAGACAAGAGAAGTTATGCCTATGAGTGTCTGAAATGCAGATCTTGCAGGGGAGGGAGGCGTTATGCTGAATCGCATGTTCATAAGAGCCATCTGAATCCTTCGGAAGTTCCATTTTATTGCACACTATTACTACGTGTCCAGAACCAAGAGAGAACTTGTTCGACACACTATAAGGGATATAAACCCCATAAGGAGGCTCTGGCTGCTTTAGCTACTAAAGGTGAATCTATCCCTGAGCTCGATCAGATGCTAAAAAGAAATCTCAATCCCCGTCCTACAGATGGAACTTTGAAGACTTACTATTGATGAGAGTAAAAGAGTTTGGGAACATAGACTCCAGGAGCCAGTGCCCAAAATGAAGACCATCAAAGATGGCCATGAAGACAATAAAATTGACACCAATATGACACCGATGGAAGTCCAAGAGTTGGGATAGCCCCAGATGAATTATGAGATTGGAGAAGACTTACCCCAGTTGGATGATAAAGAAGTACGATCCGTTGAAAGACATTCAGTCAGAAGAGATGCTTGAATTTGATAATTGTCAGGAGAACATCGGTAACGAGGAGAGCTCAAGTGAATCCACCCCATCACAGAACATCGTAACAGCTTTGAATGAACTGCAGAAACTGATCTCCACACAAAACCAACTGCTTACATCTCTAACACAGGAATTATGAAAAACACCATGATCACTGATGAGCTCGTCATTAGCATGCGAAACAATGAGAGAAGGGAGAGACATACAGACAAGAACATTAGGATACAAGAGTTGGGTCAGCTGCACCAACACCAGAGCATCGCCAAAAAACCTGACAGTTAGGCCCAAAATTGAAAGATAAGAATAAAATGTAATAAATATGTCTAAAACGTTGTTAATCTTTGGATGTAAAGATTTGTTGTGGTTTTAAAAAAAAAATAATTTATCTTATCCTACCTAGTAAGTATGTTGATTTCACTTAATCCTTTTTGTCATTGATTCGTGTACAAAATTTACTTATTTCTATGTATGATTGATATCACATGATAGGAATAATAATTTTGATGTAGTGTTTGTTGCTGAAATTAATGCAAACCATATTTGTTCTAACTGTTATACTGAGTATTCATGACATGGTATTAATATTACACTAATTAAGTTTCATAGGGTCATTGAAACTTTGAAAGAGGGGCGAAATTGTGAAGCCATGTGGTTATTTATATATCTATATGATATAAAATTTTGGTGTATATTTGTTATGATTTGTCATTATGAATGTTACTTGTTATTCTTTTATATAGTCGATCAGCTGACATTTATGTTGGGATACAATCCCATACCTATTATGTGGTCTACGCTTGTAAATTGAAACGATCGAATCTAATTTAAGTGAATCAATACTAGGGGTGTGCAATATTATCGATATATCGGTATATTGCAATATTAAACCCAACGATAATATATCGCAATATATTTTTTCAATACCGGTATTTACGATATTCTAACCGGAAGTGTCTAATAGACGCTAAATATGGTGTTGAAGCTGAATTCCAAACCCGTGATTATTTATTTTTCCTGTTTGAATTAATTACAGTGCATAAACAATCGAGATTGAATAAAAAACGACCAATATATAACGTGGTATTCACTGCATTCTTAAGTTACGGTCACATACTAAGTTACTATATAACACTTTTCCGGAATACATGTCGAAACATTTTGCGGTGTAGAATAGGTGTTTATCAAAATGGCGGACGAACACAGTACTGATATTCCTGAATCGGACTATACTTATATAAAGAATAACAAAGCAAAAGCCGAAATCTGGAAAGACTTCCTACTGATTCAAAAGAATGGAACACTTGTACAAAATGTTGCTGCCTGCAAGTTGTGTAAAGTCCAAGTTAAATACTCCGGAGGAACTACAAATTTGTACGCACATAAAAAAAGTAAGCACCCATCAACGACCACCCCATCATCTTGTACGAAGATACAAAAGGACTCGAATAATAATTCAGTGTCAAATGCAACAGGTGGGGTGAGCACACAGCAAACAATCCCTAATATTTTGGCAGCAAAATATCATGCAAAATCTCAAAAGGCTATTCAAATAACAAACTCTATAGCTACTTTCATTGCAAAAGATCTAAGGCCATATAGTATCGTTGAGTCACAGGAGTTCAGGGCATTGATAAAAACATTGGATCCACGGTATACAGTTCCCAGCAGGAAGCATTTTTCTGATCAGATAATACCTACCATGTACAACAGAGTGAAGAATGATGTACAGAGGTCGCTTATGCAAGCAGAGCAGGTAAAGTTATCTTTCACTTATGACTCAATGAATTGTAAAGATATAAATAAATATTATAGTTCCTAAAACTATAGATGATTTATGTGTTTTAGATTGCTATTACTACTGATGGTTGGACCAGTCGAGCAACCGAGTCATACATTACTGTCACTTCTACACATATCAATAAAAATTGGGAGCTAGAAAACTATGTTCTACAGACAAGGACTATGCCTGAGAACCATACAGGTATGTATTTCTATTTCAACAACCTACTGAGAAAAGTCATTCAATTTTGTTTACAATTTAAAATCAATAAAATTTATTTTCAGGTGAAAACATTGCACAAGGATTAAAAGCAACAATGGAAGAATGGAATTTTAATCCGAAATCACCAGTATACCTAGTTAGTGACAACGCATCAAACATGCTCAAAGCAGGAGAATTGCTCGGTTGTGATCTTCATTTAGGGTGCTATGCACATACATTGAATATTGCTGCACAAAAAGCTTTAAAAGTCAAAACTGTCAGTAATATGCTAGCTAAAGTACGTCGGATTGTGGCATTTTTTCACAGGTCAGCTGTTGCAGCAAATGCATTTAAAGTACAAGCTGATCTCTTAGGAATTTCAAATAAAAAATTAAAAATAGATGTTGTTACAAGGTGGAATAGTGCCTATGAAATGATAGAGAGATATTTGGAGGTTCAAGTTGCTGTAGTTGGAGCTTTACTTTCAAAGGATGTGAAGAATAAAGACAAAGATCTCAAGTTTTTGCAAGATGATGAGCTTCGAGTTGCAGAGGATTTCGTGAAGTACATGAAACCTTTGAAGTCAATAACTACAACTCTCTGTACCGAGAAAAATGCATCTATATCTATTATTCTTCCTCTTCACAGAAGATTGTGTGATCAGTTGTTAAAGTCATCAGAAGAAGATTCACATGTTGTAAGGGAACTTAAGGCCACAATATTACATGATTTAAAACACAGATATGAAAAGTCTTACAACTTTCTACTGCAGTGCACCTTTATGGATCCACGATTTAAAACTCTTCCATTCTTGGATGAGGTAGAAAAATCCAATGTTCATCATGCCATCATCACAGATCTGTGCAAGTTAGCTGATGAGCCAGTGAAGGTTAAAGTGGAACCAAGATTTGATGATTCAGCACCCAGACTTCCTACTTTAGAACTTCTAGATGATCCTGAAGCTGAGGCAACCCTTGAGCCCCCAGTAAAGAAGGTGAAGAAAGAAAAGTTAGAAAATCCTGAGAAGAATGATAATCTTGATGACTTGTTGGGAGATGTCTATGTCACCAAAGTTGAAAAACCAAGACCAATACTCCAGAGAATTGAAGATGAAGTCCATAGGTATACAGATCTGGAACCAATTCCATTGATGTTGGATCCACTTCTTTGGTGGAAGTCTCACGAATCAATGCTGCCATTATTATCCAGGAAAGCTCGTCAGCTTTTATGCATTCCTGCTACTAGCGTTCCCTCAGAGAGGGTATTCAGCACAGCTGGAGACATTTTATCTGCCCAACGATCTACCTTAAAGTCCAAGCATGTTGACTATCTCATTTTTTTGAAAAAGAACATGAAAGTGTAATTGATATTTTTACATGAAACTTTGTTAAATTTGTTTGAGTCGTGTTTTTCCCCCACACCTCTAGTCAAAAAGAGAGTAGTCATGCACTTATGATAAACTACTTATGTGTTCTTTTACAGTGCACTGATACATGTACAATATATATATGTATTATGTTTCCACTTATTTGTGTGAGTAATGTTTTTTCTCACATCTAGTCAAAAAACTAGTCATGTACTTATGTGTTCTTTTACAGTGCAACATGTATTTTGTTTCCACTTATTAAATGTTATGTAATGAGATTAAAGAGTTGTTATTTAACTTTGATTTTAATGATGAAAATACATGAAAACTAGTCTTTAAAACCTTTACGAGAAAAAAGAAGAAAAAATCAATATATTGCAATATTTATCGCAATATGCCACCAAATATCGCAATATATCGCAATATGATTTTTCTGGCAATATCCACCCCTAATCAATACCATGCTGTTTATTGCCTATGCATATTAAACTTATTAATAGTATGCAACTGCTGCAAGGATGTCATTTGAGACATAGTATATTTTATGTTATTAGTAAAACATGTCATACTTTTTACCTTTTGATTTATATAAGGCATCATCTATCCGGAAGTTTTACATGTATATTTAATTTCTCATCATACTAGACAGGAAGGTCCCCTATATTTCTCATCACCTCGTAAAATTCGTTGTCTGGAATAGGTATTGAAAGGTAGTAAATTGCAATGCAATTACCTTGTTGAGGAGAATCAGACAATTTGCAATAATGGTATTTTGACCCATGGTCCATACACCGTAATTATCATCTAACACCCTGCAGTGAAACAATTTGGTTATAGAGAATTCTTGCTAAATCGACAGCTGAAGTGATAAGCTGTACTCAAGTAATGTGTTTATCTACTAGTATTTAGCGTGGAAAGTCCTCATGGGAATAATACTATCAATGCAAATACATAGACATTGACAACTGTATCCTTGGTTAGTGAATTTTTATACCTGCTATTGGTATAATTTAAATCATTCGCATGGTCTAATAAATATCGATAGCTTATTTACGAAAAACTATACGTCCATTCTTTAAGGTATTCCATGTAGAATAAAGGGATATTTGACAATTTTGAATCATTTTGAATTAGTTAAGATAACAATGAAAGTGAAATGAATCAATTTCACATGACTGACAACATATAAGAAGCCTTAACTTTTTTGTAGAGTTACCTTTCGTTGATGAACAGAAGAAAATTTTAATTTTGTCAAAATATCTGCGGTAAATGATTCATTTCATTTTATGTTATAATAAAGAGAAAGTTTATAGATAAATTCATCAAGAGATTAGTATGAATTTCAAGTTACCTTTTACAATATCTGAATAAAACACGCGTTGCCCATGGACTTCAATGTAAAATTCAAGGTGCAATTAATTAGACAATAATCAAAATTTTGAAAATTCCTTTGGTGGAGTATTTTTTATGTAATAACAACTTAAAAATGATATCGTGATTAAGAATATCGGACCATTCATTTATTAGGTAAAAATGTGGTCGTTATACTTTGAATACCTTAAAGAAATGTAGAAACAAAATAGAAACACGATAATAAATTACATAAGAGAACTCCGCATATTTAATGTAGGACTGACAGTAACTCGCTTTTTGTAAGTACGCCAGACTGGTGGAACTAGTGAAAGTTGTACATCTTACTCAAAGGTAATGTTGAAAGTCATTTTAAGGTTCACAAACCTCTGCTACAAAATACGTCAGCATATTTATAATTTTCTAATGTACATTTTCATAAAGCACAATACCTTGTGATATAAAAATATTTTATTTTGATGCCTCGTGCGGTTTTTATATTCTCAAAAATTGATGAACATAATCATGATATGAAGAAGAGATCACATATTGTTTAGAAAATACAATATTTTGTTATCAGAGAATAAAATTTAAAATATACCATATATAACAACAAAGTATGGTATCAAGAGAATAAATATAAAATATATTACAATAAGTAATATGTAGGAAAGTGGTTCTTCTTGTGGCACAACAAATTTTTAAAAAAGTCTACCCAACAAATTTACGTTCATATTGAAAAAGTTATCTTTTCCGGGAAACAAAGATACAACAGATTTAATGAATTATTCATTATATGAAATTATAATTTCATAAAAAGACCATAAATACTATCTTAGACAATTCTTCTGAGTGCTATTTCTAAATGATGAAAAGAAATACCTGACGATGAAATTTTATTTGCTATATTTTCGGAAATGACATTGTTTGAAACAATGTTCTTTGGTGCGCCATGTGACTGTTTAGCTTCTGACTACATTGGTCCATTGCCTATGGCAAAAAGAAAGAATAGATATATTATTGTTTTCATGGATTACTTTACTAAATGGGTTGAGGCTTTTCCAGTTCCAGACCAGACAGCAGAAACTACAGCTCGTGTAATGTTAAATGAAATTATTTCTAGATATGGGTGTCCTTTAGCATTACACTCTGACCAAGGTCGAAATTATGAATCAAATATTTAAAAAAAAAACTGTGTTCTCTGTTACATATCAAGAAAACAAGAACAACTGCTCGTAACCCCGAATGTAATGGGATGGTTGAGAGATTCAACCGAACGCTTATTCGAATGATTAAAGATTTCATCTTAGCTGCCTTACATCAGCCTACATGTATAGATCAACTTGTCACGAGTCGACAGGACTTACCCCAAACTTACCCATGCTTGGTCGAGAGAACCGAATGCCGTATGAGGCTACACATCATTCTTTAGAACCTAATAGGGAAGAAGTTTCATCTTACTGAGAATTTGTTGAAGGAATTAGATCCAAACTTTACCTAGCCTATGAAATCGCCAGGAAATACAGCAATCTTCAAAAAGAGAACATCTACAATTCCAAAGTATTAATTAACAAATATGAAGTAGGAGACATTGTGTGGCTGCTCAATGAAAAGATCAAAGACGGAGAGTGCCCAAAGTTCAGAAAAACTTACAAAGGACACTGCATAGTGCTGAAAGTTTTTAGTAACTTGGTCTTTGAGATCCAGTTGGATGCTCGCGGATATTGTAGAGTGATAAACCATGTTGCGTCCTTGAAGCCGTCTTAATTTCATAAATGTTTAGATAATGTGAATATGAGCACTTGCTGTTTTTATAACATAGTCAGAAGTACATACGTTATGTGAATATATAAACAATAAAATGCTTTCTTTGGTGATTCATTCGGGATATGATGGTGGCGACATTGCAGAAAAAATACATAACCCGCGTAAATTTTTTCTGCAATGATCGCTATCTTCATAACCCGCATGAATCATCAAAGAAAGCATTTTATTGTTTATATTTACATCTTTCTTTTAACTATTTAATAAATTGATTATAAAAAGTAAGACAAATTCACTTAATTACAGTTAATGTTTATCAGTACGTTAGCTAAAAGAAACAGCCAAATCGTCTCCTGTGAGACTTTGAGTCTGACATCATCATGATTATTTCGTGCAGTACGTGATTTTTCTTAGATCGCTGTAGGTTTCGACCAATTGATAAACGGGGCGTGTAGATTTCGGTCCTGTCAGTTTCAGCCGCTGTAGATTTCGACCAATCGATAAACGGGGCGTGGTGATTTTAGTCTGCCTGTTTCTATAGAGCTATGAATTAACTATAAGTTTCCGTAAGAAATAGAGGGAATCATACTCGGTAGATGTAAATATTGTTAAATGAAAGCAGGAACTTAGTCATTAGTGATGGCACAGGATTTAGCCTTTACCTTTCAGATAAAAAGAAATAGTTTTACGAAGTTCGTTTATTAGTAGTAACCGTAAGGTTTCTTTCAAGACAAACTGGAAATGCCATTTGATGTGTAAACGTCGAGTAGATAGGAATAGCGTAATTATTTCCGGATTTACTCGAGTATACGATGTTTATATTTTAAATTATAAATCAATACGGCGGTATTGATTTATAAATTGAATAAGGATGATTTAATAAAGTTTAGTTAGTTGATTGATCATTAATTTTAGCTGATATTCATAGAAAATAACTTTAGATTCTTTAAAGACAGTTATGAATATTAATTTTCATACAAAGTTATGACGTAAAATATGATGTGCGTCATAGTATAAAAGGGAACGCACTGAATGCGCGTTGTCAGAGGCCAGAATCCTAATTAGAATAAAGTCAGATTATCGTGCGAGCACCGAGTGAAGGTATGAATATGTAAAATATATGTATTTGTGCTGATTGATTTAGGAGATATGTAGAAAATTTATAGTCAGAATGTAAAATTAAAGAATATTGAAATACTTTATTAGTTTACAAGTTTTAGGAAATATGTAGAATTTAGTCGGTGCATCCCAGGACTCTGACCCCGGGAAAAATTTCTTTCTCCCGGTTTTCTCTATTTATGTGTTTTTAAAAGTTTAGATGAAGTTTTAGAATTGCCTTGTCTGTAGTAAGGCGCAGAAATTGCTTTGTGTAATATTTGCTAAATTAGTGCAATTTAGACAAGTTGCACCTTCCAAGTTTTCCTGGTGTGCACCGAGTCTTTATATGGGTGTAGTTATGCATGGCACTACCCGAATCTCGTATTTGTACTGATTTTAATATTATATGAACGTTGAAATAATAGAATAGCCTGTTTGCGGTCTAAGTTTATTAGTACAGGTACTTTATAGGTAAGATTACAGACTTTAGCACCTGTAGCACCGGACTGGATGGAGCACATAGCACCGAAGTTATAGTTTAGCAGCGCGCAACCGGGTTCGGTGCAGAACCGAGCACCGACTAGAGTCAGCACCGACTGGAGTCACCACCGACCTTCTTGATTGAGTTCATGGTAATAAAATATTTAAAAAACTCTACCTATTGTGTGATTCTTTTATTCATTATATTAAAGGTACCTTCGAACCCAGTATTGTAACGTGCCTCAAAGGTACCGCCTGTACTATTCAGGTTATTTCATAAAGCGAGAGCGCGAAAACGTTTCAGCCATATCAAGCTCCTTCCATATAAAGGAGATATGCCTCCAAAATGGGCACTGAAGTTGTCTGAAAAATTGAAGAAGAATACATAATTTTACAGTGTACATGTATTTACTGTGTTATTTAGACAGTGCCAGATGTATTTAATAAAATTAAAAATATTGGAAAATGATTTGTTGTGTCCTTTCATCAGAGTTTTATAACAAAGCATGACCGTTATAAAAAATAAAGGGGATGGAAGGGGGATGTTAATATTAATAGTACATGTATACTATAGATACATGTTTAAAATGTCTTGCATGAAATATTTCATGTTTTATGTGTATTACTGTTCTAATTGCGCAGTTATGTTTTTTCATCAGCCGGAAAGAGGGGCAGAGTGCGGGAATGCTGCTTGTGTCGGCTTAGAGGGGAGAAACATTATGTGCTACGACACATGTTTTCTAAGCACCTGACCTTCGATGAATGGTCGTATTCCTGCCCCGTTTGTCAATACTACCACTACGACTACACTTACTTCAGGAAGCACCCCCAGTGGTATTCTCTTCACACAGCCTTGAAATGAACCTCTGCTGTTCCCCTCCCTTCCTCGGCTGAGGTCAGAGAGGAGAGTAAGGTGGTGTTTTCAATGATTCGCCAGTTGTCAATTGACGACTTGACCGACCACTGGACGAGAAGAGAGCGAGCTCCAGTCACTGTTCAGGTTCAACCATCCACTAAGCTTGCAGCCTTAAGACAGATTCTGCCCACCCCCACCTCTTCCAGTAGACTTTCAGCGGTTGTGCCATGCGCTGTTCCAATGGTGGCTCCCGCTGGATCTGTGCCTGCTGACACCTCTGATGATATGGCTGCCAAGTTACCCGTTTCAACTGCAGCAGTGCCTGTGGGTGAGCTCCCCTCTTGTTCAGCTGTTCCGGCTCCGCGTTCGTTAAGAGAGGTGCCACTTGCCAAGGATGATGTTGAGGTCCTTTCAGAATTCTTGAATTTTGAGGAAATGACGGAATTTGATGCTGATCCATTGCCATTAAGAAGGGATGCAGCGACGAACACAACGACACGGAAGGACGAGGTCCGCAGGCTCCAGGAGATTGCTGCGAGACAGGAGCGCGCCATGACGAACAACACGCAGGTCTTCATGGACCTTCAGCGCCTCCTGCGAGAGAAGCTAGAAGACCCCTCCTCTCGAAGCATTCACCTTGGGCTTGGGGAGGGAGAGAGACCTTAGGTGGAGCGCAGAGCTAGGTCCCCTCCTCTCCCAGCGGTGAAATCGGTAGTTTACAGGCCGGCGAGGCAGAAAACAAGACCCCGTAGCCCTCCTCGTGTCCAGAGGTATGCATCTCCATTGGCCAATCTCTTCAGCCCCGACAGAAAGAAGAACAAGAGACTTTAAAAGCAATTGTGATTATGATTGTATGGTTAAAAAATAAATGTTTAGAGTTATTGGAAATTATTTTATTCAGGTCCATTGTATTTCTATTTTGTCTTTAAAATGTCTGAAATTTAAATTCAATTGCTGTCTCTTTGATATCTAAATGACTGGTCATTTATCTGTAGGATGTTTATTGTGAATTATTGGTAAATGATGTAATGAATAATATTGAATATGAAACGTGTATACTCACTTACTGTAAATTTCAACTTGGACTTGGGACAGTTCTTCATCAAGAATTGTTGCTCTGTATGTTGGCTCTGCAAGAATGTTGTTGATCATTAATATTTTTTCTATTGTTATGAATATATTGTCTGTGTATGATTTCATATTATTATTAATGTGTGCAGTTATTGTGTCAGGATTCATAGATTGCAAACTAGATGCACATTATATTTTGATGGTTTGCATATTATGATGCATGTACTTACCAGGAACTTGGTATTTCCTGTGGTTTACAGCTGCCAAATTATGCTATGTTGTTGAATCTTCTTTTAACCTAGATGTGTATTTACTTATGAATTGTTGATGAATATTATATGCCTGTTAAGTATTAGTCCAAAGGGACTTGGACAATTTTTAAATTGGCAAAATGTAAAATAACTACGATGTGCTAATGTTATGTTTTTGACAGTGCATCGTCAGTCTTGAACGATGTTCGGATTTTTTTTAATTTCGCTTGATACAAGTGCATTACGATGTTAAATAACTTATATGTAAAGTAAACTTTGATTTTATATATGCACTATTACCTGTGTTCAAGAGTTAACACTTGTATTTGCTTTAACTGTTAGACCTCGTGTTACATTGTTGTTTTTGTAATGGCCGTCTCCCAAAATGCAATGCGCCGTATGTTTACAAAGTTTTACCAGCGCTAATTTTTAATCATACATTTTTGTTAGTTCTTAAATAAAGATAGAAATAGTTTAGCTATTAGATAAATATTAATTTAATTTATATTAATTTTCTTGTGGTCGTGAAAATATTTTCTTAGGAACTAGATTACCCCGCTTTATTTTCATTGGTTAATACTTTTTACGCGACGTTCATGAATGGTCGCGTCTCATGATGTCATTTTACTACGATATATACAGAAAACAGCAGACGCTAGGAGGATTTGGGGGGGGGGGGGGGGGGTTACGATTATAGTAAGGGGTTTATTGGTTAATTGTAATTTGGGGAAAAGTTTAGCAAGTTAGTAAAGGGAAACGGTCATGGTTTGTTGAACATTGTATTTTACTACAGCTATAGTTGCTGACTATACTGTTACATTTCTAGTTAAATTACTAGATTAATTACGGAAAAATTATCCGTTTATTTGTTAATTAATGGTTACATAATTACTTGTATGGCATAAGAGATCTATATATTGTAAAGATTTTATTGCATTTATTGATTGAACATCCGGAACTGTTCATTTGTTTAAATTTACAACTGACTTTTCTTTCATTTAATCTTTAATTTTAAATAAGAAAAATTCATTTAATTTAATAGAAGTACACCAGTGTGCTTATCCGGTGACGTTACAGTTATCAAAGTATCAAATTTCAATTTCTTGCCACTGAAGACTAAGAATACCGAAGAACTTTCAGTAGTAAATGTTTGTTTTAAAAGATTCTATATCACGATGAACTGCTGCAACACTTTGCAGTAAGTGAATCATGTGCATTGTATATGATGTTTAAAATGCTATAAACCAAACTTTTTAACTTCTGAAAATAATTCTCTAAAAAATCTCCAAAGTGTCACAAAATCCACAAAAGCATTTTTAAGGGATTTATCTCTCTTATCAAAGTTCTATGAACTTAAACGGCAGACTTTCAGCACTTTTCGAAATTCGAAAAATTCTTTATTTCAGACGCATCTTGTGCAACCAGGAAAGTCCACAAACACCGAAACTCCATCAAAGTTTTCCGAATCCAGAAAGCTAGTTATAGGGTAACGTTTCTTATCTATGTTTGAAAAAAAGTACAACCTAAGAGGGCTTTCTCTGTTTTAAACACACTTTATTGCATATTATAATATACACAACATACAAAAGGTTTAAACACAAATAACAAGGTTCTCATCTTAAAGAAAGTTGTACACTGTCACCAAATTACATCAGAAGAATCGGAGATTACTCGGAGTAATCTAAGAACTATATAAAGAAAACTTGTTTTTTAAACAAAATATCTGACAAATATAAAGCGCATGCGCCGTTGAACTTTAAATAAATATAATTATAAATCTTTTTTATTTTACTTAATTTACTGGTTGATTCGTTCCGACTTTATAAGAATCGTTTTAACTTAAAAATTCAGAGGAATACATTTAAACGTAAATTTGATTTTTTTTAAATGTTTCAAAAATATTTACCGTTATTGTTGGTGACTGCAATAGTTCAGTTGTAAATGTATCCTCGACATCTGAGCGAATTTGTACAAGAAGAAAACATCAGCCGTTTCCCTTTAACTTTTCATAAAGCTGTTTTATAGCACATTTATACCTCATATTTATTCAATGAAATACTGTACAAGTATAATTGATATGAAAAACTACTGTATGTATAAGTTACTTATTCACCTTCGAAAAAATCTCATTGTTTTGACAGCGTTCATGAAATCCATATAACATAAAAGATCAGCTACAACAAAATTATAATTATACAAAATTTTTAGGTAGGTCGTTATAGCATCACAAAAAAGCTTTATGTAGGATACAATTATATTCGCCCATCAAATCCTTGAGTATTGCCAAAGTGATACTGGCTATAAAACTACGTTAAAAGCATTTCAAAATTAAAAAGTGAATTTGATGCTGCTACTTTACTACATTAATATGGTATATTAAAAGGGAGATACAATGTTCTTTACCTTAGAAAGCCTTGTACAATTAAACATTGTGAACAGACCTGATTCTGTCCCACCTACTGATTTCACACAAAGAATTCCCAAGAATTCTTATTCAACGCATGGTTTATGCATTTTTAAAAAAACAAACCGTATCGGTGATATTTTACACCTAGTCTTTAAACCCAATGAGTTTCTCACGATACACACCCCCTGGGTTGTAGCATCTTTTATAGGAGGACAGTGCCAACACTAAGGACGTACGATACTTTGCATACCGAGAAAAGATGGGAGTTTGACAGTTTTTTTTAAAGCAACATCACACCATTGCTTTGATCAAATCTTGATTGTGTGGACAAACAATAAAGTTTGAATATTTATTCAAACTACCAAGCAGTTTGAATAAATATAAATAAGATTAAACAAAAGTAAACAATGTTTAATTAATAATTTTTAAAGTTTTAAGGTTTTTTTTGTAAAATTGTAGGACTAGACTGTATATTTTGATAACTAAAGCAATATGTTTTGATATAAAATGTTTATAGACATGTAAACGCTAAAATACGACAGTTTTCAATGGGAACTAAACTCTATGTATTTGTCGGCAACGATCCTTGGTAAAATTAAAGTATTTTTCATGAAATGTCAAAATAATAAGTAGTACGAGAAGCAAGTTCAGTATAAATATAATAATACTTTATAACACCGTGCAATCAATGCTTAATGGAGCCATAAACTGAACGAGTGGCAAACAAACTCGACTTCAGATTTTATTGCATGCAGATATTGATGGCACACTTACTGTTGGGAAACTCTCCTAATCGTGTTTACGTACGGCTCGATTTGAAATACAAATACTAAATTATGATACGATGTCTTTATACATGATGTAAACTTAATGTCAAAAAGAATGTCTTGTATCATTCGTCATTCTGAAGCTACAAGTACTTCATAATTTATATAAATGATATGTATATTTTTAAAAAGTTTATCAAAGTGAACAGAAAAAGTTAAGTACATTAATTTATCTTAAACATAGGTTGAGCTAGGTTTTGGTGGCAAGTTGGAATTCTTTACTCCATGCTTGTGTCCATTGGTTAAATTCTACAGGTTTTATGACACTTTTGGCCGATTTTATCCTCGGAGACAAAGGGTTTTCGCCGTCATGAGAACGCAGAGTATCAAGCATGTCCATAGCACTTTGAAGTCTGTATGTCAACACTAGTTGTTTTTCCTTTGGAACAAATGTTGGGAGACTCTGAGTTCTCGAAAATGATCTAATTCTGTGTGCAGTATGAGGTCTTCTGGAATTTTCAGATTCTGACGTAGAACGGGGTGTGCTAGAGAACAGAGGACTGAAAGGACTCTTTCGAACATCTAGGAGTGATTGTTGGCGACTGATAGCCGGTCGCTTAACATCTTTAATATCAATTGGTTGTTCTGGTGTTTTATTCCGTCTAAGAAATGGTTTAATTTCCGGATGACTGCTTGAGATTTTCCCGTAAACGTTATCCTCATATCCTTTCATCATGGCGAATTGGGCTTCAGGCGACATAAATGAGCTAAATCTAGGTTTCTTGGGTAGCTCTTTTATCACAGTCATTTCATTTTGGTCGTCTATAGCCGATAACTTTGTTCTTTGAAAAGCCATCTTGGCGCGAACCATGGAAGCGACTTTACCTCCAAGAGATTTGAAAGATCGTATTGGTGGTTGAGGGTTCGCTGGTGGAGTGTTAGATATTATAGATAGACGACGGCGACCATAACTTGCAAGTGACATCCTCCTACTATCAAGTCGTGCTTCCGGCGACAAGGGAGCTTCAGCGTTGTCGGACGATGATGATTGAGAGGTTCCATCACTTTCTCTTGAATTTTGAGTTCCAAACTTAGGTCGATCAGGTGGGAAAAATCTTTGGGTTTCTTTTCCTTTTGGTGAGAACGATTTGGGACTAAAAACACTTCCCCTAGGCGACACTATTTTCTGTTCTTCACTAGTGCGTAAATTTAACGTTTGTCCCTCCATGTTTAAAGATCATACCATTTATTACTCTGGTGATAAGCAGTATAGTCACTTAATTTCCATGTTCAATAAAACACTTGAAATGAAATTATATAACAATCGTGCAACTCGAGTAACTGGTGATCAGGAAAAGAAGCGTAAAGCGAAGGAATGTTGTCCTTTTTACAAACCATGGAACCAACAAGTTCCAACCTCATTAGACAGAAATTGATTATTGACGACCTGTTAACACAGACTTTGTATGGATCAAGTGGAGGGAGAAGCATCCTAGCGAGATGCCACTAGATATTAAGTTGGGACTCACTGATTCTATTGGCGGAAGATAATGAAAGTATAGTGATTGACATGATGCGGTGAAAAGCTTTTAAATGTCTAGTCAATTCAATACTAAAAAATGCGACTTCATAAACAGGAGAATTTATTGTTGTTTACATATGGAACGCCGGGACTGTCTTATATGAGGATTAAACATTATACGCAGTGTTCTCCTCATTAAATTTGGTAGTATATTCATTATATAAAGTCTTTTTTACATTATATCGCGTGCATTTTCCATTATATACAGTACTTCTTTCATTATATGATGTAGTTATATCACTATATTATGTACATTTATCATTATATGAGGTGCTTCCAACATTATATGAGGTGCTTCTAACATTATATGCGGTCGTTCTAACATTATATGCGGTAAACACAACATTATATTATGTACTTCTTACATAACATACAGTATATTCATTATTATATGTAGTATTTCTGTTATTATGATGATGATGAGCGTTAAATATTATGTCTGGTCCTGTTAGCATTCCGTGCGGTAGATTTTGCATTTCGTTGTGATGTAGACACAGTATTATATGCTGTGCTTTCATCTTTATGATGATGATCTTTCGGAAGCTTATTTTCGGAATCTCTCTGGAATATAAACGCAGAGTTTTAAGTATGACGGATCATTTGATAAAGTCGGTTTAGATACGACTCGGTTTGGGTACCACTTCACTGTAAATCTATCATTGGAGATCATTCAGGCAGATGAATAAATTTCATATTGACAATTTACAATTTGGTACAATTAAAGTAACATCATTTCCATTTTATTTATTGAAACGACAGACGACAGAC
>WFKH01011581.1:44318632-44367012 GCA_016163765.1 Magallana hongkongensis | reverse complement strand
CAAAGAAAGTGGGCGCATAAGATGTAGATTCGGCAGGAATCTGGGCGCACAAGGAGAGTGGAAATTTCATCAATTAATTTTGCACATTTTCCGAATTATAACCGTTATTTGGTTTCTGCTGGACGTGGAATGGGTAGAAAAATGTTTGTAATGCAAAAGGTTTTATCATAATATGGGTCTAAATATAGGAACACGACGCAATTCATGCAAAATCATACTTATTTACAGCTGTTTTTAAATGATTTTAGTGTCTCTGGGTCTTCTCTCCACAAATTTGAAACGTGCAAAGATGATATATTTCAACATTAAAGATGTCGCTTTTTAAAAAAAGATGGAGAGATGACCAAGAGATGACTAATTATGTACTTTTTCAAAATGTTTTTGGGAGGATAAAAAACAAAGCCCATGGATATGACAATGTTGTTTCAAACAATACTTTATAGCGAATATTGTGAAGTCACGCATGGCTCAATGGTTTCGTCCTGGATTAGTGAATACATACATGCATTGTTTTGGGTTCAACTCCTACCTGTGACTCCTTTTTCATTTTATTTTTTTAACTTTTTTATTTTTAAATGTATGTTGATATAACATTATGTTGAATTATAGAATACCGGTATATTTTAATTTGCCGTTATTGATTTCTGCCGTATGAACACTATTTTCTGTTCTTATTACTAGTTTATTAAGATATACGATATAAATGAATTAAAATATGTATGCATTAACATTTCCAATATAACTAGTTATCGGTTTACCCTCTCATTGCCATTTTTAGAAAGCTTGTGATTTTTTTTTAATAGCCGAAATAGACATGTACTTTAACTCTCAACATGATATAGTTTGAGAAATTAATTTTTGTTCAAATCTGTACATAGCCTTTCCAGGTTATAGACATTTAAATCACTATTGATTCGTGTCGATGATTCCTGCAAACTTTTAATCTTGTGCGCCCAATTTCTTTCAATATCACTCAGGTGACCTATTGGTATCTGTTTTTGTCCGTCGTCGTTCGTCGTTCGTAAACTTTTGAACATTTTTAGCTTCTTCTCTGGAACCACTGAACCAATTTCAACCAAATTTGGCACATAGCATCTATGGGTAAAAGGGAGTAAAAATTGTGAAATTCATGGCCCCTGCCCCCCTGGGGCCTGTGGGGTGGGGCTAAAACCATCAAAATTAATGCAATCTTTAAAAAATCTTCTTCTTTACTCCTAGACATCATGCAGTCAAACTGCTGGCATGATTGTAATAAGCATTGAACTCTCTACCAAAATTGTGAAATTCATGGCCCCAGGGTCAGGGGATCTGGCGCTAGGGTGGGGCTCTAATGATTATAGAGTAAAAATGCATTAATTCTTTTAAAATCTTCTCCTCTGCTCCTGGATGTTTAGCCAATGAACTAAGTACATAGTTATGATGATGATAAAGGAATGCCACTTTCAGAATTGTGAATTTCATGGCCCCTGGATCAGGGGCTCTGGTGTTAGGGCGGGGCTCTAATGATAATATAGAGAAAAAGCATTAATTTCTCAAAAATCTTCTCCTCTGCTCCTGGATAATAAGCAGATGAACTAAGTATATAGTAATGATGAAGAAGAATGCCTCTTCCAAAACTGTGAATTTCATGGTCACTGGGTCAGGGGTTCTTGTGTTAGGGAGGGGTTCTATTGATTATATAGTGAAAATGCATTAATTCTTTGAAATCTTCTCTGCTCCTGGATATTAAGCCCATGAACTAAGTACATAGTTATGATGAAGAAGAATGCCTCTTCCAAAATTGTGAATTTCATGGCCCCTGGGTCAGGGGTTCTAGTGATAGGGTGGGGCTCTTAATGAATGCAGTAATTCTTTGAAAATCTTCTCCCCTGCTCATGGGTATTAATCCGATGAATTAAGTACATAGTTATGATGAGGAAGAGTTCCTCTTCCAAAATTATGAATTTCATGGCCCTTGGGTCAGGAGTTCTGGTGTTAGGGCAGGGCTCTAATGATTATATAGGGTAGGGTGGTGTAATTTCGACCGATTATTTTTTTGGTACTTAAGATTTGTTCAATTATGTCACTGTATGTTATGCTACGATTTTTAAATAATATTTTAGAATTTAGAAAGTTTATTGGATCAAACAATCTCGGAATATTAAAAAATGATTTCATTAGCCCTGCAATTATAATGCACATGAATATACATTGCAAAAGCAACACTGCAGTTACTCAGGTGACCGATAAAGCCCATGGGCCTCTTGTTGTTCTATTCTGGAGATTTCGATAGCCTTTCGCCACATATAAAAAGGAAGTGAAAAAGGTTTGAAACATACATGTATTTAGAATATAAATGTTCATATACTACTCATCATGTTTATCGCATATCACCATGAATGCAGAGAAAATAGACAAGAGAAGTTCGTTTATCAGTAGTTACCGTTAGGTTTCTTTCAAGACAAACTGGAAATGCCATTTGATGTGTAAACGTCGAGTAGATACGGATAGCGTAATTATTTTCTGTAGCACCGGATTGGATGGAGTATCAGCATCGAAGTTATAGTTTAGCACTGCGCAACCGGGTTCGGTGCAGAACCGAGCACCGACTAGAGTCAGCACCGACTGGAGTCACCACCAACCTTCTTGATTGAGTTCATGTTAATAAAAATTTTAAAAACTCTACCTATTGTGTGATCCTTTATTCATTATATTAAAGGTACCTTCGAACCCAGTATTGTAACGTGCCTCAAAGGTACCGCCTGTACTATTCAGGTTATTTCATAAAGCGAGAGCGCGAAAACGTTACAATTGGTGGCAGCGGTGGGATACCACTATAGCTAGTTCATAGTCTTCACTTCTATGTTATAATTCTTCTTGTAGTACGCTGCTAGTGGACGACAGAGAGTGATGGAGCAATAGATATAGTAGATACTAGATTTCCTCAAATTATAGAATTACTAGTTTAAAAAAAAATGGCAGACGATTCAGATATCGTAACTTTTAACATTCCGCATAGTGACGGGCAGAATGAAGGATCGTGATTCTCTAGAAACGGTTAGAAAAACTGATGAAGTTAGACGCCGTACTTCCAGTTGTGGTAGACAAACAGCAAATTCTTCAGAATTTTTGGGTTGCTGATATCCAAAATGAAGGCATCCTAGGTTTAGATTTCTTGTATAGTTACAATAGATCCCCCAAGCCTAGAAATAAAGTCTTTTAGTTCCTTTGTCTTTAAAAAATACAAAGGATGTAGTTCATTGTTGTAGAATAACTATTGTAGAAAATGTGGTAATTCCACCTGAATCAGAAATTGTACTAGCTGGAAAGATTATTGACAAATTACCACCAGACAGTTATGCTGCTATGGTAGAAACGCATATAGACAAAACAGGTGTACTTGTTGCCAAGTCTTTGATATCATGTGATTGTACTCAGGCCCCTCTAAGAGTAGCCAACTTTAGTTCGGAACCTTGCAGTATATACAATAATACAGTAGTGGCTACGTGTGAGCCTGTAGATCTTGTAAATATAGATCATGTGAACAAAATGGGTCTAAAATCAAAGATGAATCTTTATATAAAACAAGCGAATTGCCTGATTACATGGCTCCAGTTTTAGAGAAGTGTAAAAAACAGTTGAATGAGTCTCAAATGGAAGAGATCAAAACTATGTTGCTTGAATGCTTAGATATATTTTCAAAAGGCCCAAATGATATTGGATGTACTGACTTGGCCACTCATGAGATAAACACGGGTTCAGCAGTCCCTGTGAAACAACCTCCTAGAAGGTTGCCTTTTTCTAAAAGAGAAGAAGCAGAGGCAGTAATTAAGAAAATGCTAGAACAAGATATTATCGAATCTACTAGTAGTCCTTGGAATTCAAACATTGTACTAGTAACCAGACCTGGTAAAGAACCCCGATTTTGTCTAGACTATGGAGGGTTGAATGAAGTCACAATTAAAGATAGCCATGCATTACCTAGAATAGATGAAACCTTAGATGCTTTAAATGGGTTGCAATGGTTTAGTACTCTTGACTTAAAATCGGGATACAGGCATGTGCCAATAGCTGAGAAAGACCGGTGTAAAACAGCTTTCTCTATTCTAGGTGGG
The DNA here is from genome assembly GCA_016163765.1 of Magallana hongkongensis. Classification (NCBI taxonomy): domain Eukaryota; kingdom Metazoa; phylum Mollusca; class Bivalvia; order Ostreida; family Ostreidae; genus Magallana; species Magallana hongkongensis. The sequence goes on along the minus strand of WFKH01011581.1, from coordinate 44,362,918 downwards.
GGCATGTGGCAATTCAAAGTGATGCCATTTGGTCTTACAAATGCTCCAGCTACGTTTGAGCGCATGATGGAAAGAATTTTGTCAGGGTTGTCTTGGAAAATTTGCATGGTTTATCTGGATGATATTATAGTGTTTTCAAAATCATTTAGGAAACAGTTAGACAATCTGAGACAAGTTTTTCAGAGACTTAGAGTTTCTAAACTGACACTTTCCCCTAAAAATGTGTACTTTTTCAAAAGCAAGTCTCTTTTCTGGGTCATATCATTAGCTCTAAGGGAATAAGTACTGATCCTGATAAAATTTCTGATATTAAAGAGTGGCCTGTCCCTAAGAACGTCAAAGAACTTAGAAGCTTCCTAGGACTTTGTTCCTACTATCGTAGATTTGTGAAGGGATTCAGTAATATTGCAAAATGTTTGCATAAGCTAACTGAGAAAGGCTCAAAGTTTAGGTGGAATGATGACCATCAAGAGGCCTTTGAAAGACTTAAATGTTTCCTTATAATCTCCCCTGTATTAGCCTGTCCCTCAAATGATGAAGATTTCATATTAGATACTGATGCGTCCAATTATGGAGCTGGCGAAGTTCTTTCACAAATACAGATGGGAGAGGAGAGTGATTAGTTACTTTTCAGAATCATTTAGTAAATCTGAACGTAACTATTGCGTTACAAGGAGAGAACGTTTAGCAATTATATTAGCTGTAAAACATTTTCACCCTTATTTGTACGGTCGAAAATTTAAAATTCGTACCGATCATGGAGCATGAGATTTAAGAATCCAGAAGGACAACTAGCAAGATGGCTAGAAATACTTTCTACTTATGACTTGATTATTGAATACCGTGCTGGTAGACAGCACCTGAATGCTGACGCACTGTCAAGGCGTCCCTGTTTAAATTTGCTCTAGAAATGAGAATAGATATGACTTTACTTTAGAATCTACATGTAGGTCAGAGGGCAACTCTGAGAAGTATAATAGTGATACTTGCACTGAAACACCTACCAACCACTGCTCTCCTAGCGTTAATATATTACCTAGGACATGTACTAGTGTAGATTGTACCTAACAGGAAATTAAAGAAAACCCAGATTTAGAATACTATTCTTACTTTAGCTATGGCGAGGACGGAAGAAAAGTTTGAATGTAAATTGTGCTATCCTTCTCTCACCTTTGATCGGAAGTTTTTAGTAAAAGGACACATCTTGGAACAGCACTCAGGATTTGCTTTCACCTGCACAGGTTGCCAAATGATCTTTCCTCGTCGTGACAACCACACATCGTGTCTTGGAAAATACTCTAGTTCCCGAAGGATGGAGGTAGTTAGACGATCCGATGGGATGCGGGGCAGTAAAGCTCAAGATGAGTTAGATAAGTACATAAGTAGAATCGACGATTTCATTCGGGTGGTGTCCCCCAGGAGTTTTAGAGAGCTAAGCCTCCACCCTTCTGAGAGGATCTCCCGCAACCCTTCGCCTGTTACACGACCCGATAGAGGAACCGTAGCTCCCTCCCCTCGAGTGTCTCCAGAACAGAAGAGATCAAGACGCAATAGGAGGTCATCTTCCCCCGTGGATCCTCCCCCCGGGATACGGTCACCCTCCCCTGTAGCCCCTCCTACCAGGAAGAGGACCCTTAGTGCCTCGTCTTCATCCTCATCTTCATCTTCTGGATCGTCTTGTAGTTTAGCTCCAGTAGCTTCAGAGGATGAGAAGCCTATCAGATCCTCAGATGTGAAAGAGATCACAGTAATGCCGGGTATCAGAGATCTCATTGATGTAGAAGAGTTAAGAAGCACATCTTAAATAATTGAATAAATTCCTTGATCCCAAATAGTTGTTTATTGGCTTTAGCCAATGTAGATATTTTTAAATCAAAGTGTACTTATAGCATTATAAATGAAATATTCTGATTACTTACCTTAGATCTCTACAGTTTGGGGACCAAACTTCTTTTTAGGTGGGGGCAGTGTTGCGTCCTTGAAGCCGTCTTAATTTCATAAATGTTTAGATAATGTGAATATGAGCACTTGCTGTTTTTATTACATAGTCAGAAGACACATACGTCTTCTGTCATGTGAATATTGTTAAATGAAAGCAGGAACTTAGTCTTTAGTGATGGCACAAGATTTAGCCTTTCCTTTTCGGATAAAAAGAAATAGTTTTACGAAGTTTCTTTATTAGTAGTTACCGTTAGGTTTCTTTCAAGACAAACTTGAAATGCCATTTGATGTGTAAATGTCGAGTAGATACAGATAGCGTAATTATTTCCGGATTTACTCCAGTATGTGCGTCATAGTATAAAAAGGAACGCACTGAATGCGCGTTGTCAGAGGCCAGAATCCTAATTAGAAGAAAGTCAGATTATCGTGCGAGCACCGAGTGAAGGTATGAATATGTTAAATATATGTATTTGTGCTGATTAATTTAGGAGATATGTAGAAAATTTATAGTAAGAATGTAAAATTAAAGAATATTGAAATAATTTATTAGTTCACAAGTTTTAGGAAATATGTATAATTTAGTCGGTGCATCCCTGGACTCTGACCCCGGGAAAAATTTGTTTCTCCCCGTTTTCTCTAATTATGTGTTTTTAAAAAGTTTAGATAAAGTTTTAGAATTGCCTTGCCTGTAGTAAGGCGCAGAAATTGCTTTGTGTAATATTTGCTAAATTAGTGCAATTTAGACAAGTTGCACCATCCAAGTTTTCCCGGTGTGCACCGAGTCTTTATATGGGTGTAGTTATGCATGGCACTACCCGAATCTCGTATTTGTACTGATTTTAATATTATATGAACGTTGAAATAATAGAATAGCCTGTTTGAGGTCTAAGTTTATTAGTACAGGTACTTTATAGATAAGATTACAGACTTTAGCACCTGTAGCACCGGATTGGATGGAGCACCTAGCACCGAAGTTATAGTTTAGCATCGCGCAACCGGGTTCGGTGCAGAACCGAGCACCGACTAGAGTCAGCACCGACTAGAGTCAGCACCGACTGGAGTCACCACCGACCTTCTTGATTGAGTTCACGTTAATAACATTTTTTAAAAACTCTACCTATTGTGTGATCCTTTTATTCATTATATTAAAGGTACCTTCGAACCCAGTATTGTAACGTGCCTCAAAGGTACCGCATGTACTATTCAGGTTATTTCATAAAGCGAGAGCGCGAAAACATTACAGCCATATCAAGCTCCTTCCATATAAAGGAGATATGCCTCCAAAATGGGCACTGAAGTTGTCTGAAAAATTAAAGAAGAATACATAATTTTACAGTGTACATGTATTTACTGTGTTATTTAGACAGTGCCAGATGTGTTGAATAAAATTTAAAATATTGGAAAATGATTTGTTGTGTCCTTTCATCAGAGTTTTATAACAAAGCATGACCGTTATAAAAAATAAAGGGGATGGAAGGGGGATGTTGATATTAATATTACATGTATACTATAGATACATGTTTAAATGTCTTGCATGAAATATTTCATGTTTTATGTGTATTACTGTTCTAATTGTGCAGTTATGTTTTTTCATCAGCCGGAAAGAGGGGCAGAGTGTGGGAATGTTGCTTGTGTCGGCTTAGAGGGGAGAAACATTATGTGCTACGACACACGTTTTCTAAGCACCTGACCTTCGATGAATGGTCGTATTCCTGCCCCGTTTGTCATTACTACCACTACGACTACACTTACTTCAGGAAGCACCCCCAGTGGTATTCTCTTCAGACAGCCTTGAAATGAACCTCTGCTGTTCCCCTCCATTCCTCGGCTGAGGTCAGAGAGGAGAGTAAGGTGGTGTTTTCAAAGATTCGCCAGTTGTCAATTGAGGACTCGACAGACCACTGGACGAGAAGAGAGCAAGCTCCAGTCACTGTTCAGGTTCAATCATCCACTAAGCTTGCAGCCTTAAGACAGATTCTGCCCACCCCCACCTCTTCCAGTAGACTTTCAGCGGTTGTGCCATGCGCTGCTCCAATGGTGGCTCCCGCTGGACCTGTGCCTGCTGACACCTCTGCCAAGTTACCCGTTTCAACTGCAGCAGTGCCTGTGGGTGAGCTCCCCTCTTGTTCAGCTGTTCCGGCTCCGCGTTCGTCAAGAGAGGTGCCACTTGCCAAGGATGATGTTAAGGTCCTTTCAGAATTCTTGAATTTTGAGGACATGACGGAATTTGATGCTGATCCATTGCCATTAAGAAGGGATGCAGCGACGAACACAACGCTACGGAAGGACGAGGTCTGCAGGCTCCAGGAGATTGCTGCGAGACAGGAGCGCGCCATGACGAACAACATGCAGGTCATCATAGACCTTCAGCGCCTCCTGCGAGAGAAGCTAGAAGACCCCTCCTCTCGAAGCATTCACCTTGGGCTTGGGGAGGGAGAGAGACCTTAGGTGGAGCGCAGAGCTAGGTCCCCTCCTCTCCCAGCGGTGAAATCGGTAGTTTACAGGCCGGCGAGGCAGAGAACAAGACCCCGTAGCCCTTCTCGTGTCCAGAGGTATGCATCTCCATTGGCCAATCTATTCAGCCCCGACAGAAAGAAGAACAAGAGACTTTAAAAGCAATTGTGATTATGATTGTAATGTTAAAAAATAAAAGTAAATGTTTAGAGTTGTTGGAAATTATTTTATTCAGGTCCATTGTATTACTATTTTGTCTTTAAAATGTCTGAAATTTAAATTCAATTGCTGTCTCTTTGATATCTAAATGACTGGTAATTTATCTGTAGGATGTTTATTGTGAATTATTGGTAAATGATGTAATGAATAATATTGAATATGAAACGTGTATACTCACTTACTGTAAATTTCAACTTGGACTTGGGACAGTTCTTCATCAAGAATTGTTGCTCTGTATGTTGGCTCTGCAAGAATGTTGTTGATCATTAATATTTTTTCTATTGTTATGAATATATTGTCTGTGTATGATTTCATATTATTATTAATGTGTGCAGTTATTGTGTCAGGATTCATAGATTGCAAACTAGATGCACATTATATTTTGATGGTTTGCATATTATGATGCATGTACTTACCAGGAACTTGGTATTTCCTGTGGTTTACAGCTGCCTAATTATGCTATGTTGTTGAATCTTCTTTTAACCTAGATGTGTATTTACTTATGAATTGTTGATGAATATTATATGCCTGTTATGTATTAGTCCAAAGGGACTTGGACAATTTTTAAAGGGGGGCAAAATGTAAAATAACTACGATGTGCTAATGTTATCTTTTTGACAGTGCATCGTCAGTCTTGAACGATGTTCGGATCTTTTTTAATTTCGCTTGATACAAGTGCATTACGATGTTAAATAACTTATATGTAAAGTAAACTTTGATTTTATATATGCACTGTTACCTGTGTTCAAGAGTTAACACTTGTATTTGCTTTAACTGTTAGACCTCGTGTTACATTGTTGTTTTTGTAATGGCCGTCTCCCAAAATGCAATGCGCCGTATGTTTACAAAGTTTTACCAGCGCTAATTTTTAATCATACATTATTGTTAGTTCTTAAATAAAGATAGAAATAGTTTAGCTATTAGATAAATATTAATATAATTTTTATTAATTTTCTCGTGGTCGTGAAAATATTTTCTTGGGAACTAGATTACCCCGCTTTATTTTCATTGGTTAATACTTTTCACGCGACGTTTATGAATGGTCGCGTCTAACGATATCATTTTACTACGATATATACAGAAAACAGCAGACGCTAGGAGGATTTTGAGGGGTTTCACGATTATAGTAAGGTGTTTACTGGTTAATTGTAATTTGGGGAAAAGTTTAGCAAGTTAGTAAAGGGAAACGGTCATGGTTTGTTGAACATTGTATTTTACTACAGCTATAGTTGCTGACTATACTGTTACAATTCTAGTTAAATTACTAGATTAATTACGGAAAAATTACCCGTTTATTTGTTAATTAATGGTTACATAATTACTTGTATGGCATAAGAGATCTATATATTGTAAATATTTTATTGCATTTATTGATTGAACATCCGGAATTGTTTATTTGTTTAAATTTACAACTGACTTTTCTTTCATTTAATGTTTAATTTTAAATAAGAAAAATTCATTTAATTTAATAGAAATACACCAGTGTGCTTATCCGGTGACGTTACAGTTATCAAAGTATCAAATTTCAATTTCCTGCCACTGAAGACTAAGAATACTGAAGAACTTTCAGTAGTAAATGTTTGTTTTTAAAAGATTCTATATCACGATGAACTGCTGCAACACTTTGCATTAAGTGAATCATGTGCATTGTATATGATGTTTAAAATGCTATAAACCAAACTTTTTAACTTCTGAAAATAATTCTCTAAAAAATCTCCAAAGTGTCACAAAATCCACAAAAGCATTTTAAGGGATTTATCTCTCTTATCAAAGTTCTATGAACTTAAAAGGCAGACTTTCAGCACTTTTCGAAATGCGAAAAATTCTTTATTTCAGACGCATCTTGTGCAACCAGGAAAGTCCACAAACACCGAAACTCCATCAAAGTTTTCCGAATCCAGAAAGCTAGTTATAGGGTAACGTTTCTTATCTGTGTTTGAAAAAAGTACAACCTAAGAGGGCTTTCTCTGTTTTAAACACACTTTATTGCATATTATAATATACACAACATACAAAAGGTTTTAACACAAACAACAAGGTTCTCATCTTAAAGAAAGTTGTACACTGTCACCAAATTACATCAGAAGAATCGGAGATTACTCGAAGTAATCTAAGAACTATATAAAGAAAACTTGTTTTTTAAACAAAATATCTGACAAATATAAAGCGCATGCGCCGTTGAACTTTAAATAAATATAATTATAAATCTGTTTTATTTTACGTAATACTCAATTTACTGGTTGATTCGTTCCGACTTAAGAATCGTTTTAACTTAAAAATTCAGAGGAATACATTTAAACGTAAATTTGATTTTTTTTTAAATGTTTCAAAAATATTTACCGTTCTTGTTGGTGACTGCAATAGTTTAATTGTAAATGTATCCTCCTCGACATCAGAGCGAATTTGTACAAGAAGAAAACATCAGCCGTTTCCCTTTAACTTTTCATAAAGCTGTTTTGATAACACATTTATACCTCATATTTATTCAATGAAATACTGTATAATTGATATGAAAAACTACTGTATGTATAAGTTACTTATTCACCTTCGAAAAAATCTCATTGTTTTGACAGCGTTCATGAAATCCATATAACAAAAGATCAGCTACAACAAAATTATAATTATACAAAATTTTTAGGTAGGTCGTTATAGCATCACAAAAAAGCTTTATGTAGGATACAATTATATTCGCCCATCAAATCCTTGAGTATTGCCAAAGTGATACTGGCTATAAAATTACGTTAAAAGCATTTCAAAATTAAAAAGTGGATTTGATGCTGCTACTTTACTACATTAATATAGTATATTAAAAGGGAGATACAATGTTCTTTACCTTAGAAAGCCTTGTACAATTAAACATTGTGAACAGACCTGATTCTGTCCCACCTACTGATTTCACACAAAGAATTCCCCAAGAATTCTTATTCAACGCATGGTTTATGCATTTATTAAAAAAAAACCCGTATCGGTGATATTTTACACCTAGTCTTAAAACCCAATGAGTTTCTCACGATACACACCTCCTGGGTTGTAGCATCTTTTATAGGAGGACAGTGCCAACACCAAGGACGTACGATACTTTGCATACCGAGAAAAGATGGGAGTTTGACAGGTTTTTTTAAAGCAACATCACACCATTGCTTTGATCAAATCTTGATTGTGTGGACATGAATAGAAATGAATTAAAATCCTTGCATGCGAAATCGCGTGCATGGATTTCTCTTCATGGGATTTTAAACTTTTTAGCGATTCAATAATCTAACAAAATTGTTAAAAAGAAGCGTCGTTTTACCAATACACAAAAAATGCAAATTTCGAGGTTTCAGAAGAAAAGAAAGTGCCATGGGATTTAACTTTTCAATTATAGTGCGTAATTGAAATGATTAATGTCAAGGGAAGATTTATAGATGAAAATTAATAAACAGCGTAAAAGGATATTCCGAAAGTTAACAAGAGGCCCATGGGCCACGTCGTAGCTGCAGGTCTGTAGCTCCTGGTCTGAAAAAATTCGGATGAACGACCTGGGAGCTACAGTGCCCCCCCCCCCCTCCTTTAGTAAAAAACTGCAATTTACGGCGCACCAAAAATTGCCCTAGTTTTGCACTGATTAACCTTATTTACAGTACAAGTAAATTATTTGGCAAAAATTAGTACCATTAAATTCTTATTGCAATTTACTACTGATTTCGTCTCTTTACTTGCCTCAGACTTTCTCTGAAACACGCTAACCGACTCGGCAAATAAAGTATAATAAATTCACATCGAGATCGAGAGACGCCATTTTTACATTTAAATAAACTGCACCACTTCTCTTTACGGGGCTGGTGATGATGTTTAAAAGAATATCAATAATACATAAACCTACAACAAACTTTGAACCCCTTGTGGGGCCCAAGAATTGTCCAGAGGAAACAGTCTAAAGAAGTGAAAATCAACAATATGTCAAGATGCTTAAATACAAGTAATACCATACATCATAACACTTTGAGTTTTTAAGAATTATTTATATATTTTCTCTGTTAAATTCTATTCCCACCCTACCCCCGGGTATCGTGATTTGAGGAAACTTAATTCTAACTGAGGATGCTTCAACACAAGTTACAGCTTTCCTTGCAGACTGGTTTTTGAGAAGAAGTTTTTTCTCTATATATTCCTATTTGACCCCCTTATGGTGGTCCCACACTACCCTCGGGGATCATAATTAGAACAACCTTGAATCTACCCTACCCGAGGATGCTTTCACAGAAGTAACAGCTTTTCTGGCCAATTAGTTTTTGAAAGAAGATTTTCAAAGATTTTGTCAATATATTCCTATGTAAAAATTTGACCCCCCATTGTGGTCCAACCCTATCCCCGGGAATCATGATTTAAACAAATTTAAATTTACACTACCTGAAGATGCTTCCACATAAGTTTCAGCTTTTCTGGCCAAATGGTTTTGGAGAAAAAGAATTTTGAAAAATATCAACAAATTTTAAATAGTTCCTAATTATCTCCCCTTGAAAGAGGGTGTGGCCCTTTATTTTAACAAACTTGAATCCCCTTCATCAATAATGCTTTGAGTCAAGTTTAGTTAAAATTGGCCTGGAGAAACTACTACATTTTCGACTAGTTCTGGAGAACAAGTCGAAAATGTAAAAAAGGTTACAGACAAACGGACGCCAGACCAAAAAGGGATCAGAAAAGCTCACTTGAGCTTTCAACTCAGGTGAGCTAAAAATCTACACGAACATTAGTGGCCTATATTTCATTTGTACGCCGTTTTACATGTTAGTAAAACATTTTAACATACTGGTAATAGGAGATAAGGAATTATTGAAAGTAATGGAACATTACGTATTAATCATTTGGAAACCAAAGTACGCACATTAAGATATTATACGTTGAATTTTGTTTCTTAAAAAAAGAGAAAGTACGTCAAAGTTGGTATTAATTTGCACCTTCGGTGCAAAGAGAAAAATTCATGTAATCGACCCGGACTAATTCTGTTGTCTGTAGTTATCATTGCATAATCAAGCTTTCATTAAACATTAAAGAGGCCGTGTAACGATGATTTCTCATCAATCAATCAATTTCCACTATAAATAGTGGTGTATTATTTCAAAGACAATAGAGACATCGACAACGTGTTAGACCAAAATTATATAAAACATGTATGATAAACACACAGGTTACCAAGCCAGTAATAAACATTTCAGGGCCTAGTTTCTAATCGCTGTTTACATGCATATGTTCGATTCTTGATATGGTTTACCCGACAAACTGGATAAAAGAATTTATTGTGTATGTTGAAACACGGAAATAATACATATTTATGTAGTTTTAACATTTAGTTCAACTCTAAATCCGTTTGCCTTTGGTTATTTTCCCTAATCTCTAAAATATTCATATCGTTTCATAACGTCACTGGTACCTTTAAGTTACATAGCTTTATTTTAACGAGCAATTTTAAAGTCTTCTTTTATGATATTTGTGTGTTATCGAACTGTCCATACCTTTGCCGGAAGTACTTTAAATTGTGCCTTAATAGACTTTCTGCTATCAAAAATGGTGGAAATGCAGAAGTTGTCAATAAAACATATAATAGTGAAGTGAAATGCTTACAACAGAGCTTCCTACTTGAAGACAAACGTATTGCTTATTAGAGGGACCAAGCTGAAAAAATCAATGTAATCTCTATAGTAAAATTTCTGTTAGAAGGCAAGCTGTTCGGTTTATCAGCTGATACCAAGCAGTTTGAATAAATATAAATAAGATTAAACAAAAGTAAACAATGTTTAATTAATAATTTTTAAAGTTTTAAGGTTTTTTTGGTAAAATTGTAGGACTAGACTGTATATTTTGATAACTAAAGCAATATGTTTTGATATAAAATGTTTATAGACATGTAAACGCTAAAATACGACAGTTTTCAATGGGAACTAAACTCTATGTATTTGTCGGCAACGATCCTTGGTAAAATTAAAGTATTTTTCATGAAATGTCAAAATAATAAGTAGTACGAGAAGCAAGTTCAGTATAAATATAATAATACTTTATAACACCGTGCAATCAATGCTTAATGGAGCCATAAACTGAACGAGTGGCAAACAAACTCGACTTCAGATTTTATTGCATGCAGATATTGATGGCACACTTACTGTTGGGAAACTCTCCTAATCGTGTTTACGTACGGCTCGATTTGAAATACAAATACTAAATTATGATACGATGTCTTTATACATGATGTAAACTTAATGTCAAAAAGAATGTCTTGTATCATTCGTCATTCTGAAGCTACAAGTACTTCATAATTTATATAAATGATATGTATATTTTTAAAAAGTTTATCAAAGTGAACAGAAAAAGTTAAGTACATTAATTTATCTTAAACATAGGTTGAGCTAGGTTTTGGTGGCAAGTTGGAATTCTTTACTCCATGCTTGTGTCCATTGGTTAAATTCTACAGGTTTTATGACACTTTTGGCCGATTTTATCCTCGGAGACAAAGGGTTTTCGCCGTCATGAGAACGCAGAGTATCAAGCATGTCCATAGCACTTTGAAGTCTGTATGTCAACACTAGTTGTTTTTCCTTTGGAACAAATGTTGGAAGACTCTGAGTTCTCGAAAATGATCTAATTCTGTGTGCAGTATGAGGTCTTCTGGAATTTTCAGATTCTGACGTAGAACGGGGTGTGCTAGAGAACAGAGGACTGAAAGGACTCTTTCGAACATCTAGGAGTGATTGTTGGCGACTGATAGCCGGTCGCTTAACATCTTTAATATCAATTGGTTGTTCTGGTGTTTTATTCCGTCTAAGAAATGGTTTAATTTCCGGATGACTGCTTGAGATTTTCCCGTAAACGTTATCCTCATATCCTTTCATCATGGCGAATTGGGCTTCAGGCGACATAAATGAGCTAAATCTAGGTTTCTTGGGTAGCTCTTTTATCACAGTCATTTCATTTTGGTCGTCTATAGCCGATAACTTTGTTCTTTGAAAAGCCATCTTGGCGCGAACCATGGAAGCGACTTTACCTCCAAGAGATTTGAAAGATCGTATTGGTGGTTGAGGGTTCGCTGGTGGAGTGTTAGATATTATAGATAGACGACGGCGACCATAACTTGCAAGTGACATCCTCCTACTATCAAGTCGTGCTTCCGGCGACAAGGGAGCTTCAGCGTTGTCGGACGATGATGATTGAGAGGTTCCATCACTTTCTCTTGAATTTTGAGTTCCAAACTTAGGTCGATCAGGTGGGAAAAATCTTTGGGTTTCTTTTCCTTTTGGTGAGAACGATTTGGGACTAAAAACACTTCCCCTAGGCGACACTATTTTCTGTTCTTCACTAGTGCGTAAATTTAACGTTTGTCCCTCCATGTTTAAAGATCATACCATTTATTACTCTGGTGATAAGCAGTATAGTCACTTAATTTCCATGTTCAATAAAACACTTGAAATGAAATTATATAACAATCGTGCAACTCGAGTAACTGGTGATCAGGAAAAGTAGCGTAAAGCGAAGGAATGTTGTCCTTTTTACAAACCATGGAACCAACAAGTTCCAACCTCATTAGACAGAAATTGATTATTGACGACCTGTTAACACAGACTTTGTATGGATCAAGTGGAGGGAGAAGCATCCTAGCGAGATGCCACTAGATATTAAGTTGGGACTCACTGATTCTATTGGCGGAAGATAATGAAAGTATAGTGATTGACATGATGCGGTGAAAAGCTTTTAAATGTCTAGTCAATTCAATACTAAAAAATGCGACTTCATAAACAGGAGAATTTATTGTTGTTTACATATTGATTTTTTCTCGAGCATCCAAGTGTATTATTTCGACAATTATGTGTATCGACGCGACGTGTGATTCAGTGAATGTCTGACTATAATAATAACCTAGATCTAAGCACAGAGTTTTAAAAGGGGATTTAATATACCCCAGTGTGCAAATGCCATGTAAAGGCAATAACATGCCTCTGACGCCAATTTGTAAATGTGCAAGACATCATACACATACTAAACAGCATTAACTACAAAGTTTTAAAGATATTATAACTTATTTTAATTTTATCGAAAGTTAAAACGATTCAATTTTTGCAAGCAGTATAGCAAATAAAAAGTAAAAGTGAACATACAGTTCAAACCCTGAATATGGTATTGTTTATTGAATTGGGGGATTCCCAGCATTGTTTTGTAGTTGCTAGGATCCCAATACCCTCTAAGGAATACCAAGCGTCAATTTATGTATTCGATCATTTATAGATGGTTTAAAATAGATTGCATTACAAATCCATGATGGTTGGTCTTTCAGGCAAGAAAAATTATTACATTTAACTTGGTCTACTGGTAGTTAGAAAATATAGTAGTAATATATTTTGTTCGTTTATATTCCACCTATACTGAACCTGTATTCCACCTGTAGTGAAGGTTTACCCTCAGATATAAATAACCTACAATTTAACTACACTATGCTAACACAATTATCACTTAACTAAGGTGGCTGGGTGGTCGACAAATTAACCATCAGATTTTTCTTAAATTTTCAGGTATGATTAGTTTAGTTATAATCTATCATTAGGTAAAGAAAAATTTCAAATATTTTAGTTTTGAACATTTGCTATGTCTTTATACAGAGTTCTTCTTCTTAGAAGATTAAAATAGTCTAAAATGGCCATGACCATCCAGCCCTCTTAACACATAAAAATATGGCTATTATTCTAAAAGCACTGGCTTTGTATAATTGATTAACAAACTATACTTTAAGGCACAAACTTAAGCAGAAACACTACCTACGAGGCTGCCTCAACTGGAGTGCAATCCATTGCTAAGTAATTCATTTCAACAGAACGCATTTAAGGATCTTTAAAAAGAGACAGTGTTGATGGTCAGATCTAGATTTTTACATAGAAGCACAGTTTTAAAACAATCATAGTAAATGGACAAGGTACTGGTACCTATAAATCTATATCGTTCAAAAATAACAGTTGGGTGGTCTTCCCTATTGTTCATATTTACATAAAGGAAATACATGATGCTGGTTATAAATTTTAGTAATATAATTCAAACTGGTAACCAAAAGTCAGTTGAGTTCAGTTCTCCCTATTTTGCCTATGTTTTTAAAGGAAGTCTTTAACTCACAACGCAGAATCTGCAATATTAAAGTTCCATGAATTATAACATTTGAACCAACACTCCATCTAATAGCAGAGTGATGTGTACATGTAGATCGTCATCGACTTTTTAATTCTTGTATTTATATATTTATCATCCATTTCATTTGTCTCTAGTGACTCTGAAATGCTGACATTCACCTGACTAACACCCTTTAACTGCAATGATCAACACCGGAACCCCACGCTATAACCAAGATTTCTCTGACCCTTAAATTGTAATTCCTATTTGATATTCATACATTATTTACGGAACATGATAACGGGAAAAGCATAACAATAAATTATTCTGTCTGAATATTGGCCAGATATAACCCGATTGGCTAAATTAGCTTATCTTAACGGGTTTGTATATAAAGGGATACTTTGGCATGCAAATAAACCGTGATGCATTGTATATTATTAATACTACGTATGGGAAAATTAATATCCTATGTTCAGAACTTCCATATATACAAAACAAGTGGTAACATTTCTATTATTAAGAAAGTAAAATGTAAATTTATAAGTTATCTTTTTCTCGATGGGGCCTTACATTCTGCGCGAAAACTGTAAATTTGACCATGTTGTTAAAGGTTATTCAGAATTTTGAAAATACTGTTCTAGTTGTGCTTCATGTTAACTACAGATTCTATACAGCTTCATCATCATGTTTAATATGCAGAAATTCTTCTTGGTAAAAAATATTTAAAAAAGAAGTTATTGAAATATGTTTTTGTTTCTGGGTTTTTAAAAAAAAAATTTAATTTTGTGTTTCTTTTACTGTTTATCATGCAGAAAATCCAAATATTAAGTAAAAATAAGTAAGGAATTAAAGTAAATATAAAAAGTAAATATTTTGTAAATTAAAATTGAACATTTTCATATATTACATGTTAGAATTAACAGAAGTGTAACAGGATCAATTAATAATAAAACAATTCTGTGGGGAATGTTGTATAAACTTTGTTATAGCATTCTTAATACTATTACTTGCATGTTGCATATTGGATAAGTGTAAAATTTGTTTTAAAACCCCCACAATCTTGTTTCTACCCTTTTTTCTCTGCCAAATTTTCATAATAAAGAGCATCTGCATATGACACAAGATGTTTCAGTCAGCAAGGTCAACATTTTATTTTTTAGTTTTACGGGAATTATTTGGTAAAATTAGTCTTAATTTAAGTAGTCACTCATCTTCGCTAGCCAAGGGTTTCTGATCCGCACCGCTTCTCACGAACCCTTGGCATATCGTGCTATCAAAAGTCGGGATTTTTTTCCTGGATTTTTATTGGGGTTTACTGAAACCGTTCGACCAATCAAAAAAATGCAAAGCATATCTGATTTAATCGACAATGTTTTCCTACTGTTTATTCATGAGTGTCTTTAACACGAATAGCTCAAATCGCTTATTTTTCTAGTCTTTCTGTTTGAGCCTTCATGATGCATGTATCATTCAATGGTGCAATAACAAGTACACCTGATTGTGTATCAACAGAGGCATGCACTAGTATCAACAGAGGCATGCACTAGTAGATTAAGATTTACCGCTCCCAGTCTTATGTAAACCTTTCGAATTTCTATATGTAACATTTCACATTATTCCTATTTATTGAATACACTGGGCATTAACCTTATTTACACACAAATTCTGTGGAAAAAATTAATATCATTAAATTCTTAATGCAATTTATTACTGAATTCATCTCTTTACTTGCCTCAGACTTTCTCCTAAACACGCTAACCGACCTTGGAAAATGAAGTATGTTAAATTCACGTCGAGATCGAGAGTCGCCATTTTTACATGTAAACAAACTGCACCACTTCACTTTACGGGGCTGGTGATGGTGTTTAAAAGAATATCAGAGGCAAGTAAAGTGACGATATCTGTAGTAAAATGTCCGAGGAATTTTTTGGAATCAAATATTTGTACAGAATTTGTGTGTAAATAAGGTTAATTAGTCCAAAACTAGCGCAATTTTTTGTGCGCCGTAAATTGCAGTTTTTTACTATGGGAGGCACTGTAGCTCCCAGGTCGTCCATCCGAATTTTTTCAGACCGGGAGCTACAGACCTGCAGCTAACTGGGCATTAAACCGTTCTTCCAACTTGGTCAATGTTAATGTCTATAAAGGCTGTCATTTCTGCACCAGGTACGTTAAAGTACGGCATCTTTCATTATTTGGCTGATCTAAGAATAGGAAAGATCACGTGACGAAAAAAATCCCGACTCGTGAGAAGCGGTGCGGATCAGAAACCCTTGGCTAGCGAAGATGGTAGTCACTAAGAAAAATAAAAATATAACTTTTATTTGCTTTTTTCCTGTAAAGAGAAAAAAACCGCCTATACTTTACAAAGACAATATAAACATGCATGATGTACAGTGGTCTCATTTTAATTGGTCACAAAAGCTGAACAATTTATTACTTGTATAGCTATGAACAAACCTGCATTATATGCTGCCTCAATATCAAAGTTGCAATTAACGCTCCTTTACGAGGATTGTGTCACAATATATCCCCCCCATGAATAACACTACTCCTCTAATAGACCTTAACTCACTCGAGGACGACTTGGCTGAACTGTATACAACTCGTCGCTTCCTTCATTCTCGACATGTTATAAATGCTCACACTTTTACTATTAAATTTATTTAAAACACCCAATTATTAATTGAACATTCATTAAAAAATGTTGCCTCTATATGATACTGTCTAAATGATACTGCTAAAACATGAAACAAGAATTGGCTTGACTTTCTTACCTCACTCAGATTTTCAGGAGTTTTTTTTTTGTCCACTAAGTCCGACCAGGCCGCGAGGTTATAAAACTTTTTTCATACTCGCACTCAAACTCGTACTCAGTACTCCGAGTATGTGCTCCCCTGAGCACGACTTAAAAAATCCGAGGTTATAAAAGTTTTGGAGTACGTTCTCAGCTGAGTACTATTTGGAGTATGCTCCAAAAACCGGTGAATGAAATTGTACGCCTCTGGAGTAAGATAAGAGTACGATAACTCATGTAAAAAATCCTGGCATGTAGACAAACTGTACAGGTATTCAGATAAATTATTAATCAACAAAATGTAATACATAATGTACATGTACATATGCCCTTTTTCATCTGCAAGCATATATTAATGAATCTACAATGTTTGAACATTTGAGCAACAAAGACGATAAATTCAGGATTTTTTGAAAACTCATTTAAAAAAATGTACAGAAAACAAAGAAGAAATTTAAGAGAGTTATTTGTGTGATTATGTCAAAGGTTTTTGGAAAAGAGGGTAGGGAGCATAGATGTAAACAACTTTTTTAGGAATGAAGTAACGATATCTGTGGAATTCTCTCTCTCTCTCTCAACTTCTATCATGCACGTTTCATTTTTACATAGACATGCTTCATTTAATTAACTGTAAATTACCCGAATATTCAAGCAGAAGAAATAATACATCGATCATACCTAAGGTCTTTCCACAAATGTTTATTTAAAAATAAAATTTGGTGTCATAAAACCAAATTTAATTTTTGAATAAACATTCGTGGAAAGATACTAATATAATATAAAACTATGGGGTCACCGGGACCCACAGTCCTTATATTCGGGCGTTTATAATTAAATATTAAACCAAATAATGCATTTGACTTTACTTTTACTTAGCTATGATTATGTTCTCGATCGATATTTTAATTTGAAATAAATATAAAAGATCATTAGGTAGGCGATGTTTCTTGGTCAAAATGATTGTGATATTTGGAAAATAAAAATCAAATACTGGTAGATGACTCGGGAGGGAAACTCCACCTTCCGACAGGGATATTAAAATAAAACTTCTGGCCTACATTAGAAAAAGAACACACCTACATCTCTGCAGCTAGTATTTAAGGTCACATAGAAAGCTAAAAGTGTACATCATTATTTCAAAGACAAAATTGAAAATTTGAGATTTTTTAAAGTTTACATCTAATGCCCTCTAACATGCTTCTTTAATTACTTATTGCTGATTCTTGAATAGTTTCTTTATTTCCATGCAACATTGCTTTTTCTTAGTTTTCAGAAATTGTTTTGATTATTTTTAACGGTTTTGATATTTCAAACAAATGAAATGAACCTTGTACAAAATTATTCTAAATTATCATACTTCAAAGCATTTTTGACACCATAGAAGAAAAGCGATTTTTAAAAGCCAATGTTTTCGACAGACAATAACTGCTCTATGAAAATTAAAATTATAAAATTTTACCCCTTTCCAAGGTTTGTGGCATATAACATAAATGAATAAAATGATGAATAAGTAATAGAAAGTGTTACACTTCTATGTATCCCCCATCCTTTGTAATTTTTAGAACTAACTACATTCTCACTCAGTTCCAAGATGGGACCCCACAAGTGCCTTTGAATCGTCCAATGAATAAATGATACGTTGATTTCATGATTTTACATGTAAATGATGGAAAGTATGGATCGTATTTGACTTAATACTGAATTCTTAGGAAGTCGAGCTACATGTATTACAATGAAATTATTTTGCACGTATACATGTACATTTATATGTACATTAATTAATGAAGCGAAATATCTAAAAGTTATTTTGATAATTTTGGTTGCAGCACTTCCTTACTCTTAAATTCACTTTTATAAATATAGATATTTCATTGATAAAATGGTAAACACTTTCCATTTTAATTTATGTAATTATGATTAAATTATAGCGTGTAACACAGCAACATTACAAAATGTAACAATATAATATGTTTGCACTACATTTTCTTTAGATTAAATGTTTTGAGCACGACTTTGAGGAAGCTCCATAGCTTACTCAGAAAATCGCCATTTTGTACTCAGCCAGAGTACGAGTATGAGTATGAAAAAGTTTTATAACCTCGATACCATGAGTACGTGTACGATTTGGAGCACGGAGTACGATTTGGAGTATGATATCGTACTCAAGAAAGTTGTATAACCTCGGAGGCAGTTCTTTAGTATTTAAATAATAGATTTGTTCAAAATCTAAGAAAGTGGAATCTTCCAGTACAGTAGCTGCAGATCTGAAGCTCTACGGTAAAATTTGGGTTGATAGGCCATAAAGTCTTTAGTGACAGTGCCTCTTATACAAAATCTGCAATTTACGAGTTAAACGTTAGACTTGACATGCCGTAGCCCGAGTTTTCCGTATAATTACAGATTTGCAGCAACTAATACAGGATCAGGTACGTACAAAGTGGAATTTCTTGAATGAAAATATACTTATGGATTATTTGAGGTCAAAGTGTACAATATGCACATTGAATCGATCTTTAGTTTTGGGGGGTTTTATGCCCCCTCAATAAAATTTAATATATGAATACGTCATAGGAATACGCAGGTCAAGTTCAAATTTGGTCCAGGTCCGATGATTTTTGAAAGCGTTAAATAAATGCCCCTTGAACTTAAAAAGAAGAAATTTTCAGTTTCCGCACTCTAACCTTTGAAGGGATGTATATATAAAGTTGAAATTGCATATACAAATATTATACTAGACAATACAGGTCAAGTTCAAACCTTTGGTCCAGGTCCGATGATTTTCGATTTTTTAAAGACGACAACTTTGCAACTTGTTGTACTGCAACAAAGACCAGGAGAAAAATTACAGTTCTTTCTTGAGAACATTGATTTATGCTCCTAATTCTACACCTGAACAGTTAATGAGGAAACAGAATAGTCTAATTCAGCCTGTTATTAGTCATGTGAATAAAAGAGTAGGGGATAAAGACAATTTGCTGAAAGATATGCAAATATTTCATTCCGTCAATCTTCTAAAAACAGATGCTGCAAGAGCAATTTACAGTAAACAGGAAATAAATGCATCGTGTGAATTTTATGCTGCAATCTTAGACATGATAGATTCAAACACTCAGCAACCAAGGAATTAAAGTGTTATCAACGATTGTTTTGTGACCTGAACCTGGAAGATACATTTAAGAACATACTCATGCGTGTTGATATAGTTCTGTGTATTCCCATGTCTAGTTCCATTTGTGAGC
Organism: Magallana hongkongensis; assembly: GCA_016163765.1. Taxonomy (NCBI): domain Eukaryota; kingdom Metazoa; phylum Mollusca; class Bivalvia; order Ostreida; family Ostreidae; genus Magallana; species Magallana hongkongensis. The sequence goes on along the minus strand of WFKH01011581.1, from coordinate 44,343,142 downwards.
GTGGAGTTTTTGCCACGGCAAGGATAAAGTCTAACTGGGGCTAGACCAAATGCTGAAATGCGTGATAGGTATCTCAATAGCAGGACCAGACTGAAGTGATTACAACGCCAGTAGAGCTGCAGATTTGTGGTAGCAGAGGTCAAAGGGTAAGACTTTCAGGAATTGATAATAACATAATTATTAACAAACTCAGATTGACATTCTTATCTGTTCATCATTTATTATTTCTTCTTGTTATATTTAGTTATGACTGCCATACTTTTGTTAACTGAAACGAAATACATGTAGTGTATTAATATTAGTATAAAGAAATATTTTTACAAGACTAATTGGCAAAGCATGTCTTAACCGTCTTTCAAAGCAATTTATTTGCTCTTAATGAAAAATAAGTGCAACAATCAGAAAAAATACATCTATTCAAATGAAATATATTATTTTCTTATATGATTAATAAAAACCCATTGATTTTATAATCATCTTTGATAAAATTCAAAATTATCTCATAATTTCAGTAAAACAGCCTTCTTTTATTCAATTTAGGTCTGGTCTAGTGAAATTAAGGTCATGTCAAATTAAAGTAAAAGTCCGACTGTTCTTTTTGATTTTTTTTTTAATCTCTTTAAAATTATAATAAAAACTGACCAATTAAGAATACGATACCGTAATAGGAATCGATTCACAATCTTATGGTGGCTGGATTGCATCACGTTGTTAATATCTTTATCAGTATCAATAAAGAATGTGATCCGAGTTGTGATTGTAATTCGGACTGATAAAATATTAAACCAATGATGATAGTCTAGTTGCAATGCTCATGGTATTGATGCTGCAGTTTCTCAATCACTGCCACTGGCGTTTACTTAATTTCAGTTGTTTAGAGATCTAAAATTATGTATAATCTTAAAACTATCGAGAAAATATATTAAATTGTATGAATTTCGGGAATATGCATACATCTTTTCTTGATAATCAAGCTCTCATTTACTCGTTTCATAAATTTTACGCTATTTTTTTAACTATAGTCTGTCCCAAGATATTTATGCTGACGATTTTGACGATTTTTTATAAAAATACATATTACTGTGAAAGAAGTGCAATTGAAATCGATGAAAGGGAAAATTTCCAAGATAACTTTATTCACACATTATCATTTTTCCCTCGTAAAAATTCACAGGAACGAAAACAGATTTCCTACGGGATTTATAATGGGGAATGTTGACATCTTTTCTCCATTCGGAAGTTACTCGGAATACCTCGCACAATTTTTCAACGTTATCATCCGGGCGTCTTCATCTCCTTAGCAATGTAAAATCCCCGTAGACTTTTTATTTTTAGTCGTGTATTGAAACCTGACAAGCTAGAGGGGGCGTTTCATAGGGGAAATCTTGGGATTTTTTTTTCATACTTTTGAATAAACATCGTCTGAACCAAGAGGTATTTATAAATATCGAATAATTTTAGAAAATATGCGGCAAAAATATCTTAGGACAGACTATAGCCGGAATTTACTCTGCTATACAGAAAAGTTTTGCGGGGATTAATCTACTATGGTCACTAGTGCTCTCCTGCGCAAGCATAGTACGACATCAAACGAATAAAATTTTATGTTTTAATGAATTTACTATCTAAATATAGTATGCCATTGAATTCGAATTGTCTAAATCGTTTATATATTATCTAAATTATATAAAAATGTCATTACACTTATCCAAACTTAACATCGATGCTTACTGATTTTAATTAAATCGTTTTCTCAGCATCCGCATGTCTTCCATCGTAGCAAACCACGGCCAAATTGTACCATCCTCTCCAATCTGGCCGTGGTTGCATGAGAGAAAAAAAACTTTCCGTGAGTTAGAGATATTTAAGTCTTTGGACTAAGTAATCGTTGTTAAAAGGGTCCCATGGTTTTTTGGGGGGGGCTCTACCGCATCTCCACCATCTGTTAAGCACTGGTATGCTTTTAAATTCTTCAAATGGACATCCTTTGATGGAGATATCTCAGCATTGATAGTGCCAGTGAGCTTCAACCAGAATTAACACGCGCACGCCTAAGCAATAAAGTGATTCTTTCCTCCTGAGTTACAAAGCGACAGACTGCCCCTCGAATTCAAAGTCTTTGCCAGCACGATTGAGAACTGATTAGGATGATACTGAAAAACCCCTGCGAATAGAGGTTTAGGTATTTACGTCCATTAATTATACCCCCCGCAAACGAAGTTTGGGGGGGGGGGGTATATAGGAATCATCTTGTCTGTCCGTCCGTCCGTCTGTCTGTCTGTGCAAAATTCGTGTCCGGTCCATATCTTTCTTATGGAGAAACATTGGAAGTTCTTAGTTCAAACAAAGATTGCTTATGACCTGAGAGTGTGTTATGACCTTCACCCAAGGTCATTCGGGCAAGGTAAAGGTCACTGGCAGGAATAGTACGAAATTCGTGTCCGGTCCATATCTTTCTTATGGAGAAACATTGGGAGTTCCTACTTCACACAAAGATTGCTTATGACCTGAGGGTGTGTCATGACCTTCACCCAAGGTCATTCGGGCAAGGTAAAGATCACTGGCAGGAAAAGTACAAAATTCGTGTTCATTCCATATCTTTCTTATGGAGAAACATTGGAAATTCTTACTTCACACAAAGATTGCTTATGACCAGAGGGTGTATCATGACCTTCACCAAAGGTCATTCGGGCCAGGTCAAGGTCATTGTTAAAAAAAATGCTTTATTCATGTCTGTGTCATGTCTTGTATTAATGGAAATGATTAGAAGGTAAAATTTGACATAAAGCTTGCATGTGTCAGGTCATATAAAATTAATTGTTAGATTATCATCCCCACCTGCCCATCTGGAAATGGCCGCCCTGATTTATTTTATCTCCTTTTTTTGTGGAAAAAAAATTTCGGAAAAAAATCGGGCTCGGGATACCAAAAATTCAAAACATTTAATGGCTGCTTGACATGTGGATTATCGTTTGATTTCAGTCATGTTTGTTATCATAAGGATGCAAATGTCTTCATGCATTAACAGTTAAGTTGAAATAAAATGGAATTAAAATAATAGAAATTGGTTTGTGTACTAATATTAGCATTAAAAATTTAAAAAAAAAAAGCGGTTGTTATTGATAGAACATGGACGGTTAATGAGATAGCATCCATCATTTTCTAATATGTAAACGTTGTGACCGGCGGGCCGAGCGCAGAATTTTTTGGTTTGAAACGCAGATAGTAGGATCCGCCTGCCTTCTTTATAAGTAATTTAAGTTAAACTAAACGTCGCGTGCTCAGTCTCAATTATGACGTCATGATTCATACGTAAAACGAAAAAGTTGTGTCTTCGGAAATAGCCGAAGAAAAGTACGTGATTCCGAGAATTTTTTATTTCTTATTTCAATGCTTATCCATTTCATAAATTGATAAATTTTCTATATATTCTTTATTCAGTATCTTTAAGATCTGTTCCTTGATGTTAATGTTTTTTTTTTTATTTTCCATCTAATAATTTGATAAGACATATACGTGAAACTAGTCTTATCTCCTGATTAAAGCACTGTTGAAACTTATCAGGTCTGCATAGTCAGTTATTTTTATTTAAATTACTTTAGCGCCACTCATTTAATGAGTTAACTTTGTCGAACAAAATGGCGGCCAAAAAGGCGGCGCCCATGAGCTGGAAGAAAATTTTTCAGGCCTTAGTACCCCTGATTCAACTTCTATTTTTCACTGATTTTCTTATATATACGTGTTACCATTAAGCCTCGCTTGGCGAGGCGGGCTTCCTCTCGCTGCGCTCGGTATAATAGAAAAATACTTGTGTTATATGATTTTTTTTTCTTAGCGGGGGGTATCAATCGTGAGCTTGCTCAGAGTACCTCTAGTTAACCATGTCCTTGCTTGCCACTAATGTAATCTATCTAATGTTCTTGTAAGGATTTGAAAACACAAAGTTAAGAAGACTGTTTGCCATGTGGAACTCAAGGCAAACAGTGATGTATTGGAAAACCAAATCGTTTCCTAAATTGCTCCCCTGAAATATTGGTATACAATATGTAAAGAATATCTAATAAAATAAGGAAACTTCAAATGTCCACGAGGATGGTACAATGTTTAATATATAATCAATGAAACAAAGAAGGTCTCGAGCGATAATTATTTCGCATAATAGCTCTATAAATATCCAATAGTATGTACTCGTAATGATGCGAGGTAAGACCTGAGCTGGTAGAAAGATAAGCAAGAGGAAAATATGACCATTAATAAGATTGACGAATTGAAACCAATGTAAGTCCTGTTGAGATGGTATTCAACATTGGGAATGGCTCTTGCTCGGTCTTGCACTTGCTCAAATACAACATCGGCATTCTTCATCTTTGAATTTGAATCTTCGTCTTTCCAGAAGACCAAACTTCTTATTCTTGACAAATAAGGTAAGACACTGAAACTTGATTCAATTAGAACCGTTTTAACAAGAGCTTGGACTTTCGGCAGTACATGACAAACTCCAATTTGATGAAGGTGGAGTCTACTCATGGTTAACTGTCGAGTCATTGGTTAATAGATATGAATACATTGAACGCAATGACACTCGTCCGACTTTATCCTGGGTTGTATATTTCGTTGAAACGGCGTCAATTTCACACAACAGAGCAGATCTTGGCAAACAACTTTCCGATTTTGACAAGTCTATGAATATTAATGAGCTTCTCTTAGCGAATTAGAAGGTCAATATTTGAAAGCTTGTTTTGATAAGCAAACTAGATAGTAACATCCCACCGAAAGTCCAAGCTCTTGTTAAAACGGTTCTATTTAAACAATACGACAGTTAGTGCAAGCCCTTCTGATATATTTTATTGTGGTATTGAACAACACTGAGAAACAATGAGAATTTTAAATTTTATTATGTCAAAATTGAAATTACCAAGGACTATACAAGTGACGTTTGTTTACCAAAATTGCAACTTTTCAACACGTAAGGTACTGTAGCTCCCAGGTCGTCCATCCGAATTTTTTCAGGGAGCTACAGACCTGCAGCTATCTTCTCACTTGTTATTTTTCCCGAGGTATTACATGAGCGGCATAATATGGTGAACACGCCAGCTATTCTATAAAGTTTTCAGAAATTAAATCTCAAAAATGAAGTCGTGTTTCGCACTGCTGACACATCATTTAGTTAGCCAGGTCTCGACAGCCCAATGTTCATTCATTATTGTTTTTTTGATTTTGTTTCCAGGTTGGCAATCGGAAGTCTTCATGAATTTCCTCTTAACTTTCTAATTCCTCCGCGATTTTTGTATAATTATGATCTAAAATTTCGTCTTTATTCTGTTGATGAAATAAATATAACTTTTGGAAGTCTTGAGGTTGTTTTTAGCTTTTCTCCATGGAAATGAATTAACTGTTTTTGTCATGGTAAGTAATACTGACGTCTGACATTATTAATATAAGCGTCGAATACGGTCTGACGTTATAACGTGCCGCGTGAATAAGGTTATGTAGCGTTATTTACGTATATGAGTATATTTCGTACATCTCCCTGATATCGTGTACATGTAGTTCTGCTAGACGAGATCTGCTGGTTGAGCATATATCGGTAATCGTTTCACTAATGGGATTATAGAAAAATTAATACTGCTGATTGATTTCAATTTTTACGCACATGCGAATTCGTAAAAAACTAACACGTAAACATATAAAAAAAATTTGAGTTTGCCTATCAATTTGAAAAACTTGCTGTGTGCAAGTTGCTGTCAACATCAGATATGACACATCTGGGAAATGTAAGCGCAGTTCACAAAGCCGAGCAAATGTATCATCCCTTTGATTAAAATGATATACATTAAACAAACACTTTTAAATGGTTATGGTTTATAGTGAAATGGTTTAAAAAAAAATGTCTTAACAATTTTAATGTCAAATTCTCACCAGGATTCTAATATATGTGCTTCATCAATGGAAATCAAGAACACTCTTTTCTTGTAGACTTCAGAATTCAGTATCATGTCCCCCCATAACTCATAGTCCAGGAATGTCTCTGGAGACATGCATATTATGAAATAATCATCTGTCTTGATCCCTGCATTTATTGAAACAACATAAATGTTGTAAATAAATTACAGTCAACAAAAAATCTTTAATACATAAAATGTCAAGTTCGTAGCATAACATTTGCATTTTTGGTAGCGAAAATATACTTCTGAGGATTTTAAAATCTGTGTAAACATGTTTTTTTTGTTTGCTGTTGAATAGTTGTTGTTGTAGTTTACCGGTGGTAATTGTTATTGAATAGTACAGCTGGTGTAATTTTTATACATTGTCTATCTGATCTTGAATTATATTGCACAGTGAACATTTTCTGTAATGAATTGACAATCTACATGAATTATCAATAAACAATTTACATATGTCAAACCTTTTATGGCTTCAGTAGACACCTCTTCTCTGCTCTTTATAACTGCAGCTGATATGCCATGTCTTGCATTATACTGACGTTGATCAAGCACAAGAAGTTTCAATGGTGATATAACAATGCAAATGTGTCTGATGTTGGAATCGAGGTCTAAATCAAGGGGGTTAAAAAAAACCCATACTTTTCCCGAACTCTGTAGGAAAAAAACGCTTAAACATTGTCTTTTCTCAAGTATAGTATTGTCACAGATCCTTGTTGGTATTTTAAGTCTTTAAAACTGTAGGAGGAGATATCCGTACAATAGGGGTACCCTTCTGGCAGCCGCCCGCCATATTCACCATTTCAATAACCGGTTTTTTCCTTCAAAACCCGGTTAATAAAACACTTATTGCTGGGGGTTTTTTTTTGGTTATAAATACGGGGATCGAGATACCTTCGAAGAACAATATTTACCTCGCCCGACCTCATAACCAGGAATAATTGTTAAATATTTATATTATAACTGCCATGTGATCAACAAATGTCAAGTGATTGGAGTTTTGTCTCCCCTTAAGTGTGATGGGAGTGTTCAGTTCTGCGATGCCAAGAAATGATACCATTAATGAAAGAAAATTTCCACAGCTATCAAAAGTCACTTGATTTACCAACAGCCCTCGTACCGCAACAAGACAATATTCACCTTGTTATGTAACCACCAAAATGAATTTAATGATACACAAGCAAGTGGGACTACCACGAGGCTGGGCATGGAAAAGGACCTTATGACGGACTCAAAGCCATTGTGAAAAGGTCTGTTGACATGGCTATTAGCAGAGTAAAGGCACATGTACAATACAACGTTCAGAGGACCCAAAACAGTACAATCATTTCTTTTGACTTCTATACGTAAGAGAGTGATGCCCGAGTCCAGTGCTAGGACAACCAATAACATTAATAATTCCGCTTGAAATAAAACATGAGCATCATCCGTTGCTTTGACTTTTTTTTGTTTAACTCATTATGTTATGTGAAAAATTTTAATAATGAAATGTACAGGAATATATAATACAATATTATATATTTCAATCAGGTAAAGAAAATAACATTTTCCCCCCTTGTCTATCTTTATATACAATGAACTTTCTGTCATTTTTATTGTCAATCGATATTGAGAGAAAAGACAATGTCTAATATTGATATACTTATATTATTGTTTTACTGTCACAAAATATGCTTATTTTGTATAACAAGACAGTAATGTATTTTAAGTTTCATTCGTTATTTTATGCTTCAAAGTTTTGTATCAATCTTTTCGTTTTCTGTATTTATTAAAAGAAACGTCAATCTTCAGCCATTAAAAAAGAATTTAAAAATCCTGATTTAGAGCTAAAGAAATATTACACATCTAGAAAAAAGAGCCATTAAAAAAATAATCTGAACACAAAATTATTAACACTTAAATGCATTTATAGCCATGTACCGTAAATGTCGTTTATCGAAGAAGGATGGGCCAAGTAGCATAACTCTAATAAATAACCAATATATTTAAGCGCGATAACTCTAGAGCAATAGGCGCGAATACCATAAGGTCGATAAGACGATGACGTAAGTGCGACTATCGATCCGTTAGCATTTTCCAACTTAGAACACCCTCCCAACAACACCTTTATACATACTAAGTGGATGTTTTAAAAAATAACTGTCTGTCCTTTTACTAAATGAGTGTGAACTTAAATTTTTATCGATTGAATTCCACAATTTACAAATGTATTTATATTGATTTGATGTATGCTACATCATATGTAGTGGTTCTTGCAGTAATAATACAACCAACGTTATGGGGTTGTGATCGCTTCCAGTTGAACATTAACCTGAATGGACTGAAGATTCCATGGTTGCCAGCAACACGTTGCTTCTTGTTTCATGGTTCCATTGCATGCATTTTAAGCGCAAAATGCCATTTTTCAGAAACGGCGCTTACCCATTAACAATTTGGTCTATTATAATTATTATTAACTTGAGAATCAAATGTGCATTTCACTAATGCAGTTTACAATAACTTATAAAGCCATTGCAGATATTGCCATCATCCTAATAGTTTCCTTTTTCAATATAAATAGGGTTTTTGTTACATCAAAATAATACCACAGAAGCGACATTCCGGAAAAATGCAATGTTGCTTCCTTCATACTCGCATGAATCACTAAAGAAAGTGTTTCATTGTTTACATAAAGAGTAGAAAAATGTTAATAATTAAACCAATATGAATTTGATCTGAGCAATCTTATTCCACCATGTTTTTAGATATTTGCTTCATTTAGACAAGTATTGATGTATGAAAGGATTTTTTGTATATGTTAAAGGTCGCAATCAGTCAATCATATCGTACGATTTACAAAATATTAAATTTAAGATGCTGATTAAACTTCATCTGCATTAGTGTGATTGAAAGAATTTGACAAGTTATGTATACACTTGATGCAAAAAATGCAAAATTAGAAGGTCAATTATTTAGAAGATAAAAAATATTTATATTGTTCCATGTGAAGTACAAAGTAAATGTGGATTTAAAGTGGAGACAGACGGAACACGATAACAACAATATAGCCAAATTTTCTTCAGATAGCGAGGGTAAAATCACTCGTATGATAAAAGGCAGTACCAAGTTTAACGTTTGATGAAAGGAAACTCTCGTTATATATTTGTTGGCCAGGTATATCATTTTTGTTCAACAAGGTGTGCGTTTTGTATCCCTGACCCTGGGCGAAAAAAAACTCTGCAACAACTTCTAGGATATAAATCGTATGAAGTTGGTTTAATCCTCCTAGCCATCAGGCATATAGGGCTGCCACTGATGTCCGGTTTGCGTGATGCTAAGATAACGAGATGGAACATAAAGTTACCCTCCAGCATTATACAATGTATATATACCACAACATATATACGGGGTGTATACTATGTACACGGGGTGTATGCTCCCGAAGCGACAAAAAGGTGGTAACTTGTACAATTTCTTAATTAAAGGACTTATTTCGCCGATAAGAGTACGCTTATGGAAGAAAGCATTAACATTAATTAAAGAATATATAAACAGGTTTTATTCCATTGTACATGTTCTAGTTTAACACAATTCCGACAATCAGGACGAATTTGACCCTAACGTAAGTTTATGATCAAATATCTGGACAAAGCTTCCTTTAATCATCATCTTTTTTCGAAATAACAATTACAAACTCTCTGTGTATGATTATGCATAAATTTTCTGTGAATAAAATTAGTCGAATACAGAAATATTGGAACACTTCTAGTATGCCGGTCCCCATAAATATGGTGCCTATATATATATTATATATATATATATATATATATATATATGGAGGTATAACAAAAAAATTCAGTGAGGATTAAGAGCTGGTTCGAAAACTATACTTAACGTTAGAGAGGATCTTGTTAATTACCTACTTTTTGGTTTTTAAAGTGAGACATTTGTTTGACACGAACTTATAATTACAATGTAAGTCAAACAGTTGTTGGACTGTTACAACTTTTCTCGGGAGGTGTGTACGTGTGAGTTCTAGAAAAAAAATATATCAGAAAATAGGGTGTGTTTAAAAAATCGTTGAAATAGACCAGAGTAAATTTAGAAAACGAAAATTTCATAAAAGACGAAGAGTTGACAGTGTTTGGGTTTTTAGGGGGATAGCAAGAGAAACGAAAATGTGCCATTTCACTACAATGGCAGATAGAACAAGAGAAACACTCCTTGGCATAATAAAAACAAACATCGTACCAGGAACAACAATTGTAAGTGATTGCTGGAAAGCGTATGATATACTGAAGAGGCTTTGAACCTTAAAAAGTAAATCATTCAGTAAATTTTATTGATCAAGAAACTGAGGCACACACCAACACCATTGAATCAATGTGGCGAGCATTAAAAATCTCTTCCAGTAAACTATGCATACTGCATCAAAAAAAAAAATACCTAATTGACTCTCCTGATCCATTTCTAAATTTCTTGAACTCAGTGTACAGCCCCTCTCTCCTCCTACCTTAACTAACATCATCGGAACCCCACTCGCCAAAAAACAAAGTCATTCAGACTATCCAGTTAACAACCAAGATCCTGACAACAGCTTGGATGACTTCATATTAAAAGGTAAGTCTTTACGAACTATCAAAGAACGTTAAATCCATTGTTATTATGCTTCCACATCAGACTGATTCTTGTGATTTTCGGTTTCAAAAGGCGCACAAGATCCACAAAAATAGCCCAAAGACAGAAATATTTGTGCATTTGCCTAAATAGTAAAAAATTCAGTCTTAAAATGCCGAAACCTAACCCTAATCCATACAATTGCATAGCAACGTCATGAGAGACTACCATTCACGCGGCATAAGGACCGGCATACTATACATTTCCCAAAATATTGACGAAAAAGTGATGTTGAACACAGGATGTATACAACGTGTTGTACCAGGGGTGTTTACTCTCGGATTTTCTTGCATAGACCAGTGCATAATATCAATGGAATATGTTCATGCTTATATATTTTAATAATGTAGCTCTTTATATTGTTTTATATCATTCGCTAGATTATCATGTATAGCTTTGTTAGCACAACACACGGTAGGTGAATATTTGATAAATCTTGATAAAATGTTAATTTTTCCAATACATGTACTGCTTTGTAGATGGAGCTAGAGATAGACCTATTGAGGAAGTTTATGGTGACGAAGAATCTTTTTTATGCGAGTTTTATTCAAAAACTTTTTATCACAGATCTTTCTTACATAGACTATGGTATATATAAGCTTTTATTCTGTAGATGCAGCCATGGCTTTAAATTTCAAATGCACTTGTTCAAAGCTAGTTTTTATTGTACTATCATACTTTTGAACACAAATTTCAGCTATCTCATTCAAGTTAAATGCCTTTTATAATTAAGCCTTTATCTATACACCATATTTAATTTCCTTATAAAGTATGTTGAGAGCTATGGCATTATAAATTAAGCTGCATGTAATGCAAAATATGATTCAGTTTTCCATCTGTCACCTATGTTATGACACAATGTGCATAAAAATCAGTTTTTAGTAGTAGATAGCAATTTAGTACCTGCTTTGATGTGACATGCATATCAACATTTTTAGCCAAGTCTGCAGGAGCAACAAAACTTTAGGGAGGAGTTCATTGAAATGGAAAGAGAGAGAGATAAGCACCTACAAGAGTACAGGGCCAAGAAAATTAAACTGTATGAAAAGATGGTGGCACAGCAGGATGAAATGCTTCAATTGCAGAGAAGGTCAACAGAATCAGTAGAATTAATTGCTGCTAACTTTCCAGGACACTCTTTGAATTCTCCTATGTCACCATTTTCTGTTTCACCAATCATTAAGTTCCCAAATCTTTCATAAATTGTGAAGAATTAAATTTCATCTTTGAAGAGGAGTATTAATTATTCCATAGACAAATTTGTTAACTATACCCAAGCAAGATATATATACACTTTTTAACCTGGGTAATGGAGCATTTATTTTAACACATGCAACATGGTTACGATGGGTACAGTATAATGTTTTTGACCGGACGGTCCATCAGTCAGTCAAGTTTCTTTTTGGATTATTTTGTTAATTAACATAACTTAAACCACTGCATGCACAGAATTTTGTAAAACTTTGTAGGCATTAATTAGGACATAATGTGTAGATGGACATTATGACCAGGAAATTTTGATTTCATTTTTTTCTGGGAATTTTGACTCCTTTGATTTTAGAATTTGTTGTTTTTAAAGACAAAGGAATGTGCATATTCGCAGGAAGTTTTGAGCTGATGATTTTTTGTGTGAGTTATATGACAACTTTCAAATTATTTTGTATATGTAATGCATACCTTAGCATTCAATATAGGTAGCATTGTCAAGTAATGGGGAGCATATGGTATGTAAGCTTGCTTGTAAACCAATTCTATAAAATATGTTTATTTGAATAACTCTTCATGTTGATGAACAGATAATGGATTTTTTAAAAAATTAAATTAAATTAAATTGAATGCTGCTGATATAGAAATTTCTATCATCATGCACACTCTGTTGCTGTACACATACCAATTCACAAGATTGTTTTAATTAAATAATCCCAACCTAAATTCATATTTCATAGCTTTTTTAATGAGAGAGAGAGAGAGAGAGTGTTTTCTTCATATGATTATTAAACATGTATGTATGTATTAATAAATGTTTCTTAAATTGTATTGATATGATTGTCAAATAGCATATATTTTTTTTGTCGGCAATAAACAATTATTTGTTTCTGTAATGTCTAATTATTTTATGATTTATGAATAAATCAGTAATATTATACCATTAATAAGCAAGCAATTTTTACTTTGTCACTTAACGATCTCTGATCCTCAGCAATGTTCGACAACTCTTAATTATCCGGAATGGTTTTTATTCGTACTATAAATTTGGCCTTTATATAGACAAATTTAATTAGTCTTGTAGTGTTGTTTGCATGGTTAGTTAATTTCAATTCAATTTTTTATTCACCCAAGACCAACAATTTTTCAAACGATCAGTGAGATATAGAATTGACAAACAACTCTATAAAAATTGACGCTTTTTAATTTGTGATAAAATTTTAAATACAAAACAGGGAAAACACTAATAATGAAATTATTATATGAATACATTCAATCACCTCATATAAACTGAATTATCATTTAGGGCAACAAACACTTTGAATTTTACTTTTATAAATCATTCACATTTTATATCTTTAACATTACATTTGTTTGTTAAAACAACCTTGTTTATTACCATAACTTACTACATGTACATGTTTTTGTTATAAACATCTGTCAATAGTTACAATAGTTCATGTATATTATTAAAGCTGTTAAAGATTTAATGAATTTGTCAAGTTTTTTTCCTTATAATAAACAACAATCCAATGCCACAGCCCAACTGTACAATTATCATTTATAGATAAATCTAATTTTAAATACTACTACTACTACTACTACTACGAGAGAGAGAGAGATAGAGAGAGAGAATGAGAGAAAACTGACAAAAAGACATACAATCTGACAGAGAAATATGGTGTAATGTGTAAAAAAAAAAATGGAATGATACATAATATTTCATAATTATGTTAAGAATATTTACATTACATGCATTTGTATGAGTACTGGTATTATCCTTTCAGTGTCTATTATTATATGGCAGCATTCCACCCCCATCATACGGCTCTTCCGAACGCGGAGTAGTGTTTAGTTCACACGGAAAAGCTAAGGTCTTTTACTATCCTTCAAACTCGCTCATAAAATGTTTAATTGAAATTTCTTTTAAGTCTAAATCATAAAGGGATGGATAAGCTTTCAAATGGTACAAAAATTCTAACAAACCGAGAAAGAATTTTTTCCTCTATTGGTGTTTAAACATTAAAATCGTCGATAATTTTTGTAAACAAAACACTTGAGTAACAAACGTAACCGTTCAAAGCCATTTCAACGCAATTTTAAAGATTACAAATCTGTCAAAATCATTAATCTACATTCTATCAAATTTTCAAGTTATTATCTTAACTTTGTAATGAATTATGGGCGTTTAAAGGGAACAGGGTCGACAAAAATTGGATCGTACGAACACGGATTTTGGTTCTGCTGAACTTGAGGAGTACATGTATTGAAATGGAACGCGGAGGAAAGTGTTGTTCATAATATCCAAAAAATTTAAGTGTTTAGCCTGTCCTTTCTATCAAACATTTCTCAATAGTGACAATTTGTACAAAATGCGACTTTTTTATATTGAGATGGACCAACCTGTATAAAATCGGCATGTTTAATCATTTGTAGTGCCCATATACCATTGTCTTTGAACAAATATATGTTTAAACGTGTAATTTTTTTCTCTTGTAGCACATATAATAGATGCAGCGGTTTGCATGCTACATTGTATAACTTCCTATAAAAAACAATTTAAAAAAACAATCGAAAACCTTGGAACCGAACTTCTGATATATATAGAAAAACGGTTAAATAAAAACAACGGAAAATTCATTTACCAGACAAAAATACACGAAGATGTTATTCCTTCAAATGTTGTAAAAGATCAGAAGTGCATCGTAGTTAGAACTTAGCACAGCACAGACTTAATTAATACGCCAAAGAAAGAAAAGCAAATTAGATATGTTTAATGAATGTTTAATCGTAATTAAAACAAAATTTATCAATAAAGAGATGTGCGATTCTTTGATTTTTTAATACATTTTAGATATTGAGTAATACTGCAAATGGACTAAAAATGGTAAAAGCCGAAATTGACATGACACGGACATCATAAAACCGTAGATATCTATGTACATATAATGGAATAACTGGGCTGCGTTCAAGATCGTAGCTGCTACATGTACGTACATATGTAGGGCTACGAAGCAGCTATGCTGTTGAAAGGTAAGCCAACCTAGCAACTACGTAGATATTCGTAGCCTAAATGTTTAATGCTAATCATCAAATTCAAGATAGCTATCTTAGCAACCACTTTGTAACAAACATGAAATTTACCATTTTTTAGTCCATTTGCAGTATTACTCAATATCTAAAATGTATTTAAAAATCAAAGAATCACACATCCCTTTATTGATAAATTTTGTTTTAATTATGATATCTATCTAATATATGATATATTATCTTATCTTGTGATATTTTGTTCATCCTATTAGTTACTGTGAATTTTAACATGTATGTTACCACTTGAAACTAAAAATTTTTGTCGATATAGTAAGTCGTTAGTTTCAAATCAGAGACCTAGCGGCTAGACCTGCATCCGTTGAATAGACCTATATACATATATCTACGACCTAGCGGCTAGGCTAGCTGCTACGATCTTGAACGCAGCCCTGTCTCCAAGTTGGATGTACAAACTATGATGATATGATGGGTTTTTTTTTTCAAGATTTGGTTTTCATGGTTTCAAACTTAAACTAATAATTGCTTTTGTGCCATTTATTTAATATTTTCATTGGTATATGTCTGTTTAATAATACGATTGCTGTATGTAAAGACTCCGCGGTCTACAGGTCCATGCTCCGTGTTCTGCAGAGCGAATGCAATTTTAGGTCCGCGTTCGTACGATCCAATTTTTATCGACCCTGTTCCCTTTGGACGCTAATAATTCATTACAAAGTTAAGATAATGACTTGAAAGTTAGATAGAATGTAGATTAATGATTTTGACAGATTTGTATTCTTTAAAATTGCGTTGAAATGGCGTTAAATTTTGTTTGCAAAAATTATCGAAGATTTTAATGTTTAAACACCAACTGCGGAAAAGTTTCTTTTTTGATTTGTTAGAATTTTGTACAATTTGAAAGCTTAATCGTCCCTTTATGAATTTTTGAAGGAAAGTTAAAGACCTTAGCTTTTTCGTGTGAACTAAATACTGCTCCGCGTTCTGCGGAGTCCTCCGCGTTCGGAAGAGCCGTATGATGGGGATGCATCCTCATGAACTATGTATCGGTAATTACAATTCATACAATTACAGTTCAAATCATGTCCCATGAACAAAGGCGATTAAAAGTTTAAAACCTCTGAACAACTCTTTGCCGCACAGCGATCCCATTTTTATCAACGCCTTGGTAAACAATATTGTTTTGATAGAGCTGCACTGGTTCATTTCCAGCATTCAAAGGGATTCTTGCATCTATGGCCTTGTTATGCAGTCCCAAACAACACTCGATAATCTTGATACATTGATACACTGCAAGCTACCTCCTGTTTTGTGGATACATCTGAACATGAAATAGTTATAGATAATCTTATATCTTATTTTTATTCCCTCAACTTTAGAAAAATATTAAAGTGAAAAATAAAGTGGTTCAAAGTGTATGGTATGCATGATATATGAAATTTAGAAGGAGATGCAATGTATATTGTATACTTAGTACCCATTTTTTAGAAAATTTCATTTGTCTTTCTTAATGTTGTAAAAAGTGCTGAAATTATAAAGTTTCTTTTTGCCATTTTCAATAGTTTTTGTCATAAAGGTTTAAAACGAAGTAAGTGAATATTTTACTTATACCTGAATCTGCTCTTGAGCACCCCAAATGCCCTTTCAACAGTGTTCCTAGTTGTGCAATGGGCCGAGTTGTACCTCTGCTCTTGGGGAGTCCTTGGGTCTGAAAAAGGTGTCAAGAGCCATTTCTTGAGAGGATAGCCAGAGTCCCCTAACAGCCAACCATTGACTCTTCCCATCATGTTTGGCAGTAAGGAGTTCGCAAGAACAAAGGAGTCGTGGTTTGCTCCAGGCCACCTCACCACAATGTTTGAGAAGCTGTGAAAAGGATATAAATTACAGTTAACTTTTTTCATACTTCTTTTACCTTTTTTAGTTATTATTCAAGCTTGCATAAAAGTTTCCAACCAAACAATATACTCATTAGTCTGTGAGAGACTCATGCATACATGTTGCGTAACAACTTAAAATCGAAATTTACACAGAATACTTTATAGATGTTCGATACATTTCAAGAATATTTACCGAAGATTAGCATCGACAACACCCTGGACATTAATAGCTGGAAACCCTTTTCTGCAGATGAAGTTTGGCTCTTCATCCCCTGTCATTCTTTGAATGGGTATTAATGTACCATCAATTGCCCCTACAACATTTGGGAAGTTCGCCCGCTGGTAGAACTCCTCTTTCACTTTTGCAACGTCTGCATTTGTAAATGGAAACTTCACATTATCTAGAAGTTCACATAAAGCAGAAGTGACAATGGTGATGATTCGTGATGCCGATGAGACGGATATTCCATGAATATCTCCCACTTCTGATAAATACTCTCCTTTAACTAGAAAGCGAATGGTTGTGAACACTTGAAATGAAGTACTTAAATTTATTTTTTAACTTAGGAAAGGAAATATACTATAGATAAAGGATGGAGTGTTATTCAGTACAGACAATATTTCTTTTATATTTTGATATTCACTGCTTGGGAAAGATTCATTTATTACTTGCACTTGGAGTTGACATCCCTCCTTTTTAGGTCACCTGAGTAAACTCGTCGTGCGTTAACAATTTTACATTTTTAATTTCTTCTCAAAAACTACAAGGCCAATTGTTACCATTTTTGGTGTGAAGCATCTCTTTGGTAAGAGGAATCTAAATTGTGAAATTCATGACTCTACCACCCCCGGGGGACCACAGGCGGGGCCAAATATGCTAAAAATAGCCAAATTTTCAAAAATCTTCTTCTCTACTCCTACACACGTGAGGAAAAAACTGAATGCATGGTTATGATGTCCATGAAGCCCTCTGCCAAAATTGTGAAATTCATGGCCCCTTGGTCAGCGGTTCAGGCTCTAGGGTGGGGCCAATATGGCCAAATAGTAAAAATGTATTAAATCTTAGAAAATCTTCTTCTTTACTTCCATATATATTTGTTAAAAACTAAATACATGGTTATGATGTCCATGAAGCCCTCTACCAAAATTGTGAAATTCATGGCCCCTTGTTCAGGGGTTCAGGCTCTAGGGTGGGGCCAATATGGCCATAAAATAAAACTGTATTAAATCTTAGAAAATCTTCATCTTTACTCCCACACATGTGGGAAAAAACTGAATACATGGTTATGATGCCCACTAACTCCTCTACCTTAATTGTGAAATGGTTTTGACTCTAGGACAGGGCCAAAATGGATGTATAGTGTTAAATGCATATAAAGTTTAAAAATTTGTTGCTTCTCTACTCCCACATACCTGTAAGGAAAACTTCATTCATGATTTTGTAGAACAGGAAGCCCTCTACCAAAATTTTAAATTTCATGTCCCCCGAGGTAGGGGTTCTGACTTTAGGGCGGTGCCAAAACACTCATAGAGTGTACATAGGGTATGGGTTCTTAATGCAGGGTGTGGCCAAAATCATAATTTTGTGTTAATATATGATTATAATGTTTAAAAAACGTCTACTGATACAGAATAAAAACTGACTGATATTTAGAAAAACGTCTACTGATACAGAATGAAAACTAACTGATATTTAGAAAAAAAACCATTGAGCTGTCATCTTTAGTAAAATTTCATGTCACCTACATGTAAGGCAAGGGTTATAGCTGGGAGGGGGGTATATATTTGTCTTATTATTTTATTCTGCTCAGGAATTTCAAAGAAGGAAATGAGTAAATTCACAATTATAGAAAAGAGTAAGAATGGAGCTGTCTATCAAAGTTAAGAGATTGTGAAAGCATTTGGAAAGAGTTCAAGGGAAGGGGGGGGGGGGGGGGATAGTAAATGGAGTTATCTTCCCTTGCTTCTTCATAATGGAGTTATCTTCCTTTGCTTGTTCATATTAATCATTGAATGTAATGTAATTATAAGGAAGTTGTATGATCAAAAGAGTTATGCAAGTATTTTTTATCATTTGAAACAAAAACAGTTTTTGCACTTTCTAAATAAACAAATAGACTTGTTAATATTAAAGTAATAATTGGCTAACTAAAATCGCTGATACATGTAAAATGATTTTGGTATAAATGCCAGATGGTGATTGTTTATTCAAAAGCTGAAACAGGAGAAGTGAGTAACTCATGACGGCTTTTAAAGCTGTTTTCTTTGTTTGTTTAAATGACCTTAGGGAGAGTTTCTGTTTGCCCCTTGGGATGGGGGATGGGAGGTTGTTATAGATAAAACATGTACACTAATTTATAATTTTCTACTCCAGAATAAAACTTAATTAAATGCATATATGAGACTCCTCGACAAGTTTGTGTATGGGTTATATGCTACTCAGGTGACCGTTATGGCCTATTGTCCTCTTGTTTGAAATATTGAAAGTAGTGTTGTATTTTGTATACTTTACATATGCATTGTAAAAGTTAAGTGGATCATCAATCACATAACAAGTATTTTTTATTGTTTTTGTTCCTTTTGTTCAATTAAAAATATTATTGAATTGGCAGTCTTTAGATCATTTGGGTATAGTTGTACTCAGGTGACTGTTGAGGCCCTTGGGCCTTTTGTTTTATTCAGATTACGGATCACATGGTTTTAAAAGGTATATAAAAGTAACAAATATTGACACTTGCCATATATAAAAACAATGGCTATATAAACTGTCTATATAAACTGTTCACATTAATAAAGAAGGAAATTACCGAGGACCGAAAATAGTAGTAGTACAATCTCGCCGTGCGCTCTCTTGGAAAGTGAGTAAGAAAAAGGTACAAGTTTCCCTTGTTTGTATGCCGAAATTGAACTTACTTGAGTATGTGCAGGAATGTCACAAGAACGAGAGGTAGGGTGTTGTACGGCATTTCTGATCAAATCAGTTAGTTCTAATACCGTCCGTCTTGGAAAGCGGTACCTGGCAATCAACTCCGTAAACTTGTCCAGTGGGTCAATTCTGTCCCGGAACACTCTCTCTCTTCTCAAAGCCCGATCATTTTCGAAAAGGAGGAAAAACGCAGCCATTTTCTCTTTCAACAAATCTTACGACAATAAATTAAACTTGCGTTTAATTTTTTACACATAAATGAGGGTATAAGCTCTCGTAAAGTTACGACAAATTTTACACGCAAGAATCTCGTAAGTTTTTTTTGTGAAAAGGAGCAAAATCTTAAGTTTTCTCTTACGATAAAAAAACTTATGTTTTTTTGTGGCTACTGGATACTCGCAAAAATGAAAAGTTTCACTTTGAATGTAATCAGTGCACAAAAGTATTTGCCTCGCGACATTATCTGCATCAATGTCCAAAAAGAACCAAGGAATCCCCTCTGTCCTCATTGTGGCCAAGCATACCGCTCTGCGTGTGCCTTATCAAACCATATAATGTTTTAGTTTGTGAACGTAAATTCAAAAACAATTACAGTTTAACTTAGAAGAACATTGCACATAGGAGAACCCAGAACCGAAATATTCGTGCAAGAGTTCCAGTGTTGGACAGTATTATGGACGTGTTAAAAAACAACTTTGTTGATGTTGTTTTTACCTGAAATAGCGGGCGGAGTTTAAAAAAAAGTGTGGGGTATGTACAGATAACCCAAAATTTTAACAGTAGAAAACACGCCTAACTATGGTACAATGACAACATTAGAAATAAGAAGCTACATAAAACCCCGTGCTAAACTTAAAGACCTTCGAAAATGTACACAATATTTACGGAGACCTACAACTGTCATATAGAACCGTTTCCAGGTATTTAAAAAAAATTTAAAGATGGAAATAAGTGTTAAAGGTGATGTACGATCCGGAAGACCAAAAATGATTAGTAATGCAAAAGATTTGCTGAAAATCAAAGATTTAGTAGAGAGAGAGAGGGAAGATACTGTTAAGGACTTGGCTCGAATAGTACGAATATCAATGGGAGCAGTTCATAAACTGCTAACAAAAGATCTCTGATACAGGAAGATCTCTGCAAGATGGATACCTCATTTACTGAATGAGAAACGGAAAGCTGACCGTGTTTCATGTGCTTAAGAAACAATTAAACTATTTAAAGGGACTTTGACACGATTTGAGCTAAAATTTTTCAAAATTTATTTTTTCATTTTTAATGTCTAGAATGGTCAATATGGATGTTTTTAATGCTTTGTCAAAATTTGAAAGTCAAATATCGAGTTACAAGCGAGTTACAGAGGTTTGAATTCTTTGTTCGAATCCTGTTATTGTTTACATATGTGTTGTATTGGTATAAGTTTCAATCTAATGTTGCTCTTTGTTGTTGATAAAATTAATTATGAACACATTGAATGAGTTTATCTCATTTCGACTAGTTATTTTGTCAAAGAAATGGTAATTTCTTTACTTTACATTATTTGTAAACAAATATAAGACTCGAGCTTTGTTTACATAAGATCGACTTCTTTCCTCTGTATCTCGCTTGTAAGACCGTTAGACGACTTCTAAAATTCAAATTTTGGTAAATCATTCAAAATACACAAGTTAACTATTTTATACATAAAAATCAAAAATAAAATTTTTATCTGAAATCGTGTCTAGGTCCCTTTAAAAAGAGATAAAAATCAACTATTTCCAGACATAGTAACAGGAACGTTGGTGCATTATTTTCAGCCGCAAAAAAGTTTAACAATAAAGTATGAATGACAAAACATGGAAAGCGTCCAGTTATTGCCAAGCGCTGTCGGAGCACAAAGAAAGATTTTCTATGCTATTTTCTTTGATAGGTAGGATGTTGTGTTGTAGTTTCCTATTCCCAAGAAGAAGAGTGTTACTGGAAAGATGTACAAATGTAAAATTTTGCATAAACTTAAACAGCAATACAAAAAAGTCCAAAAACTGGTATCAATGGTCTCTAATTGTTGCACATTAATGTTCCAGCCCACAAGTTAAAACTAGTAGCAGATTTTCTCAGTAAAGAAGGGTGTTACTGTAATCCCTCATTCTGCTTACTCTCCAGATCTTTCCCCCCTGTGAGTTTTTTCTCTTCCCAAAACTTAAAAGACATTTAGCTGGAAGACGCTATAATTCTAGATGATCACTTGGGTCCGCAATTCATCAGTTTAGGGTCTGCCTGAAGAGGAATATAGAAAACCATTTCAGGAGTGGATTTCTCGTCCGAAAAAGTGTATACGTGTTAAAGGGGAGTACTTTAAGTAAAGGAATGAAATAAGGACTGCAAATTATTTTATGTCCTGATTTTTTCATTGCACTAAATACAAAACTTTTTGAATGGCCATTGTATATATATAAAGTATATGAATTTATCAAAATTTCGACTTAACATTTGTCAATTAGGAGGAAAATAGAGCAATAGGATTCGTTATCGTGCCAGTGCCGACTAACATTCAATTTTTTTGACCAAGGAAACATAGCAATGGGGAGGCAAGCCGCATTTACGTGTGTATTTAAATTTAGCAAACCTTATGTTTCAGTCATCATTTACCAAATCATTCGTTTTTCAAACTCATTATCTATAAAACTCAAATTTAGAGTTAATAATTAACGCTCGTATTACCATTTACAACGTTAATATTTGATTCTACCAATATCAGGACAAGTGATTTTTAGGTCGCTTATGTAACTTACGTGACCTATTGCGATCTGTTCACATGGTTATGATGAGCAGGAATGCCTCTGCTAAAATTGTGAAATTTATGGCCCCTGGGTCAGGGGTTCAGGCTAAGAGCGGGAATAATATAACTATATAGTGAAAATGTATTAAGTGTTAGAAAAATGTACTATCAGAGTCGTGGGAGATTAAACTAAATGTATTTGTTATTATGACCATAATGTCGTCTTCTTAAATTGTGAAATAAAATTTTATAATATTTTCTTTGTACTTGGACTTCAGTCTCCCTTTCCAGTAAGGAAAGGAAGTCTAGATTTTTGCTCTCACACCCACTTATTAAAGAGTTTGTACTTCCGTATTCATTTGAAGCTGACCAACTATGCTCGATATGCATATTCCAACTAAAACAAGAATAGAATTCATGGGTCCCCCGCCGTTCAAGCAGTATACTAGTATACTGTACTGTGGAATCATTAAATTTCGTGGGGGCCAATTTTCGTGGATTGCTTAAATTTTACAGGTTCGTGGGGACGTAATTTCGTGTATTCTCTAAAACCTACAAAGGAAATATGATTTTATTACCCTTATTTATTAATTCGTGTAGGATGTTAAATCGTGGATGAGAGGTACCCACGAATTCCACGAAAATTGAACCACCACGAAATCTAATGATTTCACAGTATATGAAATTGCAATATTTTCAAACATTCAGGGCTGTTCCAGAATTAAATGTGTGGGGAGGTTGGGAGGAACATTTTTTTACCCCGACCACCCATTTTTTTTTCTATTTTTCCTGTCGCAAATATATCCAAATACTACAATCTAAAATCAAACAAATACCTATTAACATATATAAGTTTATTTAAAATGTACGTTTGTACTGAATTACAGACGGAAAGGAGTAAAACAATATGCCCCCTCCAGCTCGTCTTTGTGTGAGCATAAAACATTTGGTATAAATTTTATGAATATCTTAAAATTTGTAGGCATGAAAGCACTTTCAAGGTCAATTTTTGATATAATGAAGTAATTATTGTGGTCAAAGTCCCATAACTCCAACAAAAAGTATCGACCAAGGCTGATTTAAGAACTTAACCAAGGTATTAGTGGTATAAACATTTGGTATAAATTTAATGAAAAGCCATCAAAATTTGTAGGCATGAGAGCGCTTACAAGGTTAATTTTTGGATAAAACGGAGTCATTATTGTGGTCAAAGTCCCATAACTCCAGCAAAAAGTATCGACCAATGCTGATATTCGAACTTGACCAAGGTAATAGGTGTATAAACATTTGGTATAAATTTAATGAAAATCCGTCAAAATTTGTAGGCATGAGAGCGCTTACAAGGTCAATTTTTGGATAAAACGGAGTCATTATTGTGGTCAGAGTCCCATAACTCCAACAAAAAGTATCGACCAATGCTGATTTTCGAACTTGACCAAGGTAATAGGTGTATAAACATTTGGTATAAATGTAATGAAAATCTGTCAAAATTTGTAGGCATGAGAGCGCTTACAAAAAAGTGTGACGGACGGACACACAGACACACGGACCCACGGACGGACGCCCGGCATTTCTATGTCCCCGCTCCGCGTTGCGGCGGGGGACAATAACAATGATTTTGATGATTTCTGAATTTTTAGGTCACCAGAGTAAACTTAGGTGAACTATTGCTATCTGTTTTCGTCCGTCGTCGTGCGTTAACAATTTACATTTTTAACTTCTTAAAAACTACATGGCCAATTGTTTCCATTTTTGGTGTGAAGCATCTCTATGGTAAGAGGAATGCAAATTGTGAAATTGGTGGCTCTACCACCCCCAGGGTGCCACAGGTGGGGCCAAATATGCAAAAAACAGCCAAATTTTCAAAAATCTTCTCTACTCCCACACATGTGAGGAAAACCCTGATTGCATGGTTATGATGTCCATGAAGCCCTCTACCAAACTTGTGAAATTCATGGCCCCTGGGTCAGCGGTTCAGGCTCTAGGGTGGAGCCAATATGGCCATATAGTTAAAATGTATTAAATCTTAGAAAATCTTCTTCTCGCTCCCATAGATATTTGTTAAAAACTAAATACATGGTTATGATGTCCATGAAG
>WFKH01011581.1:44236466-44318622 GCA_016163765.1 Magallana hongkongensis | reverse complement strand
TTAAAAACTAAATACATGGTTATGATGTCCATGAAGCCCTCTACCAAAATTGTGAAATTATGGCCCCTGGGTCAGGGGTTCAGGCTCTAGGGTGGGGCCAATATGGCTATATAGTAAAAATGTATTAAATCTTAGAAAATCTTCTCTACTCCCATAGATATTGGTTAAAAACTAAATACATGGTTATGATTTCCATAAAGCCTTTTACCAAAATTGTGAAATTTATGGTCTCTGGGTCAGGGGTTCAGGCTCAAAGGTGGGGCCAATATGGCCATATAGTAAAAATGTATTAAATCTTAGAAAATCTTCTTCTCTACTCCCATAGATATTTGTTAAAAACTAAATGCATGGATATGATGTCCTTGAAGCCCTCTACCATAATTGTGAAATTTATGGTCCCTGGGTCAGGGATTCAGGCTCAAGGTTGGGGCCAAAATGGCCATATAGTAAAAATGTATTAAATTTAAGAAAATCTTCTTCTCTACTCCCATATATATTTGTGAAAAACTAAATGCATGGATATGATGTCCATGAAGTCTTCTACCTAAATTTTGAAATTCATGACCCCTGGGACAGGGGTTTAGGCCTTAGGGTGGGGCCAATATAGCCATATAGTAAAAATGTAATAAATCTTAAAAATCTTTTCTCCCACACATGTGGGCAAAAAACTGAATGCGTGGTTATGAACTCCTTTACCTAAATTGTGAAATTCATGACCCCCTAAGTCAGGGTTCAGGACCTAGCATTTGGAGAGCATTTGGAAAGAGTTCAAAAGGGGGGGGGTTAAACAGTTAATGGTGTTATTTTCCCTTGCTTCTTCCTAATGGAGTTATCTTCCTTAGCTTGTTCATATTTACTTATTAATCATTGAATATAGAAAAATAATGAAGCTGTCCATAAAGTTATTGATAAGACATTGTGAAAGCATTTAAAAAAGAGTTCAGGGAAGAGGATTATAACAGTTAATGGAGTTATCTTCCCTTGCTTCTTCATAATGGAGTTATCTTCCTTGGCCTATTCATATTTAGTAATAAATCATTAAATAGAATGTAATTATAAAGTTGTATGATCAAAATAGTTATGCAAATATCATTTGAAACAAAAACAGTTTTTAAATCAAATAGACTTGTTAATAGTAAAGTAATAAGTAGTATACAAGCCACCTTGTTTTAGTTTATCTATGAAAACATATAAACATAAAACCTATTTTGTAAGTTAACATACGTGGGATAAATAAATTGAATGGAATCTGGGCACCTCTTCTATAGTATGTCATACATTCTGTTAAGAGCTTCAAGTCTTGTGCTTAACTATAGGGTTAAGAGTCCTTTCCAAAAGATTTCAGGCAGGGAGGTGGATGTCATTACATTATTATAATCTTCTAATCCATTATTAAACTCAATTAAATGCATTTATGAGACTCCTCGACAATTTTGTGTATGGGCTATCGTTAAGGCCTATTGGCCTCTTGTTGGAATGCTGCTGAAGGATTGCTTCAATTTTTGGCATAGCCATTTTGGCCTTAGGAATACCCAATATGGCCTTGAGAATGACCATTTCGGTCTTGATGTGGGAACAATCCATTACGGCTTGTCAAGTAGCCATTTCGGATTTCAAACGAAAAGAAACCATTGCGGTATATTGAACGGCCCCATTGCAGCCTTCATTGCGGTATATTGGACGGCTATTGCAGCCTTCAGCAAGATTTAATCCATTGCGGGCTTAGAAAAGCAAGATTTAATCCATTGCGGGCTTAGAAAAGCAACCATTAAAGTCTGAGGAATAGCCATTGGTAAAGCTTGTGCCAATACGGCCTTGATCGTTGACAGCATTTCTACCAACCTGACTGGACTCATTGCTGATCATGTCCATTGATAATGCCTTTTCCAATTCACGTATTTTGTTTTTCAGACTTTCTATTACCTTTTACTCATTTCTCAAATTCTGCATCATCTTTGCGCATCATACTTGGAATTCTCCCAATCGCAACTTCTCGAGGCTCGAAAAATCACCTCAAATGTATAACATAAGCATCTATGACAACCCCCCTTTTTATAAAACTTGATATAAATACCGACCATTTTATTATCTAATGAGTTATGAGTTAGACTTCATAAATTCAATGATATACCCTAAAATATACCACAGAAGAGACATACAAAGCTGTCTAACCGATAAATAAATTGATCGGAAGCTACTTCATTTTGTATTAAATTCTGACATCCGGTAATGTTAATACATTCGAGGTGTTTTTGTTCGAGCTTTGCGGAAAGGCCCGAGAAGTTGCGATTGGGAATTCTCCTTGTTGAACTGTTGATTTGAGAAAAATTACTCTCCTCTACTGGAAAATGACTTGGAGCACTATCTAACACCAGTTGTTGCGTAGATTGAACTGTTTTAGAAATTCGATTACGTGTAGAAAGAAACTGTAATATATTTTCAGAAGATAAATTATTTGTTTAAAACATGAAATATTTTGATAAAATATAATTAATAAGCTGAATACTACTATGGCACTAATCATCTCAATATAATTAACTATACAATGTAATTGATACATGTTGTAACATTCCTTACTCAATACCATCCAAATCTGACTCCAATCCTGGTTTCGCCCTATATCGTTCTCAGTTCTTACCGTTACGACTCTGTGTGTGTATATATATATACACACGGAACTAGGCCATAACAATACACATGTATATATGTACAACAATAGCTTTTGAATCGTAAATATAGTAATATACACGCAGCAATATTTATTTACAATACACAAAGAGAAGTTCTTGCTATCAAATAATCAAGATTCTCGATATTTATTAAATTCGTAATACATGTACTTTAATAGGATTATATTTAGCATGATCACATGTCAAGCATATCTTCGTCTAGCATAAGTAAAACGTAACGACAAATGAATTAGTTGTAATCGTTTATTTTACTTTCGAAAAGGTTCGGTGTAATTCATAATGATCTGGAAAAACGCTAGTTCGAGTTACCAATACATTCAGTCATTTTGATTGGCTAAGGGAAACACATCCCAGAGCGCGGTGTATTTAAAGTCAGGATTTGCCTTAGTCCAGCAGTTGACGTAGAACTTTCTCTTCGAGTAAGCTCGCTTCCCTGGGTAGATAGGTGGGCCCCAGTCTCACTATCCTGTCTCGTTCACTGTTTAGTTCACTGTTAGATTCTCGCTTCCGTTTGATATAATAGAAATATATTGACAATACACTTTTTTTTAAAAGGACCAATAAGTATATAAAAATGTATTCCTATAATGTTAATTAAACTATTAATCCAGTGAAAATTTCCTTACTTGATTTACAACAAATAATTCTATTTAATTTCAGACAAGTACAACCGGAAATAACAATGTTGTTAAATTTTTTACTAATATTTCACTTCAAAGGAGGATGACCCGTCCTCGTGGAAATTTAGGATTGTGTCGCAGTCTCTAGGCACGGAAATAGTCGGAAAACATATTTTCTAGGATTTTAGCGTTGAATTTCTTTGGAGGGAGCACATATTTTGGATCAAGGAAGGATTTGTTGATAGAGATCTTGTGAATGAACGTTGTTGAGCATTTGAGTTTCTTTGTAATATGATGGATGATATTTCGTTTTTCTATCTCGCGGTTGTCACAAATACCACAATGATACATCATTACATGTATTTCCTTAACATGGCATCTTCTTAAATGCTTCCTTTAACCGGATAACGATGAATATAACTTGCCACCACATCCGACCACTTTGCATATTATCCCTTCCTGGGGAAATTCCTCAGGCAAGTCTGCATCAAGGGAATGAATATCAAAATCTTCCACCACAACATCTAAAACATCCTTGATGCTTGTAAAACAAAACAAAAGGTAAATAACAGTCCTCAATTAATAATATTATCACTTATTAATTTTTTAAGACGATATTTGTAGAAATTTCATATATTATTTTATTTATCAGTAAGCAAATAACTAAGGAAGCGTATTAGGGCCGCAGCAGTATCTTTTATTAATTTGTTATAACAAATTATCAATTTGTTATAACAAATTAGTAATTTGTTATAACAAATTAGTAATTTGTTATAACAGATAATTAAATTGTTATAACAGATTATTAATTTGTTATAACAGATTATCAATTTGTTATAACAAAATTTTAATTTGTTATTACAGATTATCAATTTGTTATAACAAATTAGTAATTTGTTGTAACAGATTAATAATTTATAACAGATTAGTAATTTGTTATTACAGATTATCAATTTGTTATAACAAAATATTAATTTGTTATAATAGATTATCAATTTGTTATAACAAATTATTAATTTGTTATAACAGATTAATAATATGTTATAACAGATTAGTAATTTGTTATTACAGATTATCAATTTGTTATAACAAATTGCTAATTTGATATATCAAATTAATAATTTGTTATAACAAGTTATCAATTTGTTATAACAAATTATTAATTTGTTTTTTACAAATTATTATTAGCATAAACATATCATAGCACTGCATTGAAATTTCATAGCTTTGCATTTTTATGCTATTCTTTGATAAACTAAAATGAAATGCTTTATGATGATATGATATGATATTACATGACATGGTATGAATTTCAATGCTATGTTATTTAAAGTTCATAGCATAGCATTGGAATTACATTATATACCATTGGAATCTTATAGCATTTAATTTGAATCTCATTCTTCGTAGCATAGCATACCATATCATTAAGTTTTTCATTTCAATTTAAAATTGCATAGCATAGGAATCTTACAGCATTGCATTGGAATCTCATATCATTGCTTATCAATAAGAATCTCAAAGCATTACTTGTAATCTCATAGCACAGCATAGCAAAAGATTGGAATAGAGATATGCATTAAATGACGATCACTTCAAGCTATCTTTTACAACATAGCAAAGCATAAGATATAAATATCATAGCAAAGCATTGGAATCTGATTACAAAACATTGAAATATCATAGCATATCATTTGATTATCTTTCATCATATCATATCATATCTTATCAAATCATATAATTATAAAGCATTTTATTTCAATTTATCAACGAATAGCATAAAAATGCAATGCTATGTGATTTATATTTTTTGTTATATCAAATTACTAATTTGTTATAACAAATTGATAATTTGTTTTAACAAATTACTAATCTGTTAAAACAAATTAATAATTTTTTATAACAAATTGATAACTTGTTATAACAAGTTAATAATTTGTTTTATCAAATTACTAAATTGTTATATCAAATTACTAATTTGTTTTAACAAATTGATAATTTGTTTTAACAAATTACTAATCTGTTATAACAAATTAGTAATTTGTTATAACAAATTAGTAATTTGTTATAACAAATTGATAATCTGTTATAACAAATTGATAATCTGTTATAACAAATTACTGATCTGTTATAACAAATTACTAATCTGTTATAACAAATTGATAATTTGTTATAACTAATTGATAATCTGTTATAACAAATTAATAATTTGTTTTAACAAATTACTAATCTGTTATAACAAATTAGTAATCTGTTATAACAAATTACTAATATGTTATAACAAATTAATAATTTGTTAAAACAAATTGATAATCTGTAATAACAAATTAATAAAAAAATACTGCTGCGGCCCTAATACGCTTCCGTAAATAACAGATTGCTTTGTACTTAAGCAGTCAATACACTTCTGAATTTCCTCGACAATTCAAATAACAACAAGTACAGAACGATAAAAATAAAAAAATAAAAAAATCAACAACGTTAGATTATCATTCACATTTACAACAATATTTAAAAAAGTTGTAGACAATAATAAGGATGTGTATATGTGCAGATTAATATATCCATTATATTTTAGGGAGTTTTGAACTTAGAATTTTTCCCTTTTGTACAGGAAACTCCGATTTCGTTAATTTCCTGTGGAACGTTGATCCTTGTAAACTAAATATATTAGTCATTATTACTAAGTACTTAACAGTTTATCAGCGCAACTCCACAGAATAGTTTCATAAAATTTGGAGTTGATAATTGTTGATAACGGGCATATCTTGAGGAAAAATGTTTAACATCATTTCGAGATGATGCCACATGCTAAAATATGTGATAATTAACTGTGCAAACATCCAGATAATGTATCTATTATGAATTGTTTGTGTTGTGATTTTTGTACCAATGCTGGGACCTCAACAATATATTCAAAGTTTAATAAAGGAATAGTTTAGAACTTAAATTGTTTATATCATGACATTCAAACTTACATGTATATTGGGTCTCGGGAAAGATTAAAATATCATTATAGGTATGTATGGGTAAACACCTTTAAAAATATTTTTATCAAGATCTACAACGCTAATATTTGAAATTTTATAATGCATTAAAGCATCTTGGTTCTTATTGTAAGTTAAAGTGAATAAGAAATCGATGGCATGTAATGTCTACGTCAAGCCTAAGAATATTTGATTTTGAAAATACATGTATCCTATTTTTTTTGCATTCATTACCAAGGTAAAAGTATTACTCGTAAACATGCCTCTGGTATAACTTCGTAAATGCTACTATTTAATACAAGTACCTTATTTATTAACATCAGAATTTTAAGAGAAACGGTAAATATGATAGAGATGTTAGTGTTCATGTCAAATTGTAAGTTTTCATATTCTATCTATGTGCATTGAACAATAAGCAGATTGCTCTATATGGTAGCTTGTATGCGATTGATTAATTCCTTATACAATTATAGCATTGAATAATTCATCAATTTCTTAAAATCCATCAATTTAGGTCTGGTGACAATTATTGTAATTAAATAATCCATTGTGAAAACCAATATTTAGAAATCTACTGTTTAATCTCTTTGTAGAGTCACTTGCATCCGTAGAAATAATGCTTGTGCAATTAGAATAGGTTCAATGGATATGAATTCTGACCCGTGCGGTAACGATTAGTGGATTTATGGGGGTGATTAATAGATGGTTTGGTGGTTTGAGCCTCTTGCATGGTCACATAACTAATTTGTTTTCGTGCCTGTCGCTAAAAATTGTTCAACAAAATAAACTTTTGTATGAAGAGGTTTTTTTTACTTTCTTTTGATAGAGAAAGTATATTGAAAAAAGTATTGCCTCTAACGAAATCTAGCAAAAGATTAAGCAAGTTTTGAAGAGTGATTAAATAACTATGACCAAAATTGTTCAATAAGGGAATGGATTTCTCTTTCCGCTAGTCTTAATAACAATTTTTTCCTATCGATCAAAGGAAATTTAGTTTAGATTTTATTTGATTTATAAATTAGAAATTGATATAAGTGGTGTTTTTAAACAAAGAAGATTTTGATGAATAGAGAAATTATTGGAAATCACGTCGTAAATTATTGATGTTATTGGTTCGTTAAATAATGTCTTGATAGAATATTTACACACATGACTCCATCATTTCATACATGGCAACGGTCCCTTAGGACCACCCCTACATTAATTATCTTCAAACACGATTACTGGCAAATGAATCGTTCATTGGAATATCGTTAGACGGAGGTTCAGATATGTTGCGGAAGCTCCTATTTCTCCTTTGTTTTTCTGTCGTGTGCTGTTACACGAGTACAGATGCTTCTACCCTCCTTGCAGACATTTTCGCAAATTACAATTCAAATATTCGACCAGGTTGCAATGAATCTTCACCTCTTATTCTCAATGTATCATTTTACTTCACCAGCATAAAAGATCTGGACGAATCAGAGAGTAAGTTTTCTATCAGTGGAGCGTTCGAATTTTTCTGGAATGACGACCGACTAAAGTGGAATACCAGTATGAACGGTGGAGATCTTTCTAGCATTGTTATTCCAAAACAAAAAGTATGGACGCCTTCTTTAATCACCATTAATTCATTTTCCGAGGCTGGGGAACTTGGCAAGGAAAGTTCTAGATTACGTTTAGACAACACCGGGAAGTTGCACTGGGTCACTCCTGATCTGTACCAGACAACGTGTAATCTTGACGTTACGTTCTACCCATTCGACTCACAGTCCTGTGTTCTTCGTTTCTACTTGACAGCGTACTGGGCAAACGAGGTGAAGTTATTGGTTTTAAAACATTCAATGAATCAACAGGAATTTGAAGAGAATGGCATTTGGCAAGTAACAGACACCAAAGTGTATACAAAGGATAACTCCCTGGGTTGGCAGGAACTTCATCTACAGGTGAACATGAGGAGGCGACTACAGTTCTACGTTTCCAGTTTAATAATGCCAGTTTGTATGATGTCGTTTTTACAACTGTTTGTATTTATAATACCCGTTGAATCGGGAGAGCGAGTTGGGTTTGTCGTAACCGTGTTGCTAGCTATTGCTGTCTATTTGACCCTGGTCCAAGAAAAGCTTCCAGAGGCATCGGAACCCAACGTTTCGTGCCTCAGTTACAAACTTTTAGTCGACTTTATGATCGGAGTAATGATGGTGATAGCAGTGATTGCTGGACTTCAACTCTACCACCGGGAACAAGATAGAATCATACCAAATTATCTGCGTTTTTTGCATAATTTAATGTTTCGTGGAAAGAATCTAAAAATAAAGCCTAAACAGGTTGATGATGGTTGTGAGGAAAAATCTGAGGACACGTCGTCGAAACAAATTTGTTGGATTGATATAAGTCGGGCTTTTGATAGAGCATGCCTTATTGGATTTGGATTTTGTTTATTCAATTGTAACATTGTATACATAATCGTTATAGTATCTGTCTATACATAATTCAGCAGATGTCAATTGTAATTTTTTCAACAGTTTGTTAACATGATAAATGTAGCATTGTCCACCTTGTTTATAGACATTATTTTTTCCAGCACAGTATTGACTTAAATTGTATTAATTTATATGAAGTAAAAAAGCAAGAAACGCTTGTGATATATTGTATTTAATTTTTTACAATTGTTAAAATATAAAATTGTCAGATACTAGTATATACTCAACAAAAATTTTACTAAATGCAATAGTTTGCTATTATACTGCGTGTAGGGCGTTTAGCATAAACTTGCTTAATTTTACGCGTACTTCACTTAAAACATCTTCGCTGCAATTAATAGCGATGTCAGACCTATGTGAAAATCTAGCGCATTTAAGTATCTTTAAAATAACCGATTTCATAATTTCATCAAATCTAAAATAGATTTCACTGTCATAACAGCATCAGTAATGTATATTTATCCCAAAGAAGAATTTACAAGGTTTTTTTCCCAATATATGCCCTAAATTCAAAAGTTGCATGTTTAAAACTCGTGCATGAAAATACACATAAATGTGCGTAAAAAGTACTGAGGTGTTCACTTTTATTCTGTTTTCAAAGGGGAATAATGACAATGTAATATTCTAAAGATGTAGTAAAAAATAATTTAAAAAATGGCCGATACAGAGAAATGTACCACAGTAGAGAAAAATTGAGGAACTAAAGACAAAAACGGAGGGGTTTTGCTAGAAATCTATTTGGCTATTGCATTACACAAGATGCAATCTGAAAATTTTCTACACAAACGTCACCTGTGTGTCGCTGTACTGATAGAGCCCTGGAAGACCACAGAGCAAGTTGAAGGACTGCACTCTCCACTAAATGTTTTCGCGGAATTCCGAAAGAAACTCTTGCCAGACAAGATGTCTAAAATTGTATGGCAGAACTTAAACCTACTATCTACAACAATTTAAGTTTAAATTACAAATTCCAATCAGAGAGTACTTAAATATCATTCTTTCTTCTGTCTTTTTTCAATTGGTTAATTTGAATGTGTGTTTTATTGCAAATAATACATACTCATGGTTTCGACAAACGTTCATATATATATATATATATATATATATATATATATATATATATATAAATGGCAAGACTGTCATACATACATTCATTATTCTGATTCTGTAATGAATAACACGTTATTTCAAATCCTTAATGACTCTCTACTGAAATTTTGTGCGTAAGTAAATATTCATTTGTTTACTACGGAAGCGTATTAGTGCCACATATGCACTTCACATTTTTTTATTTTCTACACTTTAATCTGCAAACTTTATACTTTAATCTGTAAAATTTACACTTTTTTCTGTAAAATTCACTTTAATCTGTAAAATTCACACTTTATTCTGTAAAATTCACACTTTAAAGTGTAAAATTCACACTTTATTCTTTAAAATTCACACTTTAAAGTGTGAAATTCACACTTTAATCTGTAAAATTTACACTTTAATCTGTAAAATTTACAGATTAAAGTGTAAAATGTTCAATTTAATCTGAACATTTTACACATAATTCTATAAAAACCACACACTAATCTGTAAAATATTGTGTAAACACCGCATGGCTATCCTATCTAAATGTCCGGTGGCATTTCTTTGATCATATTTGAAAAATAAACATTGCAATCGACAATGAGTTCTCATTACCAATATTCAATTTTCCAACAGATGAATAGTAATGATTAAATACTCATAGACTAAATGTTTCAGTGTCACCGCTGTTCAACGCTAAATGCCTGTCTTAAAACATGCCGTTTTACTCGAGAAACTGAAAAGAAGCCATAATTTTGAGAAGATTTGCGCTTGAATGTACTATAAACTTTAATCACCCTGTCTAGAAAATTTTTGTTCATGGGTTTCAAATGTATGTTATATATCGTCATGCATTTTATTAAGATCATCCTTTGTTCCTTCTTCAAATTAATAAATAAATAAATGAATAAAAATAGCTATTTTCAACTATGAGACTTTCAGATATATTAAATATATGTTAAGAAGCGTAAATTACGGTAGCTGGATAGTGACAGGTGGAAAATATATTTCATCAGGCGGCCGCCACAAAATATCTGACGGCCGCTACTTATTTATCAGGCAGCCACCAGTGGCCCCTTATCTAGCAACCGCAATATAACTACATGTATGTGGCGGCCGTCACATAAAATGCAGAATTGTCTGTTACCATCTTTATGGGTTTTGACTATTTGTTTACTAAAATTTATGCAAATACACAGCCTTCAATCCTGCTAAATGTATATCAGACGTCAACTTTTACAAGTTCAAAGCATCAATTTTATTCATTTGTATGCAGTACAATTTTATTTAATAATGTATTTAAGTAGAACGTACACAAATCAAAATACTGAAAATACTTACACTGAATCGAAGTTTAGACAAAATGATGCATAATGTTTATTCTTTGAATGAAAAGAAAATAAACATAGTTTGTAATTTTGATTGTGAAATCATCAAACAACGTGGGGGAATAAGACGAGGCATAAAACCACATACGTCCATTTAAAACCCACAATTTTTGTCTTACAATATCACTTTTGCTGAATGATGTCACTGTATTTAAGACCTAGTTTGAAGTGTTCACTAATTAAAGAAATTCGGTCCATAATGCTTCAATTAAATCATCACAAATAACTAAAAACCTCCAATGAATGTAAATATGTTCCAATATTATATTACAGGAGATAGTGTGAATTTTACACTTAAAAGTGTAAAATTTACAAATTAAAGTGTGAATTTTACAGATTAAAGTGTAAATTTTACAGTTTAATTGTAAATTTTACAGATTAGAGTGTGAATTTTACACTTTAATTTGTAAATTTTACACTTTAAAGTGTGGATTTTTCACTTTTGAGTGTAAATTTTAAAGATTAAAGTGTGAATTTTAAAGATTAAAGTGTGAATTTTATAGATTAAAGTGTGAATTTTACACTTAACTCAAAAATTTTACACTGTAAAGTGTAAATTTTACACTTTAAAGTGTGAATTTTACACTTTAAAGTGTAAATTTTACAGATTAAAGTGTGAATTTTACAGATTAAAGTAAATTTAACACTTTAAAGTGTGAATTTTACAGATTAGAGTGTGAATTTTACACTTTATAGTGTGAATTTTACAGATTAAAGTGTAGAAAAATAAAAAAAATGTGAAGTGCATGTGTGGCACTAATACACTTCCGTAGTTTATATCCTTTGGTCAATAAATTTTTTTTATATTTAGAAATAGGTGTTTTTTCATCATTGTGCATTAATTAATCAATGCTTTTCTAATTTTTATAAATAATTTACCAGAAAAACAAGCATTCTGAGAGTATTACAATAGCAAAACATGTCCCATACCGGCACCCCTCACCCCATTTTTTAAACAATTTGGGGTTTTTACGTGCTGAATGAAAAAAATGCGATTAATGATTTGTTGAAAGGACAAACCCGATTGGTAATGAAAAACGAGTCGTTTAAAATTAATTCATCAACTTTGGGTCCATTTATGTTCATCTGGGTCCATTCTAAATAGACGCCCGGCGTAGCACTAGTAACCCAATCATGAATACGAGAGAGTTCTAAAATTAAAACTTTCAAACCAGTGGATAAAATGTAAAGCAAGTCCAACTCGATGAGTAATAATTGCTGTGTTAGATGGGATTTGCACGAAAAAGTCCCTTCTACTCTTTTCTTATATTCATAGTAATAGAACCTAAATCTAACCTGATCGTGATAAAGTAAAACATATTCATAGTTTATCTGTAGGGCATCCTTATGAAGCTACACAGAAAGTTTGAAATCAATTCGCCAAACCATAACAAACAAAAAAATTCTGGAAAACGAAGTGGGGACAGAATGACTAACAAACAGCGACAAATATTATAGTCCCCTCGGTTTCACCGGTAGGAGACTAAAAAGTAAAGCCATGGGCAGCTGTCCTCAACTTGACCACAAGAGTCTGTGTTATTCCTACAAACAAAAAACAATCAAGTTATTCTAAAGAATGTAAAGAATGTAGGTATGCCTTTAGGTTGTGTGTATTCAATTTAGACAATGTTTTTCGAATGAAAAATTTGTCATTTATAGTTTTAACTTGGTTTGTGTGCTTGTAAAAAGAGGTTGCGCCTGTTGTCAAAACTCTAAATGTTTCACTTTGTAACCATGTCCTACACACTTTTTTTTCTTTATACAATTTTTTGACAATTGAGGTGGCTTAGCGGTTGTTATTATTGAGATTAAGTTGAGAATAATATGTTTTTCTTCAAACCTCTTCGATCACCTTCGAGTTGGGGAACGAACCGCCAATTTACTTGGG
The DNA here is from genome assembly GCA_016163765.1 of Magallana hongkongensis. Taxonomy (NCBI): domain Eukaryota; kingdom Metazoa; phylum Mollusca; class Bivalvia; order Ostreida; family Ostreidae; genus Magallana; species Magallana hongkongensis. The sequence goes on along the minus strand of WFKH01011581.1, from coordinate 44,305,513 downwards.
ATTTGTTATTTTATTTAATACAATGTCCATTATTTAAAAGCAAGAGTATTTTTATAAGTATGTTTGGCGTGATAGGAAAAAAAGAAAGGTGAAGTTTTATGCTCACAGGAAAAAATCCGTACAAATTAAGTCTACCTATTATGATCTGAATTAAATAGAAGAGGTTTAGATGTTTTCGTATTTAAGATTAATTTTCCGTTCACAAAGGCGCTTTAAATGCATGAATATTTCTTAGGAAAATAAATTTTTTAATTAAATATTTAGTTTCAATGCAGGCATGTTTATTAGCTGCACCAAAATACTTTCAACAAATAATGGTTTGGGTTTTTTTTTTACTTTTTTGAAGTAGAAGTAAAGTCACGCCTAGCACGGTGTAAAGCTCTCTGATAAAAGAAACTTTTGGATGTTTTCAACTCTTCTATGCAATCAATTGCTGTGGATGTATTATTTTGTTCAGTGGAGGTAGTCTGTGCACTCAATAGAATAAATTTAAAAATAAATTCACAACATTAAAGGTTTTTTACTGTTATTCAAAGACAGCATAATATTTATTTAAATTATATGTTAAAAATGTAACCTAAAATGAATAAAACATGTATTCACAGCCTTTAATCACAAGTTCACAACAAGGCTCAACAAAACTGCATCAGATATAAAATTGCTGGCATAGAAGCTCAGTAAATCCCATGTTAAAAATGAATTGTGTCAATACGTGCATTGTTAAGGGGGATGTTAAAAATGAATTGTGTCAATACGTGCATTGTTAAGGGGGATGTGCATAAGTAATCCCAATATTTCTATGTGTGTGAAAAGAATCTATTCTGACATAATTTAACCAGTCGGCAGTTTCTTGATTTTTCTGCAATCTTCCAGATACTTCTTTAGAAAACTTTTTAAGTTAACTGAAAATGAATCAGCAATGCTCAGACATTGGTCAAACAAGATAGAAGTCGACTCGCTGAAGAATATTTGCACTTCGTTAATTTAACAAGTCATTGGTATTGATGAGTGAAATAAGCAGTTAGGATTAATATTTTTAAAAACTGTAATAGTGTTGACTGTGCAAATAATTTAGTTTCATAATTAAACAGGAAAGCGGCAAAATTTACTTTCTTTACAATAACCATTCGGCTCAAGTTATTATGAATTGTGAAAGATATGCGATTCCACATTATCGATATCGATAGCACCCTGCATATACATGTAAATATCATTAAGCTGAGTGTATTCCTAATTCATGTCCACTCTTTTTATTTAAAGTTGAACTCGGCCAAATTTCTCTGGCTTGTTCATTAATCCTTTTCCGGTGTGTAAATAAACTTTAAACCAATGCCATTAGAAGTTGACCTGATTCAATCTGTGAATGGGTACTATAGAAGCACTTAATTCGACGTTCATTTAGAACAATTATTATGTTTTAAAATATGCATTAGTCCTGTTTAACAAAGAGTTCTTTGACGTGATTTCGCTCAATCTAACTTTGGTGTTCAACGGTTTTGCACAGTGTTTTTTCATTATGTTACTAGCCATGGACGTTATAACTGTCCTTTCGTTTTTATGTCTTTGGATACCATGCGAGATGTACACCTTCACAAACGAACAGAACTTGCACGCGGCTTTATTTCCAACCAGTTACGACCGTAATATGCGACCAGGAGATGATAGATCTACACCACTCCAAGTGAACATAACGTTTTATTTTAAGAGCATTAAGGAGTATGACGAATCCATCAGCAAATTTTCTATCACAGGGGCTCTAGGTGTCCACTGGCTAGATCACCGCTTAACCTGGACCCCCGCCACGTACGGCGGAGACCTTCTGACCACTCTAGTACCCCAGAAAAAAATATGGATGCCATTTCTTGTCAACATGCTTATGTATGACCCTTTAGTTGAAGTAGGACACAGCGACATGAGTGTGAGACTTGACAGTAATGGCCACATTTCTTGGGTTTCACCGAACATATTCGAGAGCACATGTGACGCCGACCTGTCGTACTACCCTTTCGATCTCCAGACTTGTTCTTTGCGGTTTTATATACCAGGACACCTGCAGACGGAGGTCTTATTAGTTCCTATTCGACCGACAATGTCAATGTCAGAGTACTCTCAAAATGCTCTTTGGGACGTAGTAGAGACTCAAATATACTCTGTAACAAATACCATGAACTTACAGGAGATTGTGATGTCCGTGAAAATGAAACGGCGATCTGTGTATTATATTTCTAGTTTAGTATTGCCTGTTGCATTACTTTCCTTCCTTCAACTGTTTGCCTTTTTGATGCCACCGTGTTGTGGGGAGCGTGTCGGGTTCGTGACGACAGTCCTTCTTGCCGTCGCTGTCTATTTGACACTCATTCAAGAAAAGCTTCCCGAGGGATCGGAACCCAGCGTAGCCTATCTCAGTTACAAACTTTTGGGAGACTTCATGGTGGGAGTTGTAATGACTGTGGGAGTTATAATAGGACTGAGATTCTATAGCAGGGAAGACGACGTGGAAATTCCAAATTATTTACAGAGGTTTCACAAAATGATTCTCGGCGGGAAAATCTGCTTGAAAAGAGAGAAGCGGAAAGTGGCATGGACCGACACCAATGTTGCCATGGATAATAAAGTGGAGGAGAAAGATACCTATGACGATGTCAAGGACAACGAATCGAGTCCGTCCTTGACCTGGAAAGACATTGGCCAGGCTACTGACCGCTTCTGTGTGGTTATGTTTGGATTTATGCTGATCAATTGCAACCTTGTGTATATAATTGTCATTTCTGTAATTCATTAGAAATCGATACTAAATATTTTTATTTAGAATACATAAGCTAAAATGTCACGAGATTCGAAAATTGAATTATAAAAGAATTTCGGTAAATCATGATTTCGTTAATGATCAGGAATTTCAAAGATAAATATACGTTTTAACGATCATTTTTAAAGCAGCTGTAGGCTTTTTATGAAGTGAAGGTCTTTGATAAAAAAAGAATAATCACTATATATTTTTTTTTAGCTGTCAAACAATGAACTTATTTTATTTGGAACTAAAATGGCTTCGTTTTGAATTATAAAGAAGAATTGGATCGCAATTAAGTTGCTACATAAAGAACACTAAAAAATTGAAGTCATTTGCCTATGAAAGTGTGTTGCAGAAAGTCGTGTCACTAGTTAAAAAGAGTTTTAAAGTCTTTTAAGAAGACGTTTGTACTTGTGTGAAACGGATTCTATATTTGCTATTCAGATTATACTATTACATTGCCTGCTTCTAAAATCATTAATTTTTTTTAGTATCGTGAATGGGGAAACTTTATGTTCATATCAACGAAATCAAAACTGTCATTTCTTTTCAAAGACAGGAGATCTTAAACATGTATTGAAGTACAACGTAAAAGCTAAGAAATTGACAAAGTTATTTTCAAGTTGATATTTTATTTTGACGATCAGAATTATTTTGCCGAAGGCTTAGAAACACCCCTGTGACCCTGCACATGTAGCAATGTAAACGATAATGTTGGAGAATCGTTCTAATAGCTTACACGTACATTTGGATCGGCAGGTAGATGTTTTGACAAAGTGGTTATTCCTGTTGTGTTTTTACGGTTAAGAAATTTTTTTTTATTATCGGACGTCTTTTTATATCTTATATTTTATTTCCCTTGGTATTGTGATGTATCGGAAACGGGAGGTTATCCACTCAAAATGCTCAATTATTAATAACAAAAAATAAAACTACTTTTGACGGAATTACTATTTTGGCAATGAAAAATGACTAATGTAGAATTGTGTATTTGTATCTTAAAGTTTTAAAAAGCTGTATCAAAATGGAGATTAGTAATTTATGGTCCTCTAACACATACGCTATTTATTAAACACAGCATAAATATGTAACATTTAAGTGACTATTTTCTAATTTACTACTGCAATAAACCAAAAAGCTAAAAAAATCATTTTGATATTATTATCAGTCCATTGGTAATTTTGAAAACAAAAGTTGTGAGGAATATGTTAAACCGTAAAAAATTTTAGAAATGTTTTGTGAAACACATGTGTTATATATCATGTGTTATATATACCACTGTTTTGAATCGAAGTACTAGTATTGTACATGCACAATGAAATGAAAGAGTATTTTTAATATGCTTAATAATCAAAGAATTTCACTTTATTGTACTGTAATGGACTGTCTTCAATGCGGAAAGATTTCTTTTTATGGAAACATATGTACAACTTAGTTCTAGTAAAAAGATTGCTGTGATGAATAATACTGCTTCTATTTTTTTCTACAAAAACCATATTAATCGTCTGTTCTCCCCAGTCATAATATCCTCTGCTCTCGTTGTTTAGTTTAAGATATGTTATGTATACAATATAAAGTACGGTTTCAGAGAATGAATACAAAATGCTTATATCGCAGATATATTCTCCACAGGTCTCTGTATGATTGGACGTACCAGATCGCGTCATCAGTTAATTTACTGAAGAACTAGAGATCAGGGCATTGTTCATTAGCTAGGTTTAATACAACTCTGTATTTGATCCAAAGAAATATCATAAAACAAATAATCGGATAGAGGAAAATGTCTTGCTCAAGAAGGAATCAAGGGTTGTTATATGATTTAAAAAAAACCAGGTAGTCTAAAATTTTTCTAAGTATTCGGTTCCATTCTAATCAATAACTTGCAGAGAGGAGAATTATGACACCAATGCGTAAATGTGACATAGAAACCACTTCAGCAATCAGGTAAAAGTTATTTGCATTTCCATTGGTAAGCCGTCAAGAAAAGCTTCTCTAAACAAATAATCTTAATTAATGCATGTGACAAGAAGTCAACAAGAAAATTTTCCAAGGGCAACACCTTTTCTAAAAGTATTTAATCTACTTGACTGTTTATGCCACTGTTAATTAAAGGTAAACACCAAACACTTGAAAATCTAAACTACACGAGAACCCATAAACCTGGTTTCATCAGTTTTAAAATTAAATAAGGCCATATTTTTAATTAGTTGTTTTTCAAGCCTCTTCCGAAAATAAAAATTGGTCGGTAGGTCGAAAAAAAAAATAAAGACACATTTTGCACAAATTTATAAATGTAAATAAATAATACCACCACCTACTTCCATCCCACACCAAAAAAGATTTAAAAACGTTCAAAACTCATTTAATAAAATGCGGATTTTTCTAGTAAATATGATGGTTTGCATGAATTTATTCACTCGAGTCAACACACGAAATTTTAATTTTTTTCCAATTTTTTAAAAAGTCGGGTCGGTCGGTCTTGAAAAACTCTTGAAAATTTGCTAATCATAACTACGTACTTAGTTTATCTGCTGTACTTAATCGGATTAGGATAGATGATTTTCAAAGATTGCGCTATGCATCAATATTTTAAGTTTTTATCCAACGCAAGATGAAGACCGAAAACGTACATGTATAGCATCAGTTGAATGACTCAGTTTTATACCTGAAGATTAGTTTTAATTCTTTACAATTCTAATTTGTCATTAACTGGTTTAAGAGGCTTGTTCGTTATTCGTTTCTTTCATTAACCGACATTTGGCAAGTTCTAGAAGGTCACAGGTAATAGCAATAAGTCCGTGGTACATGTATGAGTTATTATTTAAATCAAATTTAAGATAATAAATGCACGACACCGAAAGAAAACTTGAATTTCGCTTTTTGAAATATCGAGAAGATGCGTCCTTAAATCTAATAATCTAGTGACGACGTCTATTGTTGAATTCAATTTTAAATGATATTATAATACATATCTTTTTAAACACATTCTGTTTTATTTCCCTTCCACAAACATTTATTAAAACTTTTACAATACTTCATTTTTATATCACAATTATTTTATAAGATTGATATTAACATTCAAAGGTGTATCTGGCGTATTTCATTATGAAAGTTTTGAAGATCGCCAATATGGTATTATCCCCCTTTATTTATTCAGAACTGGGGGAAAAAATACAAACACTTTAAAAATTCATGACGTCACGTAATTCTATTCCATGTTAATCAACAATGGACACAACAGATTGAGATATAAAGAGCGATGAAATACAAAGATATCCATTAAATCCTATCTAATATATGTTAACGCAAGTAAGACAAAAAAATTACGAGATGAATAATTAATAGACTAATTAAGAAATGCATTGTCACGTTCAAATAAAGATTGCGTCAGTAATTTACTTTTGCAGTAAGCGTTTATCTAAGCCACACTTGCTAAATTTTGATTTAACTCGTATTTGCACGCAAATCCATATATATTTTTAGTCCAGAAACGCCATATATATATACCTTTAAGACAACCAATACAGAAGTAAGAACAATACCCTAATATTCACATATAAATGGTAAATATGAATTCTATATAAAGCTTGAAGATACGCTATTTTAAATGAAAACAAAAAAACTTCCAGAAAACATGTTGTTAAATACTTTTTATTTACATTTCGTAATAGAAATAGAAAGTGTTGTATATGCAGGCCTGAATCATGTCAAGGGAGAAAAGAAAAAAGTGCATATGTGTTTCATAGGTGTGAAAAAGCAACAGCAAACAATAAATTTCTTTTCATTTCTTTTGTTTAAATCGCAAATCTGCGCGTAAATTTTATCAATTGGTGATTGCGTCGTTCCATCAATAATGTTTTATTTAGCTCATCAAGTCTAGTATCGAAATTGTTGAACAGTTGATTTAAATATTCGAACGTTTAAGCGACGAGGAATAACTCTCTGATTGTTCGTATTTCAGAAGAGTAAAGGATCTTAGAATGACATTTTCTGTTGTAAATGTAAATTAACGCTAATTTCAACATTTATATATATAGTTATTTACGACTCCTAAAGATACAACCAAATACCTCGGTATATTAATTATTAATACGGATATTCTTTTAACACAGGTACATAAAAAAAACGTCAAAACAATAGATCCAAAACAGGAAATGGATTTCTTAACTGCACCGTTTTCGTTTTTAGTAACAAGTTGTTGATTGTGTGGTGCACATGCGCACGTTGTTATCAAACGTGTAACCCTGAGGACATTGGTTGATAGATGGACCATTGATCAGACATTCTAGGACGTAGTTACACCCCTGACAGGACTGATGGTACCCGATCCCGATGTAAATACAATCAGACATATCATGGCATCCCGCTGAAAGTAATAATTTTCAAAATTTCAGCAAATCATGATCACGCCATTTAATTGTATAAGTGTATAACATTGGCAGAAAAAACGGCAAATAAATAATAGTTATCAAAAAACATTATTAGCTATAGAACATTATTTACGTAAAGTTAAGTCGAAATGACAGACAGAGAGGTGTAACATTTTATTTTTATGACCATTTCATGACGAGGGCATGAAGTGAAGACGAGGCTGAGAAAACCAAATAATACCTAAAAAGTGCGACTGCCCAGACTGGCCATTGGGTGTTGTTGAGGAAGATACTGATTTCTGTGTAGTAGTTGTTGTTCTAAGAGTAGTGACAGACTGTGATCCAACATTACCACCACTTGGCACCGTCCCACTACCTCCTGTACCACTTCCGCTTCCGGACCCACTACTTCCTGTATTAGTTCCACTTCCTGTGCCACCGCTTCCGGCACCTGAATTTCCGGATCCAGAACTTCCAGATCCTGACGACATCGTTGTGGCTGGAGGAGTTTGGGTTGTGGCTGGTCCGGGATAAGTCCAATCTATTAATCAATTCAAAGTATTACACCGTTGTTTGTTTTGTAAGGATATTCAATTTACATTTACTTTTCCAATGCAACGGCGGTCGTCAGTATAGATCTTTCACAAGTTGTTCTACAAAACGTAAGGATTTTCTTTAAATTTTACCAACATTTTTCTTTTTTATAGTTATATCTTTCTTTCTGAATCATCATGTAGTCTGTAATATGCCAAACATGTAAAAAGTCATTTTCATTACCTCCTGTTGGTATCTTTACATTTCACAATCCCACTGAATAGTTTAAAATTATACAAACGATTTCAGATTATCAAGATGACTTTATTATTGACAATATTATATAATTTCAAAATATATGGGACATACTCTTATAGACATCAATTTTATCATTGAAAGTAAAGCCGATATTCACTTTTATCAAACGCTTGTTTTAGCATTACGTCCAAAGGATATACCAGTTACATTAACATTCACTTTTTAAAAAAGTCCACTTAAACCCTTATTCATAAAATATGTTCAAAAATTTAAACAAAATTAGGCCAGTACACAAAATAGAAGATAAAAATTGGTTAAAATTTTCAGCTGGTGCAAGCTTAACGTTTTATTTTGACACAAAACATTGCTAAACAATTTCACCCAACTACCCGCTTATAAATAGAGAGCTATAGTTAAACATTTTTATATGATAAACAGTGAAGTATTCAAACTGTACTGTTGATGATTTTTTGTTATAACTTACATTTTTTCTTTTCGCATATATAGTTGATCGGTGAATTACACATGACGTCATTGAGTTCGGAGTCTACAAACTCTGCGCAATGTTCTGTCCCAGCAAAGTTATCGGGATTTCCTTTTTTCCAAGGCCTAGAAAACATGCTCAAGTTATGTATCATTATAATTAAAGTAGGCTGTCGCAATTGTAAAGGTAAAACATTAATGTTACATATACATGTATCTATCTCAGTTACTTTCTAAACTATTCTCGATGAGAATGACTTACACTATGTTGACGTCATGCGGGGCGCCGTTTACCCATTTATAGTTTTGTGAATCTGTCCGAGGGGCATTGGACATCCCTATCCACACCTGGTACAGGAAAGTCGGGAAGAACGTTTTCTTTATTCCGTCAAGTTCCTGCTTAATCCAAGCCTAAAATGCAAAAATAAAAAAATCAAATCAGATGATTGAGATCATAAAAATACAGGTGAATAAAAAATAACTCTCAATAGTCTTGTGAACGATTTTAATAATTTATTTTTCTTACTGCTTCCTGTACGTCATCCACTACCAACAGATCCCCCTGTTGCAGACGACAAGTCTGTCGTGCGTCATCAAATGTTTTTGCATCACGTGTCGTAATCAAGTAACAAGTATCACTCCCAGGTCTCTCCTTCCACCCCTGTGGACAAACGCCGTACGGGTCTAGGGAAATAGAGTGAAGTAAGTAAACTAAGGTAAATAGCTACAATATTGAATATAATGATTGACAGAACAAAAGGTTTAGTACCTGATTTGGAGGGACAACCGATCACCTCAAATCGAAGGGTGATGTGATTCATCCAATCAACAGGTCGGATTCTCAGATACTTGGCGATGATTGGACACCCAAACATGTTTGTTACTTCCGATTCTTGGTCTATATTTCCGTTGAATACCTAAACAACATTCGTTTGTTTAATAAATGAATTTATTGGTATAAATACCGAAGATAGAATTGATCGAAAGTTTTAACGATTTTGCCTCTACTTTTCAAACATTTCATTATCTGTCGATGTACATGTCGAATTAAAGACGTTTTATTGAATATATAAACTTATGTGTTATTAACATGGTAACCGGTATATAAACGAAACGTACGATTGGGTTTCCGTTAGAATCTTCCACGGGATCAAAGTGGACGCCGTCCACGCTATATTCTACGGTGTATCTAGTGACGTGTTCGAAGCAGCACTGTGTATGGAAGTCGATGTTTCTGCCCTGCGTTACCACTCCTCTTACAATGCTTTGTGAGTTGAATTGCACCTGTTCAAAGATTTCAATATCGGAATAAAATATTTATTGAATACTAGCTCATTCTAATATCAGTATTTAGGTAATAGAAGGAAAAGGTGGGTTTTTTAAAATGTCGAAAACTAGTAAAGCAGCAGCGTTTACACGCCAACACACCTGAATATATTGGTTTTTATCGTTGCTCCTTGCCGACCATCCGCCATTAAGGTATGTCCCGTTTTGAAAGCTCTGGCTAAAACTGTACAGCCGGCCCCGATACGGTGCGTAGTTGTCGCCAGAGGAGTTACTGTAGGTGGAGGATGCGGTGATCTGGTTATCTGGGACTCCGCGGGGGCCGGTAACTAGATTCTCGTGACAGACATCTGGACCTGAACCATCAAAACAAATGTTATGCATTCGTCATTTTTATTTCGCATTGAATTCATGTTTTCTTTTTAAACCACATACATTGCATATATAGTTACCTTGGTTTTGTTTCGCTGCAGCTGTTGTCATGGCAACAGTAGTTGTAGTAGTAGTCATCGGAGTTGTGGTCGGAAGAGGGTTACAGTCCCACAGGATGTCAAGATACTTTGGAATGCTGGGACAAGGGTCTTCTCCCAGAGTTCCAGCGTCCGCGGACAACTGACATACGTCATGTCCATTACATCTCTGGGCCACTAATCCTGTTACGCGCCCAGAGGAATAGCAGTCAATGGTGAGGTCCTTCTTACAAACAATGGAGTTAGTCCGACCAAAATTGACTGTTCTTATTTGTATGATTGTTCCAGCGGGACACGAGAGAGGTTTTGTGTCGAATTCACAGACAATCTTATTATTACTGGCAGCTGAAATTTACAAAACAAACATGTATATCTGGATACAATTCCCGAATGACTCTAATTCTTGTATTTTCAATTTATTTGACACTTCATTCTAACGTAAGTCTTCTTCTACATAAGTGGGTTTTTTTCTTTCGGTATTTGATTATGCTTTTTGGGGCGGGGATCTGGTTTTTATTTTGTTTCACCTTTCAATTAGGGGAAGTTTTGATAAAATAACAAGCAAACATATTATTATTTTTAAAACTAAGTATTAAGTCCATCATTCTTTATTCGCGAAATGCCAGTTGAGAACAGACTAGCGACAGTTAATTCCCGCGATAAACTTAAAGAAGTCATACAATTCATTTCATACAGAAATGAACAATAGATATTTGCAGAGGTTGCTCGCGAATCTTGCGGATAATTATTGCAAGTGTATAATAAATGTGCTCAGTATATAAGTATAAATATATAAAAAGGGCTGGATGGTCGTGACCATTTTTAGACTATATTGATCTCCTTTAGAAGAAGAGCTCTGTATTAAGATATATTAAGATATAGGAAAATAGTCAAATTTAAAAGCTAAAGTATATGGAATTTTCTTTACTAAAAAAAGTTTATAGATAAATATATCTAAAAAAATTAAGGTAGATCTGATGGATAATTTGTTTACCACCCAGCCTTCATAATGGGCTTGGTCACGATTTGAGTCAAAAAAATTTGAATTCTAATTTTTAAATTTTGGATGACGAATAAATTGTATGCTTTACGTGCTTAATAAGGCAATGTTATGTTCAAGACAATTCTGTATCTTGCGTGCTACTCAGCAAATGACATTCAAACTTTGGTAAAGAGTTAGAAACTCCTATTGTAGTTTCATAGATATTCATGGGCATCTATTTTCGAAGATTTATCAAATATACAGTTTTGAGAATACGTAAGTTTGTTGTCAGTGGTTCTACTTAAAAAGATTGATGTAACTTTTTAAACTTTGTCGAATATCAGATTTTGTGGATTGACTCAATCTTGAAATCCACGAAAATTGATGTTTAGTGAGTATTATATCTGCTCTAAGCTCAGCATCCAATGCAATTTATAAATGCTCAAATCGTAACTACGTCCCTATTTATTACAGTTCAATAAAATGTATCCATAAATCATTAAATGACCAAGTTTGTTCCTATAATGAAATCACATCTTAGAACTATAAAGGATGAAACTGTAAATTTTAAGACGTACATTTTCTTTAAAAAAGAAATAAATTAAAAACTTACCAAAAACAATGGCAGGAAATACTAAAAATAGTAAAACAAAAATTTGATTTTATTCATTCTTTTATAGTTTTAAAATATATAACAATTTTACAATTTGTTTAAATTCAAAGAATGTTTAAGTATAATATTCTTTCAATGTTTAAGAAGGATGTCATCAATATTGGTATTGTCAACAATATTGCAACCCCCGAAAAAATTTACATTGATATCAGAAAGAATTTTGCGTGAAGTGACTAAAATATGTTTGTAGAAGATATCAATACTGCCAAACAAACACAACATGGATCTAATACAAACCTGTTAAATAAATTAATCCCAGAGAAAACATTTTATGAGTATTTTAAGGCAATTTTTTCTATAGCTCAACTCGATAAATAAGTAAGAGCGCTGCTTTTCAAAACCAATACATCTCCCTCCTGTTCAACAACTTTGAATTTGTTCTGGATACAGACACCCTGTTTATAAACTTAGATAGAAACCTAAGCCCCCACCCCACAAAAGTAAACGACCAATTTTATCTCGACCGTGTCATAATACTTTTAACAAGGTTGGATATAATGGATTTGTTTGCAATATCTGAACTCTGAAGTCGTGACTTATGTGTCACGTGACGGAACAACAATGACCATTCATTTATATCAATGAACATCTACTGGTCAGAGAGAATCTGGTTGCTAGGAAGAAGCGATATCATGAGAACTGTTATTGTTTATGACGTCATATGTGATTTTTCCCGTGGTCGGATGCAAAAGCAACAACGTACATTTTCGTCACGAAAAGTCTGTACTTTAAGTTGAACCGAAAACCGGATATGCACGCTCACGTGCGTCATGACCAACAATTTTTTGAAGTGTTCCTGGTACTCTCGCCAATTGTTTTATTTACGATAGGTCACAGATAGTAATAAAAAAGTAAATGATTAAAATACTCCTAGACTTTAACAAGTAGTTTTAGAAATGTTAAAAACTGTGTAGGCCTTGTTTACAAAAATGTTTCTGTAGGTATGAACACCTCGGTTTTATGACATACACTGTTTTTGAACAATTGAATTAACTATATTTCAATTTGGTCTTCTTGTCCAAAAGCAAACCTTTCGTTAAAGCGTTAGCTTTTTGTGTATGTTACTAGTTCAAAATTCAACTGGATTTTTCGTCAATAGCAAATTTTTAAATACATTTTTAAGATAAAAATAATTCTCTTATATAATGTAATCTAATCCAAATTAAGATATCGAAGTCTTTCATACCACCTAGAGAATGCTGCAAATAATATAAATGTAAAGAGATTGGGTTTTATCATTTTATTGTATTTACATGACCGCGACAAACATTTCCCATACTGTTATGGCCAATTTCGATCGTGGTGATTTTGCTCCATAAAAATAAAGGAGCAAAATATTAATGATATTTTTTGTTTTCCCCAAGATAGCATTTTTTATATTTGATTTACTAGAAGATTGATCATGTTTAATATTGTTAAGTACAAAAATCTTTTAACTGTGGGAGATAGTTTTCTTATAAATAGGCAGGTACATGGATGGGGATTTATCCCAAGCTTCACTCATTAACTCCGTTTAAGTCAGACGGACATTTTTGATACACAATAATCTCTAATCTTTAAATGTTCTCCCTGTTTTGTCTGTTTTTATAAACACCATATCTCGAAATCCCTATAATCCCGGATTTCTTAATCCTCTAGTTTTCTGGTTTCGATGATATTGGCTGGGGGTGATTATGACTACTAGGTTTCAAGTAAACACAGAACGACTTGCAAAATACCTGTTAACGTTTTATGATTACACAGTGGTTAATTAACTAAAGTTTATTTGTAGTTGTTTACGTGACGAAGATTCAATAAAGTTTTGTCTTCGAAAAATAAAATGCATTCACGAGATGCGCTTCGAGTTTTAGTAATTAGTTCTAAATCAATAAATCTAGATTATACATGTACATGTACATATATACACCCGTTGTTTGTTTTAGCTTAGAACACATAATACCCCCCCCCCCCCCCCACCCGTATGAAATAATTCAGTAAATCGAAATGTATATGTTATTACATGTGCATTACACTTAATATCTGAATCATTACCAGTACCTTGTTGTATATTAAAACCGTCTTAACAAACGAATTGATTTTGGCATTATACAGTTATAGATAATCATTCGCAATATCAGAGAGAGGTATTTAGCAATTGTATGTTCAAGAGATCTATATACGTTGAACCAATCGGATGATTAACCTTGCATGGCGTTCATGAAACCCGGATTGATCGCCTTGAAAATCGTGACGTAGTGGATTTCAGTGATTTAGAAATACACTTTGAATCTAATACCAACGAAAAGAAAAATACATAGGAATTAAAAAATCGCAAACAAGTAAGTATGTAATGCCGAACACTGTGTTCTTGTGTACTCCAAAACTCAGTCTCAAGGTATCGGAGTTGTTTTAAGTTATGAAAACGACGTATAAAAAGAACACGCTCTTAATTCTATTTACACAAGATTATTTTTAAAATTGTTTTAATTACAATTTGAATTTGAATATCGTTCAATGTATACATCTTCTTATGGAAACAATTATCTATGAAAGATCGGGCATTTCTGATTTTTAACAAATGAAAATTTATAATATTCTGCTTATGATTCCTTCTATTCTGTATTCTACAATTACTTTTCTTTCGCATTTGTAAACAGTCAAAATGGCGCTTTCGTGCGGAGGAAAATGTATGAAGATCTTCCTAGTGGTGGTGAATTCCCTGTTTATGGTACCGTACTATTTACTTACGTATTCAACGTCTTTTTAATCCATACACTTGTTTTATTGATTTTCTTGACTTTGAGTTACCTTTAATTTTCCATTTAACAAAATTTGTTACAGTCCAAGTTTGGACGCTGCGCATTATATGTATAAAAACGTAGATAGATTGTGTTACAACTGTTTGACGCTGTTAGAAAATTTTTACGTATATAAAATTGCTCAATGTTTAACAGTCTGTGAATGTCTTCAGGATTTCGATGGTAAACCATTTAAATGGACGCTTCTTTTAAAAGTTAAATAAAATCTGTGTTGATCTTTACAAAAGAAATTCCATTTGACCAAATTGAACTCCAGTTGATCAGATAATGGATTTAAGGTCAAGATCTAGTAAATGAAAGGTGCCTACAGGTTTATGAAATTCAAGATATAAATTCTTTTAATGTTGCTTCATAACAATATCACTGTTTCATAGGGTGTACCGGGGCTTAAATATTTGGTAAATACAATGAAAAATCATGTTTTAAACAACCATTTTCTATGAAATATGAAGGATAAAAGTAACAAATCTCGGAGTTTTGTCCATTTTCGACTAATGAAATATATCTAGATTGCCTACAGTCTCTCCAAAAACGGCATTAAACAAGCTCTTGACCTCCTCTTTAAAATGATGTCAAATTGAATATAGGTACCGGGATTACTTTTCCCGTGATTAAATATAGAATCTCAAAATATTGTTTCATTTTCTACATAATTCCTTTAAAGCCGTAAAATACGGGAAAAGATTCATCAAATCAATTATGACGTCATAATGGTTCTAGCACCAAAAAGACACTCTGAAATCATTTACTAGATCTTGACCTTAAATAATGTGATAGCTGTAAATAAAATATCTGGTATTTGTATGCATGTATAAGTTTGTTATTTAAATATAGAGTATAGAGTAAGCAATAGATAATTAAAAGTTGTTTGGGGTTTTGTTAAGAAAGAAGTCTGATTAAAGTAGAGAAAAAAAAGGAGTTAATTGGAAGGATAAATAAATCAAATTCACGCTGTAACATTTATAAACTGAGAATAAGAACATGTTTTCTATTAGAATTACTTTTTTTTAAAACTTTTTCTACACATTCCATTAGCATAACTGTAACAAAAAAGATAAGTATTGAAACTATGTTGAAGACATAAAAAAACCAAATAACTAAATAACTTAATCAGTTTTATATCTATGTTCAATCGTACTCTTAAGAGATCAGTGAAAATTTTCAACACACATTATTTTCAGCTGCTCGGGCTCGGCATCCTAATTCCAGGAATTTTGATGCTAGTGGACGTTGCCGTCATCAATGATGAAATTCTCCCCCTGCTGCAACAGTTGTCTTTCGGGGCTCTGAATGTGGGTGACCTTGCCAAGGGTCTGTCCTTGACCTTGATTGTCTTTGGAGCGTTTGTCCTTATTGTGGC
Organism: Magallana hongkongensis; assembly: GCA_016163765.1. Taxonomy (NCBI): domain Eukaryota; kingdom Metazoa; phylum Mollusca; class Bivalvia; order Ostreida; family Ostreidae; genus Magallana; species Magallana hongkongensis. The sequence goes on along the minus strand of WFKH01011581.1, from coordinate 44,289,513 downwards.
CATGTTTGGTTGTTGTGGAGCCTTTTGTCAGCAAAGACTTTGCTTGATCGTCGTGAGTGGAGTGTAATTATGTGGTAATTGTGTGATATACAGTACGTTCTTCGTCATTAAAAAGGGAATATACACGATATTTCTATGTCTGTTTCAGTATGCTGCATTTGTACTGATTTTCTTCCTGGCCAAGCTGATTGTTGTCATCCTCTGGTTTGTCTGGAATGACAAGGTAAGTACAAACACGGGTCTTTGTTGTTTCTCATTGGAAGATCAATGAAGCTTTGAAAAGGAGGGATATGTCAAAAATCCAAAACAGAGACAATTTTAATTTACCTCGATGAAGCTTTCAAGTTTGCGTTCATCACAATGTAAGTCAAGCATCAATGCCAGCCCTGTTGTGTTTTCAGATCCAGTCATGGATGAAGACTCAGTTACTTAGTCAGCTTCATAATAACTACAAAAACAATGATCTGACCTCCCACGAAATATCTTCTGCCTGGAATTACATGTTCATGTCTGTAAGTTGTATTCTAATTCGATACTGAGAAAAGTAACGCTTGATACATGTAACGGAATATACCGGTATTGTGGTAACTGTGCTTTCGCACTTTTTTCGAGTCATTGTATGGTCATTTATTTATTCAGCTGTCTTGCTGCGGAGTGAATGCTGTCACCGGAACCACAAACGACTTTGACTCCTCTGTTTGGATAGCCAGCGCCGGAAGTAAACATATTCCTACATTTTGTTGTTCCGGTGTCACCGCCTCAAACTATGCCACACACTCAGACACTGCTTGCACAGACAGTGTCACGGCTAATTTCTACACCAAGGTAAGTGTTAATACCAGAGGTAAAAATTAAAATAATAACTGCAAGGAAAAAGAAGAAAAAACAATAGTTTACGTTTTGTTTAGTAACTTTTACATTGTATATCATCATTCTGTTATCTGTCGCCTTTAAAATGGAAATAGGTCTAGGAATCCTCTTCCGATTTTTTTTTTTTTCGAAGAGAGTAAAAATATTTTATTTCGATTAGCATCTTTATGTGTTACTATTCCCTAAATGGTGAAAGTGAAGATTATTTTAGATATCCAGATATCTGCAGAGTCTGTGTAAGATCAGTTTTATAAAATAAACTATAGACTATCCCCTCCCCCCGCCGTATTTTCAGGATTAGTATCATGTATACATGGTTATTATCATATTTACAGGGCTGTTATGACGCCACGTACGACTTACTGAGCTCCTACAGCACGGCCTTCATCGCCATCTTGGTCATCATCCTACTAGTGGAAGTAAGTAATTGGACTAATACAGCTGGACAGTTAGGGTCACAGTATTGCGTGGGACCATAATTTGGTGGGGCACATTGAAATCAAAACATTCTCTTTCATTCCGAGTATTACTAGTATATGTTTGCAGTTCATCTCTGTGTTCAACGTAACAAATCATTACTTTTCTCCATGGACATTGTAGCTGTTGTCAATTTTGGCGGGACTTCTTCTAATACATAGTATTAATCAGTCACGCATCAGAAATGGGAAACGGAATGGTGTATAGGTATCCAACGCGCATGCTCATTGTTTGCACTTTATGGTGGTTATTTGGCAACCCTATTATACAGAAGCAATCAATTCTTTATTTGTTTTATTTACAATCCACTGGGGGACTTTTGTATTATTTAAAGGAATCACTTTATGGTCTGTTTATTGGTATGGACCACGGTTATCCATTAATAATTCATCATTCGTCTTCAATTGCAGCTTGCAATTCATATTTATATTTAGGTTCGGGGTTTTTTTGGCACCAAGTACAATTTTAGTTTCAAGGAATGTGTACAAAGTGTTTGCTCTTACGTTGTTTCGAAAACACCTTGTAAAAATATATACATCGTAAATAAATGTAGAACTTTATAAATAAAAGCAAAAACTCTGAATGGCAATTTTCCCTTTATATTTCTTAATGCATTGCAAATATTTATTTTTTATTTGTATATTTATAGCTTGTGGCCTTTATTGGATCCATTGTTATTATAAAACAAGGAGGGGAGGATGGCAAGAGTCTGTCTGGAGCCGCCAAAATGGTGTAAACAAATCGAACACGGGTTTACGTCAGCAAGTAAATGGATCTTGTGGGCATAATTTCTTGGATTTCGTCCAATTTTATCTGTGTTTTATATTTACTTCTGTGCATGCGCTGTTTTCTATTATGCAAACTGTTTATATATTTATTGTTCGAAAATTGTTTTGTAGATTTAAACTTTGATTTTTTATTCTATACATTTACCATTGTGCCATTTATCTGTGTAGTGTTTGAAGTAAGGAAATTCGAGTTACGTTTAGTGACACACACATATTAAACTTACATATGTTCAACTTGTAGTGAACAGGTGTATACACTTTTTGTCATTTTTCTCTTAAAACTACAAATCTGCGATTCCTTAATCATATTTTTTAAAAGTATTCTTTGTGTATTTAAAAATTAGGATTTTTGTCTTCATGTAGAAAGACGTTTTGTTGAATACAATTTTAAATTTTAGATTAATTTTTTATTTCGTGTATATCAAAAATATAATCATATTACATGTATGTGTAAAAATTGATTTAAATTTGTTTATCGATAAGACGATATTGAAAAACAGAGATATTTCATAAATATTGATGAAGTATGGCATGTATTTTAATATGATTTGTCTTAAAATTCTGAAATTTTCACTGGCGTCAACGTTGTATTCAACACTTTTATGATAATTTTGTATTCATAGTATATAGGAAAGGAACAGAACGGTTTTTAAAACTTTATTTTAACAAGTTTGTAACAAAAAAAAAAAAAAAACAAGGCAAAACTTTTTCTTATCTTTTGAAAATATTCAATGAATTCACGGTAACTTCAGACTCTCCCATTTTCAGTCTTTCCCAGGTTTTTGCACATGCAACAGGCGAAGAAAAATCCAAGCGTCTGTAAAATTTAATTACATGTTTATTATGAAATTAAACTAAAACTTATCGATGACTTGAAATTGCGTTCTTCATTTAAGTAAAAAATTAGATCAAATTTATCTTTATAAAATTCTACATTATTATGTAATTTACCTCAACAACAAGGATCGTGACTCCAACAGCGATGTAGTATATCGAGTACTTCATAATGAGATTGTAGAAAGCATCATAACAGCCCTAGGAATAAATTCATATTATACATGTAAGAGCATTAAAACAATGTGGTTTACAGTTGTCGTAAAAAAATTCATTCAACTTATTTAGAAGTTTTATTTAGGCAATGCCTGCTGCTTTATCCAAATATGTTCTTTTTGCATTATAAAAAAAAAGTTCAAATCTGAAAATTATTCAATCAAAACACGTGCACCCATACAATGCTAAAGTAGATACACATAAGACTGAGATGGAAAGATGCAGGTTTCAAAACTTACTATTCCGTAATAACCAGTGCTAACAGTGTTAGTGCATGCGGTGTATGATGCGCCAGCGGAATTAGCGTCAATACCGGAACAGCAGAAGATGGGGACGTTCTTGGAGCCGGCTGTCCCACCTATCACCCAGGGGGTGGAGTCAAAATCGTTTGTAGTCCCTGTTACTGCATTAACTGCACAACACTCAAGCTGAAAATGATTGAAGCCATTTTATATTGATAAATGTATGCAAGAATATGCCCATTTTGTCTGGTACGCGTTTTACTAATAGGGTCGGAAGACATAAGGAATTCATCGACGCCTGTTGTTTTCATACAAATGTTCTTTGGAATCAAAATTTGTTGGGTTTTTTTTTTGGTGACTTATAGGTATGTTTATTCCAATTTTAAGGTCGAGTTTTTCATGTCAAAAGAGCTGATGACGACACTCCGCTACCGGCAATTTAAACAGGTGAATCTTTGTGATGATTATTTACGAATAACCAGATACTAGTAATGGAGAAGTTTAGCAAACCAACGTGTACGCGTACATGTACGTGTACAAAGGAAAATATGACATACTGTAAACAAAATATTATACACGTGCGGAAATATAATTCGCGAGCAACCTCTGATCGCGAATAATTGTAGCCACGGAACACTGTTTATTAGTAAAATGATTGCTTACTTGGAGAAATTAATTGTCGTAAATCGTTTCTTAGCCAGTCCTTCGCAAATAAAATCTGACGTACATATAATTATACATTGTAATGCTCGGTTTATAGTACATATACATGATCATGCGACATTACATAACAAATTTCAAATTCGAAGTCAAATGTATTCAAATCTTTTTTTTTCCTTAGAATTTTCAATGCTTATGCAACATTTTTTAAAAGGGATCCAAAATGTGATTGGTCAGTACGAGATTGGCATATTGATTATACTTTAAATTATTTACCGTCATAAACATGAAATTGAATGCCGTAGAGATTTCGTCTGTGGTGAGATCTTCTGTGGAGTACTTACTGGTCAGCTGTGATAAGAGCTGTGATTTCAAATAGGACTGGACCTATGAAGGTAAATAATTCATGTAATGCAGTTGCGGACGGGGGGGGGGGGGGGGGGGAGGGATGGGAACCCCCCCCCCCCCCATCCCTGGTAAATTCAAATATCTTAAATTTATATAATAAATTTACCGAAAATATGCCTCGGACCCCCCTGGTGAATTTAAATATCCCTCGGATCCCCCCTCTTGGAAAAATTTTCTGGATCCGCGTATGTAATGGTCATGGATTTATGTAATCCTGTTATGTTATCCCAGTGATTTAAAAGGATTTTAGCTAGTGACTCTACAATTTTATATAACACTCAAAAACAAGGAGTACACAAAGGTTACTAGAAAATACATACAAACAACTTCATGCCCAAATACCCCCTAGCCTCTTTCAACTCCTTCTTAGCATATACGTGAAAATTTTATTCATATAAAAAGTAATTTATTTGCCCATATATTTTTTTTAATTATTTGTATTTTTTATTTATGTGTATGTAAAAGGTATAAGAAAGTAAAAATTGCTTACTTCTGCATTCATCAAAATCCACAGAACAACTGCAATTATCTGGGCCACAATTAAACTCAAAACCACCAAGGAATACTGAAATAAGACGACAAAATGTAAATACATGGATATATATTATAAAAGTGTCGAATCCCAAAGGATTTTAATTTATCAGCTACTATATTCATTAAATAGAATATATTTTAATTCTTGTACAACATATATTGTCTAGCAAGCTCCAATCTTCATTTGGGCCTACATTGGAAAAACCTAATTGTTGAATGTATTACATGTACTTGCTGTATGACGATGGTCATTTGAAGTACTCACAACACACAGACAACTCCGCGCCTTCTTACACGCCCCACAGATCCCCAGGGTGGCGATGAACAGAATGACTCCCCCAGCCCCCACCATGGCGATCGCCAGACCGTCTGCCAGGTCGGCGGCATTGAAGCTCCCCACGGACAGCGTCTTCATCAGGGGCACTACTTTCTGGTTCACGTAGGTGACGTCAGCAAGCATCACGGCCCCGGGCACGATTAACATGATGGCGAATAGCTGGAAAATTAACGATATTGCATGTACATCTCGCATATTAAATTGCATCAAAAACTCCTTTAAAAAAATATAAAAAATATCTAGAATTATAATATACTCGGGAGTTTAGTGTCTATGTGTTCTTAATTTAATAACTTCTTAATAAGATAAAATTAAGTAATCTGCAGCAATATATAATAGAAAATGTATCACTAATACGTGCGAGAAGTTCAATTTCAACAATTTTAATGACTTGAATGGACAGCTATTAAACATTCTATTATTTCTGTTTATTTTCTTATATCGAATTGAACATGATTTCTGAGAATCGTTGACACTTACCATAAATAATCCATTTACAACAACAAGGTATATGTGTCCGATAGTGCCACAGCAACCCATTGTGTTATCTGTTAAAAGGTAAGCATGTGTATTTAAAAAAATAATTACTTTATTATATGAAATCATCGCAAATGTAAATATTAACACACATTTACAGAAAAGGATATAGGTAAGCATCAAAATCAGCAATTCAAAACATTCTCGATATGACTTACTAATTAGTGACATGTTTTCTTTTCTTTTTAAAATTTTCAAATCATTTTACCAAAGTTTTTTTTGTATCGTTTTTAAGGATGTTCATAAAAATCCGATAAATAAAACAAACATTTCTTTGTTTTACTAAATGTCTTTAAACGAGCTCGTAAACTGATCGGAAATAAAACTTACCTTTTTTGTTGCCCGTTCAAAATATAACTTGAGACCTGTTGTAGTGAATTGACGTTTTAGTTTTAAACGCTTACAACATGCCCAGCCCTGTTGTTGTTGATTTGTTTTGTTTTGGGGTTTGTTTGTTGGGTTTTTTTTTTGGTGGCACAATGGGGGTCTGTAAGCGAACAATGGACGGGTCATTATATACCCAGGTAGACGGCATGACGTCACTGTCCATACCTCACACAGGTGACCAATTACAGTTATAGGCGAGGCGGCACCTTGGAGGAGCGCTAATTAATCCGATTAACGATACACTGAATTTAATTTAAATTTAAAAAAAATACCCAAAATTTTATTTACAGTTATGCTTTTGTTAATTGGACGATTATTTTTATTATTCTCGATACAGTTGGTAATGTGATTTATTCCGTTACCAATTGCAATTGCGAGTTGTCGATAGAAACGGCGACCAAGCAATTAAGCATTGTTTCGGAATATAATTATGTGTATCCTACTTCAAAATATTTCCAAGGAACGCTCTGTTCGTTCAACACGTGTACTCTCAATTGAATTCCATTGATATTCTGATTCTGGAAATAATACCGTATGGAAATTTATATGTTATCTCTTGCATTAATATTACTATAGTATTCTACAAATTACTTGGTATTTAATGCTGAAAAATGCTATAGATACGTGTGTGTATCAGGTTGACCTAACGTAAAACAAGCCAGTACTAGTGATACGTCATTTTCTGGTTTCCAGGGAGACCACCCTGTAGTCTCCAGATTTCGGTCCATTCAGATAAAAATCATCGTTCTTTTTTTGGTCTTTGGTAGAAAAAAAAATGAAAAAAAAAATATGATATAATTTTTTTAAATATAGAAATGATAACGTAGTTTTAAAAAAATAATTACTTACAGTAACTCCTGTTCAATATGATTTATTTCAGATAGTGTTTTAAGCAAAATAAAAAAGTATTTACGTCTGTACCAAGTTCAAGATACCATTATGATAACTTTTTTTTATTAATATACATGTATTTCGATATTCACAAACATACCCTTGATCCAAAAATAGATGCATTAACTAAAATGAAAAGATTCCAGTAAGTTTGATATGTAACACACTCTCTATTGCAGCTGGTTGATCGGCTAACAATAAAAAAGTCTATGGGGATTTTAAATGCAAACGACAAGAGAGTACCCGGATGATAATGTTGAAAAATTGTGCGAGGTGCTCCGAGAACATCCGAATGGATAAAAAATATCCGATTGTCCAAAAGAAACTTGTCTATATATTTCTCTGGGTAAAATTAGGGGTCAAGTCAAAGAGAAAATCTTGGACATTTTTTTTCTTATATCGATATCAACTGTTTTTCAATGACGGATAATATGTACAATTTTTTAAAAAATCGACAAAAAGTGACGAAAACGGGATCGTGAGGCAGGCTATGGTATTGATTCATCAATTGGAATATGGTACAAAAACTATAAATGACAACTCTTATAAATCATTTAACTTCGATGATAGTATTAATGCAAGCTGATTCTCCTTACTTTTATTTGTTTATTAAAATCTGAAATCCCTCGTCGGATATTGCAATTTGATTTTAAATTGACACTTTTGAAAGATGCAATGTCGTGAAATAAAGAGGAGATGAGCTTAAGCAGAATGGGGCAAGTCAATGAAGCAAAGTTGTACTTGTTATTAAAAAAAAAACCCTCCATATATCTTTTTATGGAACGTTGACCACAGCTGCCTTATGCGGTTCATTTTATGATAAGATAGTGGGTTATTTTGTTTTTTCATTATAACAATTTTTAGAGTATTTTTTTCACAATTTTACTTTTAGTTAGTCACAATGGCTGGCATTTTCGAAGGAAACAAAGCGTTGAAAATTGAAGGAATAATTAAGGAATATTATGAGATGATCAAGGTCGGAGCGTGTTCAAATCCAATAAAGCTCGAAGAAATGTTGATATGTATGCATATACAATTATGAATATTCATTCTGATGTGTCCAGCGCAGTTCAAAGAGAGGTGTTAATGATGTTTATTTTTAAGTAAGGATTTCCAGTGAAGAACAGGGGATAACATCCGTTGTTATTTTATTGGGGGGGGGGGGTGGAAATTTGTATAGACACTTTTTACTAGTAATTTTAAAAGTGCTGAGTGTTAATATGGAAACGAAATCACAATTTTAAGGTGGGAAGATCAAGGTTCTAAACTAAGCTTTGTATAGCTGGTCAGAGCATGGTCAGTGAACACAGTGCTGTATGTAGGTCACATGCAGATTATAATGACCAAGCAGTCCGACTCAGGTAAATTTAAGCTATTTTATCTACATTTAACTCAAGGTACACTCTACGTGCATTATTTAGTGTGCATTTGTTAAGTTGATTATCCTTTAATAATCAAACTCACGATGATCAATCATCCGAACAGTCTAACAACGACGCCGACGCGAAAAAAAGGTGAGATTTTAGCTAAACTTCAGTGTAAACAAAACTTTCTTGTCGTGAGTTTATGGGTAACTGTATCAGTTGTATTGGATGTTAAAAGGAACCTTTTATGCATCTGCCTTTCTGAATTCAGTCGTGCAGAAATTGGTATGAATTCATTTTAATGTAGAGCAGCACCAAACATGGCTGATGCTTCCCCGTGTGTATGACCTAGATATCTATAACCTCTAGTATATTGTGTATTGTGTTGCTAATAATTGAAAATGAGATTTATTCTAAAATACACATTTACTCAGAAGTTTTCCTCTGAGCTTATTCCATTTTTCTGCTTGGTGTCTGATTTTAAATCGAGACACTGGCATCTATAACATACCGCTGTCGGATGCAGTAATCCGAACTTACGCCCTTCTCCAGATGATGACCTGCTACTGAATGTTTGAAAACACATGTTAACACAGTCTCGTAATGTTTCATGATTCTAAACGAGACAATTATAAACACCAAAAATTTTCAAAAAGGACACAAGGAGAAAAGGAGAAGGAGAAACGTCCGATACTACCCCTAACCCCGGTCGCTTCTAACGAGTTGCAATGTCAAGGTTATCACGTTTATACATGTCTATCAAGCATTTTATAATAAATAAAATTGTGTATGTTGTAAAATCAGTAAATGAAAAAGTCATGTTGCTTTATAGTTGAATGTGTATAATTATTGAGTTGTAATGTATTCAGTTAAAAACTGATTTTGAATTTACAATGATTTGGATGAAGAACATATATTACAAATCTGTGGAGTAGAAGATGCAGATCTGCAACCCAGGTTGACATGTCGTAGACACGCGGTTGACATACATGTGTTTACATCAAGCTTCCCAAATATGAGTAAAATGTGAACATATCTAATCGTACTCATAGGTGTAGAATAAGTAAAACTAATTAATTACGCTGACTTTTTATTCCATAGTTAGATTAATGTGAAATAAAAAAAAAATTGGGAAAAAATATTATAGAATTTATACATCACTCCATGATTAACTATTATCAATGTTGAATTCAACCTTCATTAAAAAGTACAAAATTCAAATATAACTGGTTCACAAATTTCAGATTTCGAATCATGTTTCAATGAGGAACTAAAGAATACTTTTTTTTCACAGATATCACACGAATTTTCTTGTCCCTATGTTTCAAATGCTCGGAATTTTCGTGACCGTTATTATTTTTAATTAGTATTTTCATATGCATTTTTTTTTTATAAATTTGACACTACATAACAAAATTTTGAAATGTTTGCCTACGATTCTATAATACCAGACACAGTTGAACATGGCCTCTACCAAAAGGGACCCACCACCTTTAGTATGTGGTATCGACCAGGGAACTAGCAACACCAAAGTGTGTGTAAGTAATATCAGAGTGAATATCTCTCTCTCTCTCTCTCTCTCTCTCTCTCTCTCTCTCTCTCTCTCTCTCATGCATACGATGTACGATTATGATAACCCAGCTACTAGTTTTAGACAATCGAAATACTTTGAGTTTAGATTTGTTTGTTGCCGAATTATTGAGTATTTCTTAATGCACAGGTTCTGTTGACTATTTAGGTATTTGATAACAATACGGCCGAGGTCCTAGCCTCCAGTAGTATAGAAACAAAGAGGATAGAGCCAAAAGAAGGGTACGGCCACTGTCTAATGCTATTCATTTTCAACTTTTGCATTCTCTTAATTAGAATTCTGATTTCTGTTATTGCTTTTTGGGACTATAACATGATAAGGACATAATTTGTACTTATACTAACGTTTTTGGCTGTGCATGACAAATGTTTTGGTATAACTCTCTGGTAAAATACATGTGCGCTATGGATTTTTTTTTCATCTCTCATCAATCAAATCACCTCAGACCATAGGACAAATGTAAGTTTATGTGATAATGTGATAATGAAAATAATATACATGTACGTATATCTACCTTCTAGATGGACGGAGATGGACCCCCTATATGTTTTGGAGACAGTGGTGAGCGGTATTGAAATTGTTGCCCAGCAGCTCAAAGACAAAAATATCAGCATTAAGCAAGTCAAATGTACATCTATTATTTATTTGTTTCTTCCATTTTTTAAAGTGTTAAGTTACTTAAGTGAACTTTATTTGATATTTATTTTTACATTTATATTATCTTTCAAATAGTTTTTATGTTTGCTTACTACACAGGTTTAGGAATAACAAACCAGATGCTGACCTTTCTACCCTGGAGCAGCAAAACAGGCAAACCTTTCTACAACGCCATAGGTAAAATCTCAAACAAAATAACTTATTGTAACAATGTTCATAAGTAACACTTTTACATTCCACGAAGATTTTTACGATGCCATTTGACAATTCTAGATCTTACGTCATATTCACCAAATAAACTTCGGTATATTCAAAAACCCAATGGCAATGACATGATACCAAATGAATTTCTACACTACATAGTAAAGTGTCATGTTGTAAATTTTGAATTTACTGGGTGGGTGTAAATACAAAATTTACAACATGACAAAAGTCTCAATGCCAACAAAATGTCTACAATGACACGTTTGAAATACATGTATTGTGACAAACGGAGGTGAATTAATGTTTCCCCCGTCCATCTTCACGCTGCGCATGCTATTACATGTGAAAACGGAAACAGCTTAAATTGATTTCAAATTATCTGTATCAAGATATATTATAAATGTATAAAAAAAAATTCTTTTAGAATGGTGTGACATTCGAGTTCGCGACGATAACGAGAACGAACTGGATAAACTGCCAGGAAGAAACAAAGACCATTTTAGAGTAAGAACTACATGTATAACTAACTATTACAATTAGATTCCTAATTACCAAAAGATTCTAAATCAGGAGAAAAAGATAAAACTGTTAGTGATCATTTACACAATGAAATAATGTGTTTTTCTTTGTTCTTATGAAGTTAGCATTCATTACAGAAAAATATAAATATATAGCCGCATGAACCACCAAAGAAAGCATTTTATTCTTATATATTTACATTTTCAACTGTCTTTGTCTGTGATAACATTACGAATCAATTTTGAACCCTAAAACCCAATAACTTCATAAAACATGAGTGACACAAAATGGGCGTGTCTTACAGCATAACCGAGAGACGGTATTGGCTGCGCCGCGCAGTAATACATAGCATGTGCTACACGAAAAAATAGTGATTTTAAATAATGCTGTTTTAAAGTGTACAAATTGGAAATAATGTAAATATAAGTAATAAGGAATCATTCTTTGAATATTATGAGGTGATAATTTCGGTCGGAGCGTGGTCAAATCTATCATAAAGCCCTTCGGGCTTTATTGGATTTGACCACGCCCCGACCGAAATTCTAACCTCATAATACTAAAAGAATGATTCCTTATTCCTTAAATAACATTTACCTCTCTTTTACATCTCTCAGGGTAAGACGACTGTGAATAATTAAATAACTTGTAGTTGTGTTGATCAGAAAACCACTGGATTGCCTTTGAGTTCGTTGTTTTGGTACACCAAAATTCCCTGGGTAATCACCAATGTCCCCGGTGTGAAGGAAGCTATTAAAGAGGGCACCTGTTACATCGGTACAATTAACACCTGGATATTATGGGTATGTAAATATTGTTTTTAATTGATTTAAAATATTTCAGAGTACCAATGTAACAAATATTAATAAACGGCAACATAAACCTACCTAAGAAAAAAAACCCGAACATTTTTGTATTATGACGTTCGACATATTCTATAAAAGAGAGTTGCATTTCCAAAAGAAATCATGGTGATTACTATTCTCGTACTCTACTGGTTTAGAATCTGACGGGCGGATTGGATGGGGGTGTTTATTGCACAGACGTCACAAATGGACAGATCACGGGATTGTTTAACCTGGAAACATGTAACTGGGACCCAGAGTTGTGCAGGTAATACATAAGTATACTATATTAATGATCGGCACCAGCTAAGTTTATCAAATTGATAGATCTACTGTCATATTTTTATTTGAATATCTGATATTAAATTAAAGTCTCTTTTTTGATAGCTACTTTAAGATTCCTCATCATGTGTTTGCCGAGGTGAAGAGTACATCAGAAATTTTCGGATATGTTAAAAGTGGAGCTCTCGCAGGAGTGCCCATCTCGGGGGTTCGTGTTCTTGTTTATAGCATTTGTTCGTCATACAGTCTACGGTGTATTTTACTTTTGCAAATATCTTTTAGTAAGGAGACTTCAAATGACGTCTCAAAATGAATTGAAAAGCACTATCATTCCATAAAATATATTCAAATCATTGCAACAAGCAGGTTAACGTGCCTGAAGTTGGGGGCTGTTATACATGTATATACAAATAGATCTAACAGATGCCTGTTAATTGTAGATGATAGGAGATCAGATGGCGGGCACTGTTGGACAGTTATGTTTTAATGAGGGGCAGTCCAAATGCACGTAAAAGACCTGCATATTTGACCTAGTTGTAAATCAAGAACATAGCCATCTCGGGCCTTTTATTTATTGGATATTGTATAACTTGATTATATTAATCTGTCAATTAAAATCAAAATAACGAAATGACGAAAAATCATACTCAGTGAGATAAAATTACTCTTTAACTATTTTGTATATTCTATTTTACAAGGTATGGAACTGCAGGTTGCTTAAATATAAACACGGGTGCAAAGGTATAATTTCCTCAAATATGTTGAGATTCATTCGATAACATTCAGTAGAAAATTGTTCAGACTTGATTGCAAAGTATTTTAATTAGGTATTTGTTTCCTAAACAAAGTGTTTCGTTGAATTTAACGTTGAATGACAACATTCGATCAGATTTTTTAAAAATAAAAGAAATGATACTTGTTCACATGATAGAGTTTTAAAGTTATTTTCAGTAAATGATGGAATGATCCAACATGAAGTATTGGCGTGAGTATATGTAACAAAGCACACAATGGGACCATTAATTAACATGATTTTTTATGTATTCACCTAGGCCGTGTATTCAACCTGTGGAATGATGACGTCACCACTTTTTCAACTTGGCAAATCGGCACCAATTGTTTACAATCTTTGGGTAATGATATTTCAAACTAGTAAATATATGAAAGCACTGAACTTTGGAAACTTTTGATGAATTTTCAGGTTTTCAAATAAATTTGAATTACGATCATAGATAGATGCCATTCCTGTGTTCTAGGGTGCGGTGGAGGGTTGTGGACAATTAATGAGGTGGCTGAGAGACAACCTTCAGATCGTTCAATCAGTGAATGAAATTGGTATTGATATTTATATAAAATAGAAATATTGTTCAGAATATTTGATCTTTATTTACAGTACAAAGTTATTCTTATCAAATAAAAAGATTTAAAGCTGCTTGGTCCGATTTTATATCAAATTTGGGTACGCTTTTAAACGATGGTTATGCTAAGTATGTGTATAATAATAGACATTGCAGTAATTTTCCCGGTCAATTAAGCCAAATTTCAATGAAAAAAATTATGTACAAAATTTGTTAACAAAACAAGCGACAAAAAAGGGAATCTCGTTATTTCGCCTCACGTTAAATTTCGCCCCTGACGTAGAGACCGGTATGGTTGTGATACGACCTCGACATCGCTATAAAAAAGGTCATAATGTTCAGGTAAATTAAAAAAAAAAACATCTGTATATTTTGTTCGCTAATATTTCTGAAGTTTGCTTTGTTTACAATCGATGCATAACATGCGGGTTGAATAAACCCAATCATCAGGGGGATGAAACCAAACGGTTCCCTTTTCTAAACATTCCCGTGATGCATTTTGGTTTGTTTTTTCGTTTGCCCAAACAGAAATTAAATATTTCTAACTTTGAAATGAGACCGATTCTGCTGGTGTAAATAGGAGAAAGTCCATAACTTTCTAAGATAATTGGTTTGTATGGAAAATTATTTGATACTGTAAAAACCAAAAAATCGGACCAAGCAGCCTTAATTGAATGTTGTACCAGTATTTTCAGAATATTTGATTCTTCATTTACTAGAGGTGTATTAATTTCTAGAGACACTTGCAATCTCTGTTGATTCGTCGCATGACTGCTTTTTTGTGCCTGCATTCGGGGGTCTATTAAGTCCTTACTGGGAGGATGATGCAAGAGGGTAACCAAATACTATCCATGTGAAAAGTTTAATTCGCTTTACACAGACAAATGGGTGCTTATTGAATAATGCTGGTTTTGGCTCATCTAAGATAATACCGCACTTTTGGTGTTTTGACCATTGCCCCTCCTATTTATGAAGTAAGCGGTTTTGAGTAAGGACAGGGAGATTATATGTTTTTCTTGTATATAGGACAATAGTGGGTATGACAAGTTACACAAGGCGGGAACACATTTGTAGAGCAGCTCTGGAATCGACCTGCTTCATGGTGAAAGATGTAAGTTTTGTAGTTACCATAATTACTGATGTACTGTACCATAATTACAGTACATCTGTAACTAAATGAATCAAATGTTCTTACCTATATATACAATGAAATACTGCAAGCTCTGTCGGATAGATAATGAGAACTTTTATCATTCTTCATTACATGTGTGCATGATGACTGTTTATCAAGATGATGAAGGGTGTTGAAGTCGACACTGGGTTTCCAATATCGGAATTATTCGTGGACGGTGGAATGACAGTTGACGATCTACTACTGCAAATACAGGCCAACTTTATCAATGGACCCGTGGGTATGGTCATTTTGCAGTGATATCTACATGTAAATGAAAGCATTCTGAGTATAACAATTAAAAGCATCAACATTAGAAGTTTTTGGTGACATCAATGTGATGAAGTAATCCCTAATTGAAATAAGTAGTTCATATATTTAAGTAGCCTTTTGTCTGATTTGCGACACATCTGCGCTGCTATTTCTAAGAATTTTTGCACAATTATGCATTACTAAGAAAATACTAGTACTCAATTGATAGAAACTACTCACGGAAAATGTTCATTCCTAATATTTTTCTAACTTGGATATGTTGTTTTGCCTTGAATTTCATGTTAATTTTCAATGCTAATTTGCATTTAGGGTTGATCATGAAATACTTTTGTAGTTCGATCTTCTATAACCGAATCGACCTCTTTCGGAGCCGCATTGATGGCAGGGGCGGCAAAAGGAGTAGATATATTTCCAATTTCCGCAGACAAAACGAAATTGGATGTGACCTTTTCAATTCCAACTACTATGTTTACATCGTCCATGGCTGATAATGGTGAATATTACATTTTTGTCATTTCCACTCTTGTGTACATGGTAATTGCTTGTTTTATTTTTTTTCAAACCATATCAATGATACACAAGATACAAAACAACAATCATATGAAAACAAAGTCACGTAAGGAAAAGTAGTTTAACATATATAACGTTGAAGCATATTTGAGTAAAGTTCAAACAAAATTGCAAGGTATAGATCAATTTCTATAAATTAAGTTGAAACATCAGAATAAGAAACTGTTGCACCATAAAAGCTATTAAAATAACGAAATGATATTGTACTTATTATATTATACTTACAAGCAAATTAATTCTTGACTTTCCAGTGAAGTTTACTTTTTATTTTATTCGCAGAACGGCAAAGACTTTTCAAAAGATGGGAGAAAGCAATAGAAAAGGCCAAGCACTGGGTCTCCGACTGATATACATGTACAACAGATGAACATGTTCTGTAACGTTTATTGTCAAGACTTTAATTACTAGTGATAAACTTGTTCACGGCGACATAAATTAATGTTCGCGAAGATGAGGCTGTAACAGATCTCTCTCAAATTTTTCTAGAACACGAATAAAAAATGGTTTACAGTCATATACTGATCTCTTTCGTTTTTGTAGTAAATCTAAGAGAAAGTATAGTGGTGCCAAACACCTGTGATAGACACATAATGGTCTTTAAATCTTTTATCAGAAATAGATGATGGCTTTAATATGTAATTATTTAAAATTAGTTCCAGCTAATTTAAAATATGATATCCCTTTCCTATTTGAAAACATTCTTTTATGATGGGAATTATTAGTGCTTGAAATAACATCCTAAGTTAAAAACAATATTTTGTTAAAAATATCGCACGTCTTCGAAATTGTTCCCAGCACACCCTCAAAACCATGCATGTATAATATCAAAATTGTCGACATGAATATTGTAATAAAGTCCCAACTCTGTAGACAAGACCAGTTCCATCAGTTTAAGTCTAAACTTTTTCTTTCTTTTTGGAAATATCCTCCACAGTGCTGGTGGACGTCTCGCTGTACCTGTCATTGTGCTTCTTCGACACAGCCGCCACAACTGCTAACGCCTGCAAAAAGCCAACACAACTTATAAAAATACTTTTTTTAAAAACCATTGTAACAGTAATGTTTACTCTGTTTGGTCAAGTCAAATTCGATAATGTATTCGAGTACAATACTATATCGAATACAAATCATACAATTTCATATTGTTCAACGATAAGATTTGGATTTAATATATAAGCGGAAATACGAACAATTGTATTGTGGGTAACAGATGGTAAGTAAGCTGCGTTCATTGCGTATAAATAAACTTTGGAACAGTAAACCAATTTCATGAATTCTAATTAGAATAACTTTTATGATGATTATTCTGACTGTGCAAAATTCAAACTAGAAATTTAAAATAAGATTGTCACTCATAAATACAATGTAAATGTTATTTTTTAGAGATGTTATGAAAAGATTTTAATTTTACGTTCAAAAAGTATTTTTATGTTTCTTAATAAAACCGGTTAATTTGCATTCTGCAGCAAACATAAGCGTATCTAGATCTACTCAATTTTGAGCATATTGCCCGTGCATGAATATACGAGTTCCTTAAATTAACATTTTTAAAAAAATTTCTTCAAACTTATTGGGTAGCAAAGGGTGACCAAAATCAAGATAATTGAAAATTAAGGTAGTTTTCAAAATATTCGATTCGAATTAGATTTGACCGACGAGGCTTTATCCGGGTTTTTTTTAGTATTTGGATGACTCAAAGATCATATTATATATTAGTATTGATGGCTGATCTGAAAAATATTCAAGATCTAAATATTTGAGCGATGAAGAAGAAAAAACAAAAAACAAAAAAAAAACCAAAAAAAAAAAACCAAAGATGATATAAATAACAATGTGCTGCATTGTATCAGTCCTGAATGCCAACATTAAAAACGCATGCACAAGCAAAATATAATTATCTGGCGGTCGCAAAATAAATAAGTGGCAGCCGCCAGAAAACTATATAGCGGCCGCCAGATAAATTAAATGGCGACCGTCAGATTATTATATGGCGGCCTCCAAGTAAATATCTGGTGGCCGCCGCCAGATAAAATATTTTTTCACCTTGCATTTTAAATGCGTTTTTTTTAATTAAATGTACATATAACGAATAAAATTTACATTCTTGAATGATGTGTTTATTCATACTTTGAGGTTTTTTGAGCTTGAATTATTTTGTGATCGATCGAAACTTTTAGCTACACGAATACATAGAATACACGGATTTACGTTAGACATATAGTTGCAGGAACTTCCGTTTACAAAAGATTTGGCTCCATCTTCTACGTAAATAAATGTACTGATCCACAAAAAAAAAAAAGCACATACACTTAATTGACTTAGCTTTCTTTGGTGGTTTATATATACATGAACGTAACAATCAATTTGTAACAACATTTTTAAATTGCTGAGTTAATGCAGGTTATGTAATTTTTTAGCAATGTTTAATATAATAATAAGCGTTGATGCTTTGAGATAGGATTTCATTGGTTTGCTAAGAATCAAATAAAATCGAGGGAATACGCTTGAAAAGTACCTCAATGACCATAACAGTAACTCCAACAGCGATGAAGATGATGTAGTAGGCACTCAAAGAATTGTAGATGGCATCATAACACCCCTTTAAAAATTTTAAAAAATGATAAGTTGTATTTTTAAAAAACCGCTCAACGAACAAATAGACTAACTAGACTAAATCAAGCAATAATTCAAATATCATTACCTTGGTATGATAACCGGATGTGACGCTGTCCGTACAAGCCGTGTTAGTATATGTAGAGTATGTAGCAGATGTGACACCACTGCAGCAAGATCTCGGAATGTGTTTACTTCCGGCGGAACTGGAAGTTATCCATGCGGATGTGTCAAAGTCATTAGTGGTACCAGTCACCGCATTTACTCCACAACAAGACATCTAGGTGGATAGAAGACAACAGATATTATGTAATTCATTTTGAAAGCTGCTTACATGTGGTACTTGTATCGACAACACCATTAGTTTTGGAAACTTGGATATTTTGTATTTTAAAAAAGTACTAACGATTAAGTTGCTAACCTTTACTCCCTAAGAAATAATCATCAACGTACTACGATTCCATAAAACTATTTGCCCAAAACTACTTCATGTACAATGTAGTACTTTAATCCATCTGTTTTATTATAATCTAATGACACCGTATAGAAACCTTCGTTACTATATGAAGAATGTGCATTTGCTAATTTGGTCGTGAAGTCATATGTTGGAAAAGATCTATTGTAAAATGGTGCCCATCGTACTAACTACATATAGTTTATTCTCTAAAAGTACTGGACAACACTGACTAATTTGTTTATGTGATGCATTGTACATGGGAACGAGGAATATGATTTCTTAAATGTAGAACTTAATCTCCCACACGACTTTCGGGCAAATATAAGATATGAAATGATAATATATATTTAATATTTTCCTCCCTGCTCTTGAAATCTAGCACATAAACATATATTAAATGCACTAAAAACACAAGGATTGTTATAATGATAAATGGAAATTGCAACCTTATGTTGTTAGGGCGGGGCTCTATATTATTGATCATAAAATTGTAAAATTGCACCAATCTTAACAATTTTGCAAAAGATAGGTATTATGGAAAGTTCCCTTTGAAATGTTGTGTGGGCGAAATAGTGTTTTTATTCAGCTTTGATTACCTACTGATGAAGATAATTATATTTCATATGATGCTTACCAGCATAAACAGGTAGTTCCAGGAAGTTGAAGTTTCACTGGTAGTTAAGTCATCGGAGCCATAATTGTTCAGCAAAGAAACCAGATTCGTCTTCATCCAGGTTTCTAACTGAAATAATCGGACATCTTTTAAATAACAAAGGGATACCTTGCTGAAACTGAGAATTGAAGCTTCCTAGAGTCATTATAGATATATAGTATACTGCGTTATCTGACTCCCTGTCTTATATGACTTTTTTTATTAGTCCCTTGTATGGTCACATAAGACAGTCTAGACTGTATATTATATACACCATTAAGTCAGATCTAAAGCCATTTCGAAGATGTTAAATAAATGCATGTACATGTGTACACGTACATGTATAAGCAATACATGGTTACGTAAAGACTCAGTGAGCTACAAATAAGCATGCAGAAGTTTAAAAGACAAGGTCGGTGTTAAAAGATAAAGTTTATGGTGGTAAATACAAATACTCAGCAAGAAATAATCATGAAGGTGATACGGCTTGAAAAAACCCTGATGATTAATAGCCATGATTGAGCTAAAATAGATGATGATAATGATGATGATTATGTTGATGATTATAATGATGGATACTCAAAGTAGGGTAAAATAGATATATGGAAAAAAAAGATGGGGCTACAAGACACCAATGATCGATAGAAAATAAGTAAACTTAGAACAAGAGGCCCATGGACCACATTACTTATACGAACAACGGTTCTTTAATAAATTTTTGTATCCCTTTTTTCTCTAAACTTGCAAAGTAACTGCATGTACATCTTTGCTCAAAGGTGTCGTGATATAGGAAAACATGGCCCTTTTATTTGAACAATTTTGCTTCCACTTGTCCTGAGAATTTTTGTGCTTAGTTTAGTTGGTTCTAAAGAAGGAGGAAAACGTGAAAAGATTACGGATAGACAGACGTACGGACGCAGAAAAGGTTGATTAGAAAGCTCTTTTCAGCTGTCGGATCACGTTAAATATAATGACATGGTTAATCAGTTAATAGACAGAATGGAAGATTATCTAAGTACACAACACATAATCGGACAGAACGGTCATCAAAATATGAATAAACAAATGTTGCTGCAACCAACTAATTGTTATAAATGCATGGTTAAGTTTCCTTGCACCCTATAACTCTTTAATTTATTGCAAAAACACTATGTACTTGGATTTTTTTTTTATTAATTGCAAAAAACTATGTATACTTGTGCACATTTACATTGCTCCTTTTCTTCTTTCCACAAACTTACCTTAGAGTTGTTTTCAATCCACATGAAAACAGCAAATGCTTTTATGAGGAACAAGATCAGAACAATTCCGCCGTACTGCAAATAAAAGTTGTAAAATAATTAAAATACAACTCATAATCCGTCTTCGCTAGCCAAGGGCTTCCGATACACTATATTCCTCATATGAGGAACGTACTGTATCGGAAACCCTTGGCTAGCAAAGATGCTCATCATTGGCCACAGGAGCGGCCGATCTATTTGTGGTTGTGTTAGAAAGTGCACATTGGGAATTGAGACGTTATTTTTCTTGTACCGATAGAATGATTTTTAATTTAAAACATTTGTTAATCTCATGAATGAGATATCATAAAATTGTTGAATGTCAAATTAATATGATATCTACAGAAATATCTTATTTTTTCTTAATTTTTATGAGATATTAAGAAGAGATTCTTATTGTGGCATTGTTCTGCCACCACTTGTCAGATGATTCTGTCGACTTGTCAAATCTTCATGTTTGTCTTGTCAGATATTATGTCGACTTGTCAAATATTATGATGACAAGGAGATCAGCTGTAGATGACAGTGCAAAAACACGTTTTTAAAGCGAAAGTTTGAATTCAAGTGATGGTAGTTCTAACTATGCCACCATATATAACATTTAATACCTTGTACGGTTTATCTCTACAGTACAGAAGCATTGGTTTATATATAATGAGAAATTTACCAAATTGTGCTTACTATGTCTAAATATGCAGGATTTCCAGAACAAGCTCCGATGAGACCTAACAGACTGACTAAGATGACAAGCGTCCCGACGACTATGAGTGACACACAGAGTCCGATGATCATATCCCCCATGTTGATCCCTCCAAAGGTCAGCTGTTTCATCAGGGGAAGGACCTTACTGTTGACTACGTCATTGTTGGCCAGAATCAAGACCCCAGGGACAATCAGCGCAAGGCCAAATATCTACAGAGTAGTAGAACCATAGTTCAATCCTCACAGTACAAACTATAGTTAATTATTAATACACAACAAAGTCCTAAAGTTCATA
Source organism: Magallana hongkongensis (assembly GCA_016163765.1). Taxonomy (NCBI): domain Eukaryota; kingdom Metazoa; phylum Mollusca; class Bivalvia; order Ostreida; family Ostreidae; genus Magallana; species Magallana hongkongensis. Next base: position 44,267,502 of record WFKH01011581.1, on the reverse strand, counting down.
GACTGAGAATAATTAATTCAATCCTAGTAAATATAACAAAAATTACAAGAATGATACATATGATCAAATTAAATAATGGGTAGCCCAAGACATATATAATCCTGTCTTTCTTATTGTTGAAAAGTTTGATAAATTATTTTTTATGGTGACCTGTATTTCTATATTTCTATTCCTCACGTATTTTTCAATAGTTATTGTGCCTAACAAGAAACCTTAAACTGTTCTCCGCATGGTTAGTTCTTTTTAATTCATGAAGATATCAAATGTCAGGGGTTTTTTAACTGAAATTTCTTGATATCGATTTGAATGCGATGATAGAATATTTTACAGATTTTTTTCAAACAAAAGAGAAGTTTCGTTTTTTCTCGTTCCAAACACCGAAGTCTAAGATTAGCCTTAATTATTGCATGTAGATATTTTGTAGATCCTAATTTTCCTTATTTGAACAATTTTACTGAAATATTGATGACTTTATTTAGAATACCACTTATGAAACAAAACAAATCACGTTATGAAGATTCATTTTTTTTAAACTCTGCAAGTAAGTTAAGTAGAAATTGAAATTCGGTATCAAATGATCACCTTGTCAAATGAATGAACAAAACAGATACAAATAAACATTCAATTTTACCTATTACTGGCAATGAATCAAAGACCTTTAATATATATACACGTTTATATAATCTTTCCTCTGACATTATTTAAGAAATCAAGAGTAGAGATCGATTTGATCATATAACTGCTGTGTATCAATACAATAAAAAATACTTACCAAAAAGATCACATTGATGACTTTCAAAAAGATAGGACCCCATTTTTCGGTGAAACACATCTTCTGTCTAGTATTCCAACCTTGAAATTGTTATGGCTAAAGTCTAATGTAAATTTTAGAACGAGCATGCATTTAAACCACTTTTAATCGTCTTAGATTAAGCGGGAATAACAAGGTGGACATTCTATATGTACCTACAAAACACATACATTCTTTTGTGATACATTCGAAGTTTAAATGGCAATGAAATTTTTAATGAAATAGAATTTTACCCAGTATTTTTTTTGCTGTGGTTGATAAACGTTCGCTGAATATGAAACTATACTTGATATCAGAAGCAATTGATCTTATCTTTGCTGTGCTTGAATTAAACCACAAAACACATACCCCTTTTTAACAGAGAAAGAAACTTCCAATCAAATTGCGAAATGTTGAAAATCTGAAGATTTCGACACCCTACGGAAAGGACCGAGATTTAAAGGTAAACTATTTTTACACGGACGAATTCATCATGTTTCCAAGAGCGGCAAACAAACTACCCCCAGATCGATAGATCTATTGTATTACTTTCAAAATCCATCGTGATCGCTTTGCTTGTGCATACTTATTGCAAAAACAAATATTTACAGTGACAATCGAAGACTTGATATGATTTTAAAACTTGCTTGAATGAGAAGTGGTATAACTTATTCACTTCCAGAAAGGCTGTGCGGACCAAAAATGTTAACGAGATTCTACGACAGTCATTAATGAAGATAAACACAATTAAACTGAGATTTTTAAATTGCGCATGTTTTGGCAATGAAATGCGTTTTTAAAAAATTCGAATAAGAACATAAATTGTAGGAACCCCAGCCTGTTTCGAACTCATGCCTTATAGATCAAAGATGATGTTTTAACATTTAGCGCTTTGCTATAATACAACAAAACTGTGGAAGAAGGAATTCTTATTAATTTTAAGTGCGTCACAAAATGGGGCTCTCATTTATGTTTTCTTTCGTTCTTCTATTGTCTCACATATTTTTGTTATTTATCTGATTTTCCAGTTTGCTGATTTATCATCTGCTAACAATTTTAAAGAACATGATCATTTGAATATTAAAAGGCTTTATTTTAAAAATGCAATAAATATAAATCTCTATTGTATACATGTACTTTCATAAAAAGATAACAAATTTCATCAGAAGTTAACAATTACCAGTAAAGTGTAACTATTTTTGTTTAGTAAAAAGGGCCGTAAATGGTGGATATTTCCGTATAGCTGTAACTGTTTCTCTGTGTAATGAAATATAAGTCAGCCCGTTCGCAGTTTAATATTACAGTGAACCCTTTTTTTCAGCTTTTTCACGTGTAAACAAAGTACACTGTGTCAAATGTCCCTACGCGGAAATATTTCAAATGTTTTAGGTGTGTCGTTTTGGTTCCATGTAATTTTTTATATGAAATAAAGTTTTTTCAGTCCAGTAAGTGTTTTTCTTATCAAATACTGTGTACAAGGAAATATTCGCATACGTTTTATTTTTGCCCCTTTCGTCCTCCTTGTCAGCGGGGGAATTTGTTTAAATTACACTTTAATTAGAAAGAGTATCTAACATATATTTCATTGTCTGTGTGAATTCAAGACAGGGAGAAACCGTTTGCAAGTGTATAAGAGGAAAAAAGACGGGGCGAAAAATTAATAGCCTTTCATACGGTTTGCTTTCAACATCTCCCCAAAAGGCTATTCAACACATACATATCAAGTTGTGTCATAATTTAATGTTAAAAATAATCAATTACCTTATAAATATAGAACGAGCAATGTTTTCCTGTTGTGGTTTCTTTCATGCAAAAAAGTTATCATAATACGTGCAAAAAAAATTTTTGTTGGTATTAATCTTTATTTTCAGTATCTTCTGGAAAACAAAACTTTCAATCAACATTTAATCCGCATATTTTACAAAATTTGATAACATACATTTGTAGTGAAGTTTCAATGTCATTCATAAGTATTTCAACGTAATAAACTGCATAGACAATGAATAAAAAGATCAACTTGAAGTGTTATTTTTTATACAGAGAACTAAGCACCAGAATAAATATGCACAAGTACAGTTCGAACATCATCCCCTCTAACGGAGTACCACTTGACCTGCGATTGTTTGTTTAAATCAAGTTAATCAAGCTTTGTTCTTTTTCTCTTGTTTCTTCCTCAGTCTCTCCTCTTGCTTGGTTTTGTAGTGAGTGTAATTAGTTGCTGTCACTACCGCCAGAGCCTAAACATGATTAATTACAAATAATTTTTATCATGATAACCAATCAAGAATTTTATCAGATTTTTGTTTTCAATTTCCCCTGTTTATATTGACGGTTGTTTCATTTAAGATTGATTTTTCTTTTCTTGCAGACTTAGAAGAGATGTAATTAGTCAATATAGATTAAAGTATTACCTCTATCACTAATACAGAAATCCCAATCACTATAAACGCAATGGAGTAGCTGCTGAGGAGACTGTAAACAGCGTCATAACAACCCTGAAAAGTAAACAAGACTCACGTAAGGAAACCAAACCAGGACATTAAACGAAAAGACACTGACCGTGTCCAAGACCCACCATTTACTCTCTCTCTCTCTCTCTCTCTCTCTCTCTCTCTCTCTCTCTCTCTGTCTGTCTGTCTGTCTCTCTCTCTCTCTCTCTCTCTCTCTCTCTCTCTCTCTCTCTCTCTCTCTCTCTCTCTCACCGTCGTCTGGTAGTTCGCTGTGACTGTGTCTGTACAAGAGGTGTCATTGAATGTTGAAAAGGAGGCCTGGGTCACGCCCACACAACAAAATGTCGGGATTTGTTTACTTCCGGCGGAACCACCCGTTATCCAGGGAGAGTTGTCGAAATCGTTAACGGTTCCATTCACGGCATTCACCGCACAACACGAAAACTGTCAAAGAGATCCATAAATATCTTGTATTTGTTTTATTTTGTTCTTAAAGAAGTTTTAATAAGAAGTTTAATTGTCACTGATGTATTTTTCAAAATCGGTGACCACAATTCAACAAACATGATCTCACATTAACACAATCGTAGAAATCGAACGGTAATATCGTATACAAAAAGTGGCGAATATTGAAAAAGGCAAAAATAGTATGTGCTTTTTCAATGTAAAGACTAACTGACCGACATGAAGAGGTAGTTGAATGCAGTGGAGATCTGACTGGTGGTCAGGTCGTTGGCCGAGTACTGGGTCTGTAGTACTGACAGCAGGTTGGTCTTAATCAGCGTCTGTAACTACAAACCAACCAATATATACGTGGAAGAGTTGTTTCACTTATAGCCGATTACGTGATATGAATTATCAAAATTTAATTTAGTCTAAAATGAACATATGAGCTTCTTTTCAATCGAATTTTCGTTTTTGAAATTTTGGAATCGCGTTATTATGATAGTTAAGTTTACAAGTTAGTTTTACTTGTCTTTTCATATTGCAAACTAAATAAAGTTATTTACGATATCATATTTTCTTCATATTTCACATTGTTATACAGCTTAGGTCCTAGATACTTACTTTGGCATTCATATCGAACCACAAAAAGATGGCAAACAACTTAGCAATAAACAAAAGCAACACAATGCCAGCGTACTGAAAGAAAATAACATCATTATATCAATACATTACATTATATCAGAAGTTGTATCATAATAATTTGTTAATCAGTTACTTGTTAAACTTTCTTTATATATATACACAATATATTTTTAGGTGACAAACCAGAAATTGTAAGACGGCGCGTTGTTTGTACATGTACTTGCATTTACAGCATGATAAGTTAACACCAATACGTCAGTATACTCACAATGTCCAGACATGCCGGTCTATTACAGAAGGCCCCTATGGCCCCCAGGGTGGCGATGATGAGAACAATGGAGCCCACCACGATGAGGGACACGGACAGGCTGGTGATCACGTCCCCCAGGTTGAAACCCCCGTAGGTCAGCTCCTTCATCAAGGGCAGCACATTGTCACTGACCAGATCTACGTTCACTAGGACCAGGACACCGGGAATGACGAGGGCCAACCCGAATATCTACAGGACAGAGCGAGAAGTGGTTATACCTCAGAGGCGAGAGACAGCCCGAATATCTACAGGACAGACCAAGATCTGATTTTATACCTTAGTGAGACTGAAGCAAGATCTCTGAGAACCTCAGAGACGAGAAACCAAAACAAAAAAATCTGATTAAACCTCAGAAAAGAGAGACTGGAGCAATACAATACAGACTTATGGTTCTTTGAGGCGAGAGACCTAAACAAGATAACGACAATAAATGGATATATTAACCTCCGAGAAATTAGTAGTATGTAGAAAAAACAATGTAGTATGTAGAAAAAAAACCCAATGTAGTTATGAAAAAACTACGGGAAGACAATTCATTTACGGTTGTCGAATCGATGCAAAGTAGGTTGACCAATTGAAGCAATGAACAGAATCGTTAGTTTGCAACGTGTGAGCAAGATGTTACCGCGTTTATTAATAAAACTTTAAGTTTGGGAACCGTGCAGAGGAATTTAAAATCTATAGTGATATCAGAAATATAAGTAGCAGAATCTGAAATCATTGGATTTAAATTTAGGGTGGTACAGCGGCCATTAAGCAGATGTGGATGTAGAAAGCATGGATTTAAACATTTGTTTTAAAACAATGACATTAAACGATTACTAAGAATAGATGTATGGTTAGATGCATTTGACTTAATAAGCCATTGCGCTAGAACAATGTATATTACTGTCATTGGTATTTATATGGTTATCAACACGTAAACACAATATATTCTATTCCTTAAAAATTAGCAATCCACTGTGTTTAAATTTTCATGGTAGGGAGATACAAAAAGGAATACCAATGCTCAGTGGGGAAAAAAAGAATGCATATTTATGTCACATTTAAGATTAAGTATTTTAGAGCATTGTTCTTTTTTTCAACCTTACTATGAAAAGGACGTTGACGGCCTTCAGAAATATTGGGCCCCATCGGTCATCACAAAACATGGCGGCACTCTTGTAGGTCTCTCTTCCTTGCTGATTTCTTTCTACAAGTGGTTGGTCTGGGTTATCTGTTTTTTTCTCGTGTCGCTGAAAATATGCAATTTACAACATACGCTAGTGGTTTTCAATAATCTAACTCTAATCAATGATACTCGATTCCTATAATAAAATACATGTAATAAAACTTTGTGTTGGGGTAACTTTATTTTCTTTCATGTGAATACGTTACATATCTTCTCCGGTGAAAGGGGAATTTGGTTGTTATGTGTAGATCTATGAAAAAAATTCTCAGTTCAAAAGTGATACGTATGATTCGTTTTATTGCAATATGTGCAATGATATTCAGATTGTTGTTTTGCTGCAGAAACTACTACATTGGTGTTAAATGATGAACAAGATTAAATCGTTATATTTCATTAAAGCAGAGATTTTCTGAATTACTGTGGACTATACAGCAATCTAGATTTTATATAAGAATACCATTAAGTAAAACTTCATTCAAAACATCTTATTAGAAACAAAAAGAAAAGATTGTAAACAATAATTTGTTTTTTAATATAACTGCAAAAACATTAATTTATCTAATATACATGTGTATCTATAATCTTCCTTACAAAAGTACTTATAAATCAGAACAAGACAATTTCTTGAAAATCAAAATTTATGCATTACAATTAATTTGTCATTTACAAGTTTTGGTTTCAAGAAATTCAAAGTTTTGTAAAGGACGACAATTTTGTTATATCTCTTCGTTTGATGTATGCTAATCCATCTGGATAAATGTTGTTTACAAGCATTCATTCTTGAAAGTTTTGTTCAAGTTACCAACGATTATATCTGTACATGCATACGATTTATAAGACTCACTGACAGCAATGAGTTACACAAGAGAAACACGAACACATTCATGACATTGCCACAGCTATAATCGTTTTGCTCAGGTACAAGTTCATGTACATGTATATTTCTTTTCAATTTTCACACAAAACTATACTATTCAAACTATACTGAGATGTATACCGGTATCTTTATATATGTACCCTGTGTAGAATTCAGTAATGCTCGGTTGACTACATATAATGCTTGCAGGAAACAAACCTGTTAAATATCCTGTTTAGAAATATTTGACCAAAGACGGGTACGTGAATCTATACATCTTTTGTTCTGCATTTCAGTGGATTAAATAATCTCCCATACTGATTTTAAAAAGCCTTCATTAGTACAGAAAGGTGGTTCAACATTGTCCACCCCTATCACCACCTCCCGTAATCTAGTTAGAAAGGGTATATATACATGTCCACTTTTCTAAAGAGAATAGAAATACACCACCCTATGCCCTGTCTTCCACCTACTGTTAAATGATCATGGTACATACATATGGTGTACCATTATTGTACAATTCCAGATAAATTAGACACATATTGTTTGAGAAACGAAACTAGATATGAAAACCAATAGAAGGTTAGTTATTCGACCGAATCCAAGGAAAATCATTCAATCATCGATATGTTTTGTTCTCTATACAGTACAAACAGTACGAATATTTACCAGTTCCGATCATAAGAAGAAAACCGTTACTTGGGTTGTAAAACAAAATGTCACTTACCTCAGCTTTACCGTTATTTACGGTTACAAAACGTGACCGCTTTATCACAGTTGTTTATTATTTGGTGTTTAAAATAAACCGTCTATGTCTGTTTCTAACCTATTGTATTTAAAGGTCCAAGCTATAAAGATGTAAAGCGAGACAACTCGTATTTAGGTTTAGGTTTGGTCCCATATAGACCTATGCATCCGGAGTGAATATTTACAGTTAGAAGCAACTCATCGTCTCCAGCATTGGTTTAGTGTTCGTATAAATCTCTTTCTAAATTGGAGAGGGTCGTACATATTGGTCGTGGTTTTGTAACAATGGAACCAGCCATAATCTTTATAAATATTTGTATATTCGCGAACTCAGGCTATTCTGTTTACACTCTCACTCTACTCTGGATTACCAAAAAACCGGGGTGGTTAAATCCTTAAGAATTTGAAAATAAAAAAAAAGATTAATGGACTATTAACAACAAAGCCAGTAGCTACTGTAACGATTAGTCCTCTTTTTGAAATGTAAATAAATACACTTACCTACATACTACAATTTATTCAATGGTTTTCCTGGTCAGTGAGTATCCGTGTTATGAATGTATCCGGTCAGTAGTGTGACGTCACCTGATGATATGTATACCTTACATCAAAATTTACGTTTCCAATAGCTAAAATTCATGATAAAGAAATGGGAACTTAATTTTATTCAGTTATATTTTTTATTTGAAAATATGCGTTCTCTATGGCATGTCAAAAGTTGCAATATTTGATTTTTTCCATTTGCACTGTATAAATTTTGATTTGTATTCTATAATTTTCAATTTGTATTCTAAAATTTCTATTTGTATTCTATAATTTCTATTTGTATTGTATAAATTGTATAAATTCCATTAACCTTGTATATTTTTACATTTGTGTTGGATAATTTTCATTTGTAAGGTAATTTTTTCATTTTATTGTATAATTTCTATAGTTCTATTCAATAAGTTTTTATTTGTATGAAGTAATTTTTTATTTGTATTGTTTCTAAAAGATTGTTTATTTTGGGTTTGTTAAGAAAGAATTCATTGGTTTAATTTTATTCTTAAAAGTACTATATTCGAACTGGGTAATGCGCAAGGTGTTTTGGGTGGTTTACAAGAAGTCTTCGGTCTTAGTTATTTTTTCGAATGAAATTGTAAACTTGTGTTAATTAATGGACTGAAAGGGTTTTATGAGCAATGAAAGATCAATCTATATGATGCATGTGATTTGCAATTAAACATATTTTCACGGGGTGGAATATTAAGACCGTCCTTTGGTGATTGAATTTTATTTACAGAGAAAGACTATTGGCAAGTAGAGTAAGTAACATGCATGACACGCCAAATTCTCAAAAATGAGCTAAACATAGTTTCACAGTTGATAAACTAGGTTAATTGATTGTTAACTATAGTTTACGAACCGCAAACTATAGTTAACGATTCGTTAACTATAGTTTTCATCTATAAAGCCATATTTAACGGTTGTAAACTTTAGTTTACGAATGCAAATCTAAGATTTTCTGTCTGTAAATAAATTTTAACAATATATTTTGCTGATGAAATATAGATTCACATATGTAAACTATACATTACATTCGTTAATTATAATCAAAAGTTGTTAATTATAGTTTCACAAATCGTGAAACTATATTTATCAGGTAAACTTTGTTTTGCAATTACAGATGGTTGTTTTCAGTGTTAATTATAGTTTACACTTCTAAAACATAGATGATCGCGTTAACTATGGTTTACAGATGTGAATTATAGATTAACGTCGTTAACTATAGTTTTCTGTCCGTAAACTACAGTTTACAACCGATAAACCTAGTTTATCGACTGTGAAACTATGTTTAGCTCATTTTTGTGACTTTGGCGTGCCATAAACATGTACCTATCAATGCAATGGTTTGCATGCGCGAATCCAAAAATTTTTTCCAGGGGTTCGAAGGATATTTGAGTTTGCCCCGGGAGGGGGGCATATTTTACTATGTAAATTTAAGAAATTTGAATTTTCCAGAGGGGGGTCCGGATCCTCCCCGACCACCCCCCCCCCCCCCCTAGATCCGCCCATGGGTTGGCAAATTTATCTGAAGTTCTGATTGACCCCGTGTTGATAATAGTCATTTAATGCCACTGGTCAAGCTGATCATTGGCTCTGTGTTTGATATGCAAAATAGTTTTCATTTTATTGAAATCAACCAGCCAATCGATACGTAAGATGGTAATCAACGTACAAAATTTCAGCACGCCAGATCAAGCAAAGTAACCGCTGTTAGTGGAATGATAGTATTTTACATGAAAATGACTCAGACTGATGACCTCGTGTAAACCACCCAGTAACCTCATGCATTACACAGTTCGATAATGGAATTAAATCCTTCCGTAACAAACCAAAATAAACAATTCCTAAGATGCAATACAAAAGAAATATTTTACAATATAAATTAATGAAATATTTTACAATAGAAATGGAAAGTATACGATACAAATTGATTTATACAATACAAATTAAAATTATACAATGCAAATGGAAATTATACAATACAAATGAAAATTATAAAATACAAATAGAAAATATACAATACAAATAGAAAATATACAATACAAATAGAAAATTATACAATACAAATGAAAATTATAAAATACAAATAGAAAATTATACAATACAAATAGAAAATTATACAATACAAATGGGTATGATAAAATTTTGCAACAACTGCCTTGCCCATAGTTCTTTGTTGTCAAATGTTTTGGTGTTTTTATTTGGGAAGGGGATGAAACAGGAAAAAAGTTATGATGATGATGAGGAGGAGGAGGAGGAGGAGGAGGAGGATGCATTGGAATGAAAGCGAAGAAGAAAAAATAATTCCGCTTTAAAGTTGCTGGATGGTTATGACCATTTTAGACTTTTCCACCCTAATTTAAAGAAGAGCTCTATACATGTATAAATATATCATAAAAGATTCAAATTGATTTTTTCTTCTTTACCAATACAGTAAAAATTCTATAAACCGAATGCATGCTGTACTAGTTTAGGGAGGTTGTTGGTTTTTGGAGGTTTACTGAAAATATCCGGTTCCGGTAAGTTTTTTGTTTTTGTTTTTCCAAAAATCTCAAGTCACTATGGATACGTAAAACATTAATAATGCATTGGCCTTTTCTATATGTAGTAAATCCCATTTGAACAAGAAATAAATGGGGATAAAACAACATACATAAATAAACGAGAATACCAACACATTTCTGTAGAAATTTTATACATACAAAATTTCCCCAAAACCCATAACTCGTTGAAGGAAAAATACCCCCCCCCCTTCTAAAAAAAAATTATTAAATAATATTTTGTTGTGCACACAGGGCTGTCTAAGAGTCGTTTCTTCTTCCCGAGTGGCTGCTTTTGTGAGATTGTATTTTGATTTTACTTTTTAAAAATGACCTGTGTCCGATTTTCATGGGTTACTGGTATACCTCTAAATCTTATATATATATATATATAGCTGGAAATGTTTTGGCGGATCTTAAGGGTAATTTGTTCCCCACGCAGCCTCTTTTTAATACTCACAATCACAATACATCTATGCTTTAAATGATAGCAATTTTGTGCCATTGCGTGAGTTTTAGCTCAACCCAAGAGACTCTAAATGTCAGCGTTTGAGCAACTTGCAGCTTTAATAAATCTGATTAAGATAGTTAAAACGGGCGTAGGAGAAACCAGAGAGAATATCCATAGCACGACTTTTATCAAATCTCCTAGGAAGTGTGTGGGAAAAACGAATTAAAGAAATCTAACAAACTCTTTCAGTTTTAAGAATGGTGAAAAAAAAACAAAAAACCACAGCGTGGAAATTTGAAGCTAAAATACGCTAAATGTCACACTGTGTATAAAGGTGCGTTAATAGTATAGGCGTGATGCTATAATCAATTTATCTTTTCCGATGTACACACTAGAGGCTGTCTGAAATATTGTAACCCACTGTGATGCTTCAATATTTATTAATCAGGGACATGCAGGAGCAGTGATCAGTTAGCCCGTCCGTCCCTCTGTCCCTCCAATATCGTTTGTCCAGAGCATATTTTCTCCTAGCTGCAATAATGTAGCCCTCTCTGATTTTTTATCTGAAAAAAAAAAAAGAGAGGGCTACACTATTGCAGTTAATTTTCTTCCACCTTGGTCTAATTTTGCCGATATTTTGATCAACGAATGCTCATTGGCATAAACGGTGAGGAATGACGAAGACACGATTTGAGCTCAAAATTTTCAAAGAAGATGGGTGGATATGGCGTGTAAAATGCCTATATAAGGACGGATAAGATGCTGTAAAATTAAAATATCAAAAAATATGATATTTTTTTTTAAATCATTCAAAACAATGCATATTTACCATAACATTGATTAGTAACCCTTCAATGTGTTCAATACTTGGAGTATGTTGATTCAAACTGGTGTATGTGTATCAAAACCTCCAAATAGTGTCATTTTTCAATGTCTTTTCTTTTTTAGAGTGGATCTGTGCTCCATATTTTTGTCATAGTCTAAATAAGGTCTAATGGAAAACAAACCGATTTCAATAAACAAAAACGAGGAGAGATGACCCACTATACCTGAAAAATATCATTTTGTATTCCAACAATTGAACGTTTTAGAAAAATAATACAAGTCCGTAAATTCGTGCCCAAAGTCACATATTGTATTCAAACAACGTACTTTGTTATGACTGAAATGACCCAGTGGTTAGAGCACCAGACATTAGGTAACCTTATAGAACTAGGCTTTTTAGGTTGTGGGTTCGATACCACCAAAACTTAACTTTGTTAAATCAAAACTAAATTAATATAGTTAGAAATTGTGTTATTGCAAACTTGTATTATAACATTATCAAATAGATTTAATTGGAAAAAATTTAAATTTAAAACGGTATTTACGACTAAACAAATAGCATTTGCTCTATCTTATCCCCCATCTTCTTTATTTTCTCTTGCGTTGGGCTCAGTCTTTCTCACTGATACTTTACCAAAATTGTGCAAATGGGTATAGGGTGCAGTGACCTAAAACCAAGTTTCTAGGTTCAAGGTCGTAACAAATCTTAGTTCATATACTTGATCAGAGCATATTTTGCTACATGGCCCGATTGGGCCCATACTTCACTCAAAGTGAACCCATTGTTGTACAGTGACCTTGAACTAAGTTTTTAGGTCAAGGTCGTAGCAGATATATGTGTAAAATCATTACCAAGAGCTAGTCTAAGAATATTTTCTTTCTTCGTTGCCCTATATGGCTCATACATCTCAAAATGCTGTAGTTACAGTGACTTTGAAATAATATGGCATTTGCTAACAGCAGGACCCTTTATGATGGCCTTCATCTCAATTATGTCTAGTTAATCTGAAAATATCAACGTAATGAACACTTAAAATATTTTGCTTAGCAATCTATTATTGAGTTCAACAACTTCGAAGCAATATTTATTTTCATTTTATTTATTTATCTTAAAATATGTAACTTTTTAGGAGCGTGGGTCTGGTATATGTCGGTTTCTGTTAATTACATGTACAGGTGGAATGTTTTAATCAAGAGTTAAAATGGGTTAGAATCTCTCTCTCTCTCTCTCTCTCTCTCTCTCTCTCTCTCTCTCTCTGAGATCCATTTGTTAAAATAAATGGGAAATTACGTGTATTGTCATTTTGTATTTTTTTTTCATTTACCAGTTGACCGTAGATAGACAATAGATACAAATATTAATTACGATTTGTCACGTTATTTTTTTTTTTTATTCAGTGGCATCGGTGCATGGTAAATAAAAGAATTACAACATGACACTATAGGAAATAAAATACCTCCATAAAAATTCAACCATCAACCGGACGAATGTTTAGTCGTTATGATGTATACTAGTATTTCACGTTGATGTACATGTAAGAATGAAAGGGGAAAAAATAGCTAGTCGCCGAGTGCTCATGATCTTTAAAACGCAAGACTTTATTTTATTCTAGAGTTTTTCTTTTATGTTTATTCGTGTGCTTTTATTACAATAACATTGCTAATTCATATCTTGAGAATATTTATCAAGGATAGAGGAGGGGGTCCTAAATCTTTAAATAAAATAGTCATTGACTGTGTATATAAATGTATGTAACGAATTATTGAAGTAGATATAATTGTATAATTTGAATCTTTATATTTATATATAATGAGAAATTGGACTTCTGTTTGTAGACAATCTGATATATATGACAAAATTATACTTTTTTCTTTGTTCGATTTTCTGTTGAAACCGGTTTTTAATTAAATCTGTCTTATCAATTTATTTTCGTTCACCAGTCAAAAAATTGTCGTATTACAGTACATGGTCAGGGTGCTTCGTTCATTTATGAATAGACATATTACATCGCTGGGATCTCAGGGATCCGCCACAAGTGGATTCGGGACCCCGACCCCCCAACAGGACCTGTAAAACCTTTAAATGAAAATGCCTCGTCGTCAGCTAAACATCGTCAAAAATGATGACAATTTTATAATTAATAGCTGAAGAATGTTTTGATTTCCCTCTTCATATTTAATTATGGCTTATATTTATGTTACCCCTATTCAAGTACAAAATTGCCATAAAAAATGTTTCCATTTATTTGGTATAAGTAATGAATTAAAACAAATGATTTTTTCCATAACATATATTATTATTAAATCCAAATAAGATATTTCCGACATTTCCCTTATATGGCTTTGTGGAACCACCATTCTTAAAATAGATTTTAAACAATCAAAGGGAATATTACGTGTTCATGAGATTAAAATATTTTTCTCTGCACGCCTGTGGGCTGTAAATTTATCAAAACTTCATTATTCTTAGGGGACTTTCTTCCTATCATTGGGATTTATACATAATCTTATAAATATATCTTGTCTTATGTCTTTCATAATTGCCATAAGTAAAATTAACCCTTAAGGGCCCCTATAGACGTCAGAGATCTTCCGTCTAAATATAGATCCCGCTTTCGCTTGTTGTCGGCGTGTCCGCCATATTGAAATCCGAGATTTGCCGATCATAATTTATGAAGAAAAAGTGAAAAAAATGTGATATAAAATAAAAAATTATATTCAAGAGGTACTAAAACATACAAAAGTTTTCATATCGTATTTTACATCCTATTGAATTGTCTCATTTACTCTGAAAATTCAAATGTTGTAAATGCGCGCCATTTCGCGTTGCCTTGATCATCGAGGAGGTCAAAATTTTAATGTACACATTCGAATGTTGATATACAGCTTTACGGGGACCCAAATGTCCATTTGTCTGTTACAGTAACATAGAAGAAGTCAAAAGAAAGGTATGTATACTGAACTTTTCTTCATTTCAAGTCATTTATAGGTATAATTCAAATTTGTTTTCAGTGTCATTCATTCGGGTTCTCACATGTGCTCGTCCCCAGCTGTCAAAATAAGACGCCGTGTAGTTAAGCCTGTTTTCGTCTCAATATTACATTCTTTAAACATTATGATTTATTTTGGTTATCCATATTCTTAGTTAGAAGTACGACTATGCATTTAAGTGAGAAGTAAATAAGATATTTTATTCAGGTAACATTCGGTCGCCCTGGCTTGGTCCAGACATGTTTTGAGCTTTGCTGGACACAGTGAGAATACGATATTTATAGCTATAAGACAATACACAGGAATTTTGTAATCATTTCTGACATATTTTAAAGGATATAGTATATTTATGAGAGTTTTAAAAGAAATTGGATGAGAAAAAGAAGCCACTTCTATCTTTGTACTGCTGGCCATTGTCAAGGGCAGTAACTCTGTAAACACTGATATTTTATGTACTCTTTCAAGTTTTGTAATAGAATAAGTATATCAATGTATATGATATAAGTTAACAATTATCATTGTGGACACACAATTTGAGAAATATATGTAAATATGATGCAATGACATTGTTATTTAAGAAAAGGTAGTGATTTTTGCAGAGATCTGCATCACAAACTCCTCAAAATTGACTTGAAACTTTATCTACTACTTGTATTTAGATTTGATGAAAAAATTATTTGTTTTAACACCAATATAGAGTGATTAATCACGGCCAAGGACCCATTCCTAATAACAAAAAACAACAGATTTTACCTATTTCCTAATAAATTTAAAAATTCTTATAAAAAATTGAGATAATTTTTTAAAACTAGAATGTTCTGAAGGAAAAAAGGTTGTTTCAATAGTTTTTGATATCTGCAGTTAAAAGTTTGATTTTTATGAAGTAAATAAGTTATATCATGATTAAAAGTATTTTCTATGAAATATATGCATGTTCAATTTTTCCAATTCGGCAAAGAATTGAAATGTTGTTGATTCTTCCCAATGGAGAGGGTCCCGATCTTTGTACAAAAAAAGTGCCATGACAGCCCTGTAAAACAATGTGGAGTGAGTACTGAGAACTCAAAAAATACACAATTTTGTTTACATATCTATTTGATTTTTAGGCTGTATATATATGTCTCTTTTTGCAAGCCTGTTTTTTTGGTTTTATTTTTTTTTTTTGGAAGGAGCGATCCACCAAATTCAAAATATGCTGGCTGCGGATCCAGATTCCTTTAAATTGGGAACTCTGAGAATTATTTCCCATTAGGATGTTTGGATTTGGGAGAGTTTTAAATTATAAAGATTAATGGGTGTTTGGCTCCATTAGACCCATTGAATATGCTCATTCATAAGCAAATTGTTTCTATATAATATATGTAGTCTTTTAAAACTTTCTAGGAGTTTCATTTGAATCAAAAGCACTTTTCAAATTCATTTTTTTTCCCTAAATGTTAGTTAATAACTCAATGAAACATAATATTGCTGATTCTTGGGTTTCCCTTTTGTCAAAACAAAACCAATTATACATTATTTAAATTGTCACAACTTCAAGTTTTCCAAATCTGAACATTTGATGCTTCAATTTCTGAGACTTGTACCTAGTTTAGAGGGAGGAAAATCTGTCAGTGTGTAATTAATTTATCTTATTTATCCCTTTTTTGTCAAGTGTAATTTTACTGGAAAATGTCTCTGTAGTTTAAAGTGTGATTGTATTGAAATGAATTGGATCACAGTGATTAAAATGTATTGAGAATTCAGAGATTGATGAATTCAACCATGTACTGACCCAATTAATAATGTGACCTCAAGTCAAGAGCTATACATCTTTTCATTTTATTTTTAAATGCAATTGCTGTTTGGTGTGTTCCACTCAGAAATATTCAGTAGTTTCATTAATTTTATGTAATATATTATTAAGTGTCTGTTAAAATTTAAAACAAAAAAATGCTATTTGAAAATGGTTTGAGGGTCCAGGAGTATTAAGAAAATGTGGGTTTGTCTATATTTTATCAATATTTTTTTTCTTTTTGCCTTTTATTATAATAATACTTATCAACATCCTCCCATTTTATTTTTTAATTAGCAAATAGCTTTGTGACCCTCTTAATCTGTACAGGATTTCATTATAGAAATCATTGAGTTAGAAATATTTTCAAAACTGAGGATATCAATACCAACATGATAAATATGCAGTAGCTCAACAAATATGTAGGAGCCATGTAAAATAGCAATTTGGGTTTCTTTAAAGATACAATTTTGTAGGTTTTGGCTAATTTTATTGTTTTCTAAAGTTGGTCTATATTTATTATAAAAATCATCTTATTTTATCAAATGTAATTCTGTTGCTCTGAAATTTGATTCAATATAAGTTTTTAGGTATTTGTATTTTAATTAATCTTGTTTTTAAATTTGATTATATTTTTTTTACAAGAGCTGTGCATAAAAAATTACTATGTTCTTTGGAAAGATTTTTTTTAGTGGTCAATAAAATCAAACTATTGATATTTTTGTTATTCTGGAGAATGCCTCTTTCCAAAGAATATATAACATTGTACTGGTACTTGTTATTGAACCTGTAGATAGGTAAGATTATATACCTCTGCAATGCAAACTATATATTGTAAATCTTTCAATTGAAACTCACCAAACATTATACATGTACACTTATGATGAGTGGATTTCTCTGCTCAAGGGTCACAAGATTTAGAGTAAAGGTGACTCCTCTGTTTTATTGACATCAAACTGAAACTTTATACATAAATGTTGGCAATCCTAATTAGTTTAATCTTATTTTTTTTTATGAAATGCATGTTGTTATAGTATTAAAATCAAATTTTACAATTTGAAATATCACACTTAACTAATCAATAAAATGTTTTATTATTATTGATGAAATTTCTACTGAGGACGATCCAAATCATCCCAGTTGCTTGAATAACATTTCAGATTCTTGTGAATTTATTACATTGGGAAATGATGAATGACATCTTTGTAGAAAATTATATAACATTCAATTATTGTAAATTTTGACCACTTTGTGTTATGATTTAAATACTGGTAACTTATAATGATACACATTTTTATATTCCGGTAATTAGTGAATAAATGTATTAAAATCTAAATTTTTGTAAAAAATATTATTTCCTGTCTCCATCACCTAAAATTAATTTTTTTTCTTCAAAAAATATTTATTCCCTGTCTCAATCACCTAATGATTAGTAATGCATTAGCATTTTAGAAATGGTTGAAAGAAAATATAAAATTGTATGTTAAATAAAAGTGCACTTTGAACTTGGTCCTTTGCCATTCAATCCATTTTTATGAATGAAGTTCCGAAACAGCAGAAAAAAAAAAAGAGAGAAAGATTACAGTTTGATAGATAAGGCAGCTGTTGCTGGCTCTCAGAATTCCAGAGATGCTTTTGGTACAGAATGTTTACTGTGTATGATTTCTTAAACAGCTGATCAGAATCACATTTTCTCCCCTTGCATTATGTAAGAGGCCTGTGTAGGTACAGGCTCTATCAAAAGAACAAGCCCACATACAAAGGAACAAAAAACATGTTGTGTGGTATTTAACTTTCATTTGTCTTTAAGTACAATCTGTTTCATAAATCAATTAGCATAAATTAGAAACAAGAAAGATTATCTGAAGATTGAATAAAAAATCCCATCACTATTAGTTCCCTGGATAGCCTCATTTGTTTAATGTAGGTAGACTTCATTACATATTGACCAGACAGAGAAGTGTGCCATACTGTGTTTGTAAACGGTGTTTGGATTGGTTTAAATCCCACATTGCCCTGAAGCAGCAATGGATTGTCAGCCAATTATGGTGTATTTGTCATCGGATGTTGGAAGAATGAGATGTGCTAGACTGCATAATACATCCCGTATCCTTAAATCTTGTCGGAGGGTGAGGACAGATTTTCGTGCCTAATTCCGGGTTATTTAAAGGGAAGTCTTTATCACAGCTGTGTGTGGGAATTGACACCTGTACAGATACAGGCATGAACACATTAGTAAGAAAGCTACTGTCTAAAAGAAAACATGGATTGATGTTTTGATTCAGGGGTTAGCTCAGATCACATGGTGACTGCTGCTACTGCACTGATAAATGAAATGTCTATGTACCAGTAGAGGTAACTGTGTGTGGTGGGATTGAACTGTGACACAGATACAAAAAACCGTTGTATTGATAGTTGATACACATGAGACCTCATCATTGGGAGGCATTGTGGGGCCAACCTGTCGCATGCATCAGCTGGCAATAATGATTCACTCTCCTCAGCAGCCCTTCGTGACTCTTTGTAACAGACTATAGCCAACCATTGTCTCAATGCTGTGTTCCACCTGAAGAAAAATGTGTAAACCAGGATATGATACCTGTGTTTTTACTTACGACACATTGTGTTATATTAACTGTAACCATAATTTGACATTTTTCTATGAGATGTTGCTGATCTAAAACCTCTGGGATATTTTGTGTGATTATGTCATTGGATATTTTTAACTGCATCCACATTTTGATGCTGGAAATTATTGAACCTTTTATTTATGGAGAAGGAATAACGGAGAAAAATTAAGGTGGATGGTCGTAAAAAGAGTGGATATTGCCATGGATACGGGTGGGGTGGACGATCGTTTAGCTCTGACAAGGAGTCATTGGTTAAAGCAGGAGCAGGAATACTATACACAGGCCATACGCCTGAAACGTTAGTATTGCATGTATAAATGATGTTATCTCTCTCAGATCTATAGTAGCAGTATCATCTTCAACATTCGTCCTCAAGTAACCTTTAGTATGGTGTTCTTAAATGGAAGAAACTAATTCTTATGGTTACTGATTTGATGTTGTTCAAAGCTATTTTGAAAATGAAATGCAGTATACCTAAGTTACGTTGAATTATTTTGAAATATCCCCAATGTTAATAAACCTCATTTATTCATGTATAGTACACTGTAGATGATTACTCAGGATATTGCAAACTTTTATAAATTAATATGCACTAAACTGCTCAGTCATTATGACGAAGAGTTTCCCTTTATCATTCTCTCTGTGCCAGTGGATTAGTGTGGGTTTTACAATACATGTTGATGAGGCAGCTTTTTCTCTATAGTGATAGATTGCTTTTGCCCCAAAGCACATGTAGTCATGAGAGATCCAGAGAGGAAGCTTGGATATTGACAAAACTGATGGGTTTCCATGGATATGTGAACTGTGTGTTCCTCTCCTGACACAACTTGCATGTTTTATTGATCCATGGAATCCTGCAGGTCTTGGGCTAGAGAAGAGAGACTGATCACAAAACTCGACTTTTATGTCTAGTCATTAGTGTTGGGAATGCTTGATCATGGGCTGGTTTATTGGAGGGTGTTCTTAAGTGCAGGCAGTGTCAGATTAAAAACAATCCCAAGATTAATTAGGTTAATACAATGAAATCAATTAATTAAAGATTTCCAGAAATTTCCTGTTACTGGCTGTGTTTTGGTTCCATCAGCTAGAATTTAAACATGTGTCATCCAGTGCTGTAACCTACCACTAAAATAGTGTGCACTGATGTTTAATTTTTTAAAATGTTCACAGTCTATTGCTATATTTGATAATTTAGACACAGTCAGACTGAACTCGAAAGTACAATCACCAGTAAAAAAAATTAACCTGTTAAAAAAATGTACTGAAACAAAAAAATAAAAAAAAATTCCCAATACATAACGTTTGACACTGGTTAGGAATTTATTAAGTTGATTTTTGCTGGGGGTTGGGGAAGGTAAACTCATATTTTAAACTCCCAATTTATTTCTAAAAAAAATATTTGACATACATATGTTATTATGAATTTATGATATTATTATCATGCTGGGAAATGCTTATCACAAAAAATCACTAGGGAAAAGACAGAGTATTCAAGAACTTTCAATTGAATTTACTTTGCACTTATTGTCAATCAGAGTTGGGTCTTTGATCACACAATGACAGATGGGAAATACTTATCTTATGAAATTAATGACACCAACTTTTATATACCAGTATACACACAAATTAAGAAGTTTTTTGTGCATGTGATAATCCACACTAAAAAAAACTGATTGCAAAATGTAAAATAGTTATAAATATTTATTTCACTGCTTTTTGTTGAGATAAGCTTGGAGAAATTTGGAACCTCAGAACCTATTTGATTAAACATATAGTCATTTGTTGAGAAACTTGAACAATCTGACACCCTGAAAATGTCAGCTCAACAAAGATGACAAGTGTGCATTGAATTACTATTGACATACATAAGTAAGCAAGCAGTGTGAAGAGTCCATTGACAAAAACGATGAATAAGGTTTATTCAGTTCGGTTTCGTCTGGTTACCCACAAGTGAATCCACATTTTTTAAAAAGAAACTGGAGATAAGAACAAATCTACCAGGAACTGAGGCTGTATGTAGGTGCAGTGTTAAATCCCAGTACATGGGGGTGATCTCGTAAATTGTACTTTGAGAGTTCTGTGTCAGACATGTATATATAGAGCCCCTGCCTTAATGGACTTTTAAATATGCTAATAGTAATGCACAAATAATTAACAGAAAAGAGAAATAGCTTATGTATTGGGCAGTGTCCTTGGGTCCTGGGGTTATTTTTCGGTCATGACATGTCTATAGAGTGACCACAGGTTCTATAATGGGAGCAGGGCTGGTATTGAAATATACATCTACTGAGTAATGATTGTTGTAGACAAGTTCTGTTCAGGTGTATACTGGACTGAATAGCTGGTCTTCGCTCAAGCGAGAAACTTTCATCCAGTCATTGTTGCCACTTATCATATAGGTATGCTAGGATTGTTTTTCTGAAAACCAGATGAATGCTAGGAATCCAGCACATCTTGTTCAGGAAGTGTTGTCTTCCTCACTGTCGCTAGCGACATTAGCTTTAAATATATTGGTTCCAGAACACTATTGTCCTTGGAACAGAGAAATTTCAGATCAAGTCTATACCTATATTTATTTGAAGTCTATAGTCTGATTTGGGTTATCAATGCTTACCTGGGAAACAGCGAGTTTCAACTTGTACTGTTCTGTAGCCTTTGTCAATAGACAAGACGTAGATCTGTATAAACAGAACAGCCATTTCTGTTGTGTAATATCGTCTATTTAAGAGATTACAAGTGAGTACGTATCTTGTGTATTTACCTGTATTTAATTAGGAGTTCACCTATCGGTGGCCTCTTTTGCAGTGCATAATCACTTTCAACCCCGAATGACCTGAAATAACTCTGATCACATGACATGTGAGCCAGGAACTCTATCTGCCTATTAATAGCAACAATGCCTGGCAACAACTGGGTCAGTGAACATAACCTTCCCTCTGATTGGCTGAAGATTTATGAATACTTCTCCAGTCATGTGATGAAAACAAAAGTCAGCTGATCTACAATGCCTGCTTGTTAGAACACAGCGGCAGTACAGAATATCGATATTATTGTAGGAATTGTGTGATGTTGGCAGGATTGTCTTCATCAATGATGTTTCTTACCTGTCAATAACAAAACAGGCACTTGGATACTTCACACACTGATTGCTAAACTTAGATACCGCCCCCTCACCAGCTGATGCTGAGGCTGTAGGGATAGGTGCCAGTTCTATTATGGGAAATCTACATCAAGCCTCTTCAAATATTGCAGACTCATTAAAGCATGCTCAAAATAACTTCACTGGTTGATAGGTCATTTAGAAAAATTATAAGTGGATCTATGAATGAAAAATATAGCTTTCTAATTGTAGTACAATTTTTTTTCCCATATAACATTCAACACATTCATTTGTCAAATCCCCCAAAATAACAACAATTTATTGTTACAAAGAAGGAAGCAGGCAGTTGATTTTAGCATGTAAACCACATGAATATCTTGAGATGAGGAAGACTTTTGTTGTTCTGATGTAATTAAAGGAAGATAAAAGAAATTGAGGAAAAAGTGATTATGACAACATTGATAGGAAATACTGAAGCAAAATGGTTGGTTATGAGAGGTCACTAAGATAAATGTTAAATTCCTTGATTTTATTATCATCAGGTAGAGTGGGGATTGGATTATCTAGGTAGACTTGACATAGGTATATAATTAATGCAAATATTATTCAGCTATTCAGATGTGTGGTTCAAGGTTCAGCTTGGTTGGAGTTTAGTATACTTCTTAGTGCAACAGATGTGTACATGTACATGAATTGAGCATCCTCTGTAGGATCTATTGATGCTTTGTGGACTTAGTTTGATGTTTGTTGACACTCTATGACTTGGACAGTGGAAGTTGTAGGTGAGTCTTTAAATTGTTACCTGTCGTTTACTCTCTCCGTGCTCTTCAGGTGAAACGCAGCAGGTGCTCTGTGCCTGCCCATTATTTTGATACAGGTGGAGGTGGAGTCTAGACCACAGACCGTCAAAATTCAAGCTCCATGGGAAAAGTTTTTATATTTGCTATGATTTTTTTGTGGTGGCTGATTCATTTGTTTGTTGGTGTTCATCGTTGTGAAATTCTTACGACATTGAGACATTTCCTGTCTCCCAGATAAGCTGAAGATGACACATTTTTCAGTTGGATGGTACTTTTAACACAAATAACCCACTGATTCATGGCTCTTAGCTCCCAGTGTTAACATTATCAGCATTAATAAACAATTCTTTAAAACCGTGATTCAGATGTTTTGCACTAAAATGAATTGGTGATCTTATTGCAGAAATGTTACGCATATGATATTGCCTAATTTTAGGAAAGTCTTTCTAGTACAAAAAAAAATATCAATGTGTAATCTACATACTACTCTCAAGGGAAAAAACCCCAGTTTAAAAATTCTCATGGTTTTTTCAATTTCAATAGAGGTGATTTATTGAGTAAATATATAATTATGCAGATGAACAGTGTCCAATAACAAAGTAAATGCCTTCTTATGAAGTCCAGGTATCCTATTGATATATAATTAATGAGCTTTGTTATTCAGCCTGGGGGCTGTAGATTCCTTATTGATCCGTATTAAGTGCTCTACAAACCCACACTCTTTGAGACAGAAATGTATTTCCCACCATGCTTTGCTGTACTGTTTTGGTTTTTCTTGCCACTTCCTGTATGTCAGTATTGATTAACCTCAAAATTAAAAATCCCAGTCGGAAAAGCTTTTAAAGAGCATCATTAAAAATGCTTTTAATTGATTATTCTGAGTCAATATACCTTTAACCATGATTGTTGTTCAAATTTTCACATGGTATTGCTACTTGAAATTGTGGGAAAACTATTGGACATGTTTTAGCTTGCTTGTTTTTAGAAACAAGTCATTATGGGTATTTAATGTAGGTACACATTTGGGCATGAATATACATTTATAAATTGTGGAGGGATTTGACCACAAATTCAAAGTAAGTCATCCTTGTGTGAAATAATATTTTCACCTTATTTTTTGAGTTGGAAAATCTAGACTACTTATACTTCTATTAAAGTCTGCAGATAAAGGATTATTAATATACAAGGCCCAGGTTATTGTTTTGGAGCCAAGAGAATAAAACAAGCATAGAATGACGCATATAAACAAAACCAACTCTATGAATCTCTACCAACATATATATAATCAATTCTGTTGTTTTCACATTCCTTACATGATTGAGGATCTTGTACACAGACAGAATTTTGACTGAACTTGAGCAATGAGGATAATTGATATGACTCAATAATTGGAAACAAGGGGGCTATATGCCAGTCATCTGATTGGTTCCCTAGGGAGTGAATGTCCAGCCGATTCACTGGTCTGGGAGGATTATTAAGGGAGATAAACTCGGAATTGATGTACCTTATAGCTGTTCACAAACTGTTCCTGAATTGGCTTAAAACATATATGTAGGAAATTGAATAACCAGGAAGAAGAGCCAAAAACTGTCTAGCCAATCACAGGTCAAGGTTACTGTGCTTCCTTAGTACACTGTCAGTACTGAAATGTAGCTTTCTGAGAAACAGGGATGCAATATGCCTCATCACTCAATGACATCTTTATCACTGTAGATTATATCAGTAGTATTTCCAGTAAGCTTCATATTATGAAGATGTAAGAAGTATTGAGTGCACAGTACCCTAAGCTCTAATTATCATAAGTCTAGACAGATAATCAGGGAGAGATCAAGGTCGTAAAGCAGTAGTTTCCCTCCAGCCACTGCCCAGACCTTTCACTGTAGGTGACCATTGTTCGGTGGAATTATCTCCTTTAGCATGTGAAACATGCAACCTTGTCAGGCCAGCACTTGTCCAGTATGCATACAATAATAACTGAGCTAAAGCATTGAATTTTTAATGATGTTTGATTGTTTATTTACTTCAAAATTAAAAAAGAAAAGAAAAGGTTTTTGATTGTCATTATTATATACATCTTTGTATATAATATTAAAAACTTCATTTATACGTTAGTGTGAAAGTTCATGTCATTACAGACTTGTCTGTATTTAATATAAGTACCGGTAATCAATATATTGTAAAATGATCTGCTGCAGAGAAGCTTAAGATGTAATGAAGCTAGAGTCTTGTATATCTTGCTATAAGAGGGAAAAAAGACATGGAGAAAAATAGCTTTCACCATCACCTTTTCTTATTTATGAATGAATTGGGCATGTGTCAGGATGTTAATTGTCATGGATAGTGCATCATTGTATAAATTTTGGATTTTTTGAAGATTTTGGTAATTGGACTTGGTTTAACCATTGAAAATTGTTGTATTGTAGGTCAGCTGTCGAAGGCTCGCCATGTTGGAGAGGCGGGACTGCTCTACCATAGGATAGCTGGCACTGACCAGTTGGACATCATGGCTGACCTTCATCCACCGGATGTTGTGGCCATGCAGAACCGCATACCCAACTCTTTCCGTGAACCCAGCACGGCACCTCTACGTAAACTCAGCGTCGACCTTATTAAGACGTACAAACATATAAATGAGGTGGGTAGTTTGAGATCATTAGTTTTGTGACAAAATTATCACTGCACAGTCCATTGTAGATAGGAACAACATGTTGAATCTAAAACAAGAAGTTAAATGCATTTTCAGGTCTGGGTAGGCGCAGAAAGTTAGTCATCTGTGTTCTCTACAGCATAGAAACAAAACAGTGCTTATTACATTTTGATGCTGTGTTTACAAGTAGAAGGTTTCCAGCTAGAATCAGTAGGCTAGAAATTGAAGTTTATGTACACAAAATTTTATTTTAACACATGCATACTCATGTTTATTTAATGAAAATAAGTCTCAGTTCAGGCGTTAATCTTTGAATAGTGGTAGGAAAAGTTGAAAAAGGGCAGTGAACAATTGTTTCAGTATTAAATTGAAATTATAATATAACGTATATATTGTGAATGCATTTAGGTTAAACTTATGATATAATTTATTCATTTGATTAAATGCTCTAACTCAAAACTTAGAACAAAAGAGTTCTATGTGAATTCCCTTTTAATTAATATGAAGGTCAATGTGATGATACTCATTACATAAGCAAGATAAATGTTTGTCATCTGTGGTTAGTGAATCTTACATTTCATAGATAACAAGTTGTAAGAGATAAAAGGGGTGTAAGAATTAAGTATCTCACCGAGAGAAAGTGAAATCAGGGCCCTAGCTTTTGTGACTACACCCCTTACCTGGTCGTTTGATGTATGTGGCATCTATCATGCTGCTTTGAACTCTTAAGGTGTAGGCAGATTACCTTGTGTATCCTTTATTGAGACCACCAGGCATTTGGTGGTCGTCGAACTGAGAAGTGAAACAAATTGGGCAGCAGTTGGAGACTTGTGACTGCTGCCTCCTTTGATGAGTAAGCCAAACCAGAGAGTCTTTTGTTGTTGTTTTTGTCACACCTGTTCTTTGACACCTGTTGGATGAACTCTGACCCCTACTTTTGGTCCAGTGTTTGATGTTTTGCTGAGCTGACAATTTTTCTGATCATTCATTAATTTTGTTGAATTCCATTTCTTCTGAATTTTATATCAAGACACATATACCAAAACCAGTGTTTGTCCTAGTTGATAGGTTTAGAATGGTGGCACAGTGATATTTTTGATTGTGTATTTCACTTCTTCTGTTTACTGATTGTTATGCCACTATCAGTGATTCAGTTGGATTTTAATGTGCCAAATGATAAGGTAACTACTACATGTTAACATGTATATATAACTTAGTAATATTTTTACTGACAAAATACTTACATACTGTGTATATGCAAATAAATTTGAAGATAACTACTAAATGCTTTGAAAATTTGCTTGATAGAACTTCTACAAGTTGAATTCAATTAAGAAAAATGGACTTCTTTTGTATTATTTTATCAGTTTAGCATTCTTAACTAAATTTTTCCCTCATCGTATACATTTGATATGGAGCAAGGGGAGTTGACAATGACATGACGTATATATAATGTTGTAAAGTTGGTTTGATTTGGGGTGCAGTATGATAATATTTGTCCCTGTTTCAGGTGTACTATGCAAAGAAGAAGAGGAAAGTGGCCCAGGGTCAAGGAGACGAGAGCAGTCACAAGAAGGGCAAGGTCAACGTGTACAACGATGGATACGATGACGCAAATCACGATTACATTGTTAATCCTGGCGAAAAGTGGCTCGATCGCTATGAAATCGATTCCCTTATAGGCAAAGGTTCCTTTGGACAGGTAAATTTCATTAGAATTCAGTCCCTAAAACTTTATATTTACACCCATTATTATACATCCATTATTTTGTTTGCTTGATTTGTGTTATGAATTGTAGTCAAGATGTCAGACTTTGTCATCAACAAAGCTAAAGCTCAGAATCTTGAGTATGTTATAAATAGTGCTTTAACAGTAATTCGCCACCCATGGTATTCCCAAAATCCAAATCCAAATTCCTCAAGATAAGAAAACATTTTTTTTCTGCAGACAATCTCTGTCTGCATATTATTATTTGCAACAGGAATGAATTTTTTAAGGTGAAAGTGTTTTTGTACCCTATCAGATGCCGTAAAACGGCTTGACTACATTAGCTGTATGACGTCACTACCAGACTAGGTTGGAACTTCTTGAAATGTTCAACAGTAATATGAGGCGGTATTGACTAATTTATCATAAACTCGCCTGCTCTAGAACCTGTAATTCCAAATTACAAAAGAAGTGCACTGCTGCATGTCGAGAGATTATACAGGTTTTAGTGATGTAACAGAAATATGTTATCAGGCTCGCAGGAAAAGCTTCTTGCTGATTTTAGACGATTATATAGGGCTTTGTACATACACTTGAAAGCGAAAATGATCGGGTAATATTTTGTGAATTACAACATCGTTATTGAGGTTTTACTTGAAAAAGAAATGGAAGCAAGGATTTGTTTTTGGAACAGCTTCTTAAATCAAAGGAAAGTGTTGCTAGAAAGTTGGATAAAAACATTACAGACTGCAAAAATTACCAGTTTTATTTCTGATCATCTATTCTGGGAAGAATTGTAGTGATAAAGGTCTAAAGTTTAATTAAAAGCTAGATACAGAAAATAAGAATGCTAGAAATAAATTTGTAAGTGAAAGTTGATTCAAATGATGTGACTAGTAGACAAATCATGGCTAGGCCTCCTTGATTGATGTAGAACTGCGTTGTAGAACTACACAGAATAAGCCGTGGGCCGTTACAGCAGCAGGACCTGATTATATTACTAGTCCACAACACACCAGATCAATAACTGATGTGACGTACGACAGGCACTGATTGGTCACACAACCTATTGGTCGACTTACTGGTCGTAATCGTTGTTTTGTCTGGACTCAGTCTAGCCAGCACCTGCCCGTCATAAACCAGAAAGCTTGAGGACAAAAGGAAAAATAGAGTCTCAGGCCCTTAAAAGGAAACTCCACCCCACCAGCATAAGAAAAGGAAATCAATAGCAAAATGTATTGATGGCTGATCTGTAAAATGCACTCAAAACTGCAGATAAAAATTAGGCATGTGCATCAGCTATTGATCTGTAACAGCTAGTCAAGAAATCCTTTGTATTGTCAGAGGAAAGGTAATTGAAAAGAAAGAGGTGATCACCTGTTGATCATAACAATAGTAGAGGTGACCAACAACAGGTGTTGGGGGGTCTCCTGATTTCAAACAAAAAGAGAGGTCAACCCGCATCTGCCATCACTCTCTCACAACTTTTACACATCAGAACAATTCATGAACAGTCAAATACCTGACTGTCTGAGACAGCCTCAAACTTTCTATGAAGGAATTTGGCACCTATTTGTGAGATAACTCTTTTATGTTGACTCTTCCTCACAGATAAAGAAGCAATTTGTTGTTCGGGGTCAATTTGTTCAAAGAAAATAAAAAGGGGTGTAAGGCAAGATTTTTTTCCCCTTGATTTTGGGTACACAGAGCTTCCTTTTTTAGTAAAAGTATATATGCCCTAAAACTTGTGAAAATGTTGAGACATGTTTTTTGATAAGAAAAGTATTGTAAGTGTACATGTGCATGCATGCAAACACCTCTTCCACCCTTTATTGACCCCCAGGTGATGCACCCCCCATGTTTGAAGTGTTGCTAAGCTGCAAAGAAGCGATCCTCTTCTGTGTTCTGACCTGAATATCAAAGATGGAGAAAAAATCTTAGATTTAAAGGGCCAGGGGTTATGAATTAAAAGTCCACATATATTATTGTCAAGTAGAGGAATTGCTATCCAGATAAACTATATTTATCTTGCTTTAATACTGACTTAGCTTAAAATGTGCTGCTTCAACATGTTCTTCCAAATATCAGTTGAATACATCAAGGCTTGGGAAAAAAATCATTATCTCCAGAATCTCTGTTAATATGGAACAAAAATTCAATATTTTGTTAGTTGGAGATAAGAGGGACGAAGAAAAGCTTTTTTATTGGCCCTGCCCCGATAAAATCTCGCACACTTGCACACATAATTGAATTAAAAACCCAGGGTTGTTGCTGCAATTGTTTGTACCACAAAGGCATATAGCAAAGAAAAGTAATTGTTCTCAAAATTAGCCTATATTTAAAGAGAACTTGTAAAGACTTAGTTTTGGTCTGTTGACAATCAAGTCCTCTCATTACCATGTATGAGTGTAACTAGATTAATTCTCCATGTTTTGATATGTACCGTACAGTATAAATGTGGAGGGTTTAATTAGGCGTTCTCACCTGAACTTAGTCATCACAGAGTCATTAATAACGGCTGTAATCTGTTGTATTTCTCCTGACAGACCTAGGCATACTGCACTGAATCAACTTGTCAGCATTGCGACAATCTTGTTAGATCTGCTTTATGAATTCAGTTCATTGTTTTCTCCTTAAAATTTCATGCATCAATGACTTTAAAATTATCCAATGAAAAGGCAATTTATTTTGAATGATTTAACGCTGCATTGATTTATATGTACTGATCTATTAATGATAAAAATTTATGAATATGGATTTTGTCATATTTAAATACATGTACTTTTGTTTAATTTTGTCCTTTATCTGTTAAGTTGAAAAAGAATGGACAATATTTTTTTCATACTTCATGTAAAATCACATTACCGGTATTAAAGAACTGATAAACACCTTTTTCCATATTTTGTGAAAAAATTAACATGTAATTCTCAAAAATCTGACCAATATATGCTTATTACTACATGTACTTATACAGTGTGAATATATACATGTTATCAGTGTTGATTTTGTAGTGATGTTTTATTCATCATCTTGAATAATGTACATGTTGTTTACATGTAAATGAAGTGTTGGGGATGGTGTTTTGTAGGTGGTGAAGGCATACGACCATGGGGACCAGGAACATGTAGCCATCAAAATCATTAAAAACAAGAAGCCATTCCTAAACCAAGCCCAGATAGAAGTCAAGCTGCTGGAGCTGATGAACAAACATGACAAAGAAAACAAGTATTATATAGGTAATCATTTATTGGTAGCAAAAAATCAGTACCAGTCCCATTATTGAGAATCATTAATATGGCCAATAGGTCGAGTAGAAAGAAGGGTTCGGAGAGAAAAAAAAAACCAAGATGTTACTTTTGTGTTATCTTGTATATGAACATGAAATCATCAAAACAACTATACACCAGATAAAAACAACAGGAAATGCTGATGATGGTAAAAATTAGGTCAAACATTTTAAATAATAGTAGATAATGTGCAGGCAAATAACAATGTGCTTTTGGTAATCGATATACACATGGGTTTATTAAATAGATATTGTAATATAAAACCTCATAACTACAAGTTATTTTGATTAATTGCAAATTTATTTCAGATGCTTAAAATATCTAAAA
>WFKH01011581.1:44031964-44210986 GCA_016163765.1 Magallana hongkongensis | reverse complement strand
ATGAACATTACTACGTGTTCTCAAGGGGAATATTTCAATCCCAGACTGAAGAAATGCATGAAATCGGTACCAAAAGGTTAGTTGGTCTGATTTTTGTTTCACAGATGCATTTATTTTATATACTATATTGTTTGCTTTTAGACATTATCAAATGCTAAATTCATTTGTATAATATAATTGTTTTACTTATTCATCCACACAGTCGACGTTCCTGATTACTGTGCTGCCAATCCCAAAAGAGTTCTTCCTGATCCAGATAATTGTGCACATTATTTTAACTGTTCATCTGTCCCCAGACAAGGAGTCCCGAGAATATCTTCTGCCATTGCCTTAGGGAAATATGGCGTTGAATGCCAATATCCTGACCTGTTTGATGACCTTACACAGCAATGCAAAAATTTTACTAACGTGAATTGTTCCACTCGTACTGAACCACAAGCTCCATGTGAGTATACAATTCCGTATGCTAGGTTGCCCAGAGTTCACTGGAAGCAATGCAATACACGAATGTTATGCTAGTATGTCGAAATACAAATGTTTGTGGGTTTTTTTACTTTTAGAGGAGATATATGGCATATCTATATTGTGATAAAAAAAACTATTACGATAACTTTATAAACAGATATGCAAGTTGTAAGTACGAAATCTGCTTGGAATTTTTCAGTTTTTTGCCTTTTAAAGTTTTATTTTAAAGTGAAAGTTAAAAACATGTATAACAAATATGCATTATGATGCATGAGATCACCAAAATTTTATTCGCCGAAAATTAATGGTATACCTTGAAGACTCTTTCATGTCATATTTTTGTCCGGCCGAAAAATTTGCTTTTTGATAGGTCACCTAACAATCACTTAATTTATTTTAAAATTTTCGTACATGTATATTTTTTTTTCAGGTCAGTATCAACAAAACTTATGTCCTGTAGGCGATCTTTCGTGTGCACCATGTCCCAGCCGTTTACCATCATGTGTGGGAGAACAAAATGGATATAAGGAGTTTCCTACCCGGCTTTGGAAATCTGACTTTGTCAATTGCTTTCTTAACAGAACAACGGATATTGACAAATGTCCATCGAATGAGTATTTCAATCCAAGGCTTAAACAATGTATGGAAAATGTTCTTCCTGGTAAGTATTTGTTAAATTCTAATATATATCATATAAATCGCTCGTTTTCACACATGGGTGAATATAGATTATTTTACATAAATGTTATCTTCATATATAAAAAGGTAAGCATATTTATGAGTTGCGTTCTGTTGAAATCATAAGTCACGTAACTAGACTTTCTGATACTCCATCAATTGCATGGCATAATTGTAAATAAAAATTAATCCATAGAAAAGCAAAATCAAGACGTTCATCTTGATGTTGCCGAGAACAATAAGCCATAAACAATAATTGGGAAATTGAACTGAACTGGTGCCATACTAGTTAATTGAAAACAAACTTTAAATAAAAGGAATAATTTGGAATTTCTATTATAGATGGCTCTCTGGTCTTTGTTTAAAGTTTGCATGGAAAACTTGCACAATTTCCTATTGTTTGTCAGAGACAAAGATATTTTTCTATATCAATTTAGTAAATGTGATAAAAAGTAATTTGAATGTAAAAAAAAATTAACATTAAAGACACAAATCTTTATCAATGGCCTTCTTAAAAATTGCTTTTGGAGTTCAAAATTTTTAAATATGTAAATACCTATTTAGCTTGAAGTATGAGTTTGAAGTGTTTCTATTTATCTAGTTGATGTACCCGACTATTGCACAGCGAATCCAAGTAAGCTTTTGCCAGATCCAGATAATTGTGCTCACTATTTCAACTGCTCAAACCCTACTGTAAACGTGATTACTAGACAACAAAAACAACAAACAGGAAATTACAGAAAAGAATGCCCTTACCCTGATCTGTTTGATCCAGTCTTGCAACAGTGTGAAGTGTTCACAACAGTACAATGTAAAACGCGACCCGAACCACAGGCACCATGTAAGTAGTGTTTTTTAACACTTTCTGTGCATGAGACAATATACTTCTCTTTATGGCTGTATGTATTAGTACTGTGAAAATATCAAAAAAAGAAAGTCAGAGTGCGTAAGGGATCATATTCCTTTCAGACTGTCAAAAACTGACAACAAGTTCTTTTTGAACGATTTTTTTACGAAGCTAGTGCTCAAACTTGTTAAAGATAAACACTTGTAAAATTCAAAGAAAGTCAAGTTCAACGTTGAAAGCTTTTAAATGCTTTTTTTTTTAACAAACAATGATACAACTACAATAATGATGATAAAATATCAGTAATACCACAGTGTATCAAAATAATCCATTCAAAATTAAGCAACACAGTTTTCAAATGAAGTTTGCACCTAAGATATCAACAGGTGGAGCCATTTCTCAACTAATAAGTATATTTTTTGTAGGTGAATATGAACAAAATTTGTGTGATTCAAAAAATAGTACGTGTAAGCCTTGTAAAGAGAGGCTCCCAGATTGTTTAAACAATCAAGATGGACAGCAGGCCTTTCCTAATAAGTTATGGCAGAACGATTACATTTTATGTGCTCAAAACAGAACCATTAGCGTGGACAAATGTAATCCTCCGGAGTATTTTAATCCACGACTGCTAAAATGCATGAAACGTGTAGAACCAGGTACATATGATATCCTCGGCTATTTGTATTTTTGTTGAAATGATGCATAACAATAAAGTTCAGTTCCATGTTTTTGGTTTTTTCTCCATTTGTAGTTGATGTCCCAGACTTTTGCTCCGTACACAAAAATGAAGTTCTCCCAGACTGGAACAACTGTGCCAAATATTATAACTGTTCCGATCAAAATGGACTTCATATTGAGTGTCCGTATCCAGAATTGTTCTCAGATCAGACAAGATCATGTGAAAACTTCACAACAGTAGCATGTACAAGACGAAGAGAACCACAAGCTCCATGTGGGTACATCTTTGTCACAATGGATTACGGTGCTTTGTCGGTCTAATATTTTAATGTTTCACGCGCCATTGTTTAATCTGGTTTAAAGAAAGATATGGATTGATTTAGGGTTTTCAAAGTTCTAACTATGAAAGTCAATTGATTTTTAGTTAGATGATATGTAATCATTCCTTACAAACTGTTACATGTACATGTATATGCCGAAATATATAATTGTGTCGTCAGTTTACTTCTGAATATTATATTAATATTGAATACCAAATATCAAAATCAAATATTAAATAGTGTTATTTAAGCTTCGTAATGGTAATCTCTGTGATACGCTTTTCTATTTCAGGTGAGTATGACCAAAACCGTTGTAACTTAACGGACACTAGCTGTCGGCCCTGCCCTGAGCGACTGCCCAGCTGTAGAGGTTTGTCCGACGGGGATCAACCAGCCAATGGCTTCCTGTGGACGGATCGCTTTGTCACGTGTGTACAGAACAGAACCCTGGCTGTCAGTAAATGTAAACCTGGAGCCATATTTGATCCAACTCAGCTGAATTGTGTAGAACAAATACCTAAAGGTACGTTTTGAATCTCAAAAAACATTATTTTTCGAATGAGAAATGATTTCGCTTTATCATAATTGTTTGATATCTTATAGCCAAAATTGATGAATTCTGTCGAGCAAATCCAAAGTCAGTGAAAGCGCATCCCTCCAACTGTGCATTATACTATGACTGTTCGTCTGTACAGTCACCTCTTGGTCATCATCTTGTGGAATGTCCGTACCCTGATCTGTTTGATTCCAAAAGATTACAGTGTGTCAATTTCACAGAGGTCAAGTGCAATAAGACAAAGAAGGAACCACAGGCCCCATGTAAGTTTTTCATCATCAACTAGAGACGTAAACTTAAATTGTAAAGATTGCACGCAAATTTGGTTTTGATTTATGTGTTTTGTAAATCTTTGTGTTTAAGAAACGTTCTACATAAACTGATTCATATGTTTGGTAGAGTATTTGATTAAGACTTTGAGGCATGTAAAAACTTGTCGTGTATGGCTGTTTTATCACATAAATACTTACTTCACAATCATTGTACACCATGAGATTATTGTCAAGTGTATATTTTGTGAATTCGACTAACCCTTCATTTTTAAGACAGAGAGAATAATACATTAAGTGAATATTGTTTAACATGAACAACTTTTTTTCAAGATAGTTTTATATACTATATATCTAAATTACATTTTCATTGGAACGGCTGATTTTTTCTTAAAACGTTTATTTCTATTATAATTAAGGTGAATACCAGCAGAATTTGTGCAATAACTCTGATCCTACATGTGTCCCTTGCCCTTCTCGATTACCATCCTGTAAAGGAAAACCAGATGGATTCAATTCTTTCCCAAACCAATTATGGAATGCACCATATATCGAATGCTTTAAAAATAGGACTATAGATATCAAAAAGTGCAGCACTGGATACTTTAATCCCAGATTGAGAAAGTGTATGGAACCGGTTGAGAAAGGTAAGAGCTGTGGCCGAAGAAAGCAAATTTAAATGCAAACAATAAAAATGTTATTGGTTTACAACCAAGGTCGTTTTCTCATAAAATCATTTTTTTTGCTTCATTTATTTAGCAGCATATATACTTGGACGAATGTTAAAAAACTGAATCTGGAATTGTATAGTTCTATCAATTAAAGTATAGACATGCATTTTTATTTGGTATCCATAACTATCGTGTACCGTAAATGGTCTGAATACCGGTACTTTATCCTATATTTTAGTTGATGTACCTGATTACTGCAAGGCTCATCCGACCGAACTTTTACCTGATCCGGACAACTGTGCCAAGTTTTTCAACTGCAGTGAATCTCGGATTAAGCCACGATCTAGTCGATCAAGCGTAGCTATAGGGAAGTTCGGCTATGAGTGTCCCTACCCAGAACTTTACGATACCATGCTACAGATGTGTAGCAATTTTACGCAAGTTAGATGTACTACTCGATGGGAACCCATGGCTCCTTGTAAGTATTTCGAATTTTTATATTTGGTAGGTATGTGTGTGTCTTATGAGAAATCCCAGCATATCGCAAAATTCTTAAAACTATACCAGAGTCATTAAAAGGAACCTGATGGCGTCATATTATGTAACTTACTTTATGACATATTTCAATTTTAGCCTTATATCAATTACAAACTTAACATATTATTTTTATATTTATTTATATAGGTCAATATGATAAAAATCTATGTGACTTGACAGCCATCAACTGCACAAAGTGTCCGGAACGTCTTCCGTCGTGTGTCGGCAACAGTGATGGACTCAACCCATCTCCTAGACATTTATGGAAAGATGATTACATTTCATGTTTTCTAAACAGAACTATGCTTATCTCCAAGTGTCCAAAATCTCAGTATTTCAATCCCCGTTTATCAATTTGTGTGGATTATGTTCCAACAGGTACGGATTACGTCAATATGTCCACAATACTTCATTATAAATAAGCTACCAAAAATATGTCTTTAATTGTCAAATTAATGAAACTTGGTGTGTTTTTAACCTGTATACCGGTATTTGTTAAAATATGTTATATTTTAGATAATAGTATTAACTTAAAAGTTTTCATCTGGTTTCTTCAGTGGATGTTCCGGAATATTGCCAGGCCAATCCATCGGATGTCCTTCCTGATCCCGATAATTGTGCACAATACTTCAATTGCTCAGATCCAGCAATAAGCGGATCGATAAATGGAGCTGCTAACCTCCCAGAAAATTACAGAAAAGAATGTCAATACCCTGATCTGTTTGACCCTGTCATTAAGGAGTGCCAAACTTTTACTGCCGTGAATTGTAGCAAGCGGAACGAACCTCAAGCACCTTGTAAGTAAAGTAAAAGTTAATGAATTGTAATTAGTGGACACGAAAGCACGTTGGTATTTGAGAGAGAAAAAAAACTGTTGATATTTAAGTCTTTGTGTTGTATGTAGAAGTTGTTCTCGTCCATGCTCTTCTTCTGAGATACAATTTAGCTGATTCAAAGAAAGATCTTAAACATTGATTTCCCGTAGAGGCGTTTCCGTTTTGTTCAATAAAGAATGTAATATAGATATTTTAAATGTGCATAAATCAAATGATGGAAGGAAACTTCTGGTAAATGCTAAACTAGATGAAACTTTACTTACAATTGTTAATTCATATGCTCTTAATAAAGAAAGCGATAGAATAATATTTTTTAACTCGCTAAATACATTTATTTCTTCCCATACTCCACAAGAGAGTAAACTAATCATTGGCGGTGACTTCAATTGCAATTTAAAAAAAAAGAAAATGACAAATCCTACAAAAATTTAAGTAAACTACTAAATAAGCTGGACTTAGTCGATGTGTGGCTGAATAAAAATCCAACAAAAAATGGTTATACATGGTGTGATGCAGAAAATTCCCCAAAGAGTAGAATAGATTACATTGTTGTGCGCAATGACTCAATCGATTCTGTAAAAAATGTTGTTAAAAAATTACCAGGTACTCATAATAAAAACACACGGTTAAGAGACCACAGGTTAATAAAATGTAATTTAAATTTTAGTAATTTGGAGAGAGGTACAGTATACTGGAAATTAAATATCTCGCATCTAGAGAACGAAGACTACAAACGCGGAATCTTAGAATTATTCAAAATATAGATGACTCATTAGATCCAATTTCAAGATGGGAAACTTTTAAAATTAAAGTTCGTGATTATTCCATTAACTACGCAAGACAATCCAAGAACAATGTAAAACATAGATTAAAATTGATTAGGAAAGGATAGATGATATAGAAAACTTACCGAGCGGAGATATTGATATGAATGAAAAAAGAAAACTTGAAAAGGAATTAGATTACATGTACAATGAAATAGATAAAGGAGCGCAGATTAGATCTAAAGCGAAATGGATTAACGAAGGTGAACGAAATACAAAATTCTTTTTAGGCTTGGAAAAGAAACATCAAGCTAACAATACAATATTAGAATTAAAAACCGATAACAAAACTGTAGCAAGTAATAGAGAAATTATAGAAGAAATATGTCACTTTTATGAAAACTTATATACAAGTAAATCTATTAAAAATGTTGATATAAATGCTTATTTGAATGACGTTGAATGTCCTAAACTTAACGATAGTAAAAAAGAATATTGCGACTCATTACCTACAATTGATGAATGCGCAGATGCAGTAAATAATTTGAAAAATAACAAATCCCCGGGTTTGGACGGTATACCGGCTGAATTTTATAAATGCTTTTGGAAAACAATTGGACCACTCTTTTAGGAAGTTTTATTAAGTATTTTCGATAAACAGGAACTACCCTTTTCACAGCGGTTAGCTCTTATCACTCTTTTATTTAAGAAACGGGAAAAAAATAATCTTATAAATTACAGACCACTAAGTTTAACAAATACCGACTATAAAATTTTAGCTTTTGTTCTTGCCAAAAAATTACAAACAGTTATTGATTAACTAATTAACAAGGAACAATCAGCGTATATAAAAGGGCGTTTTATAGGCATTAATGCAAGATTTTTTTTTGACATCTATGAATACTGCATGGAAAACGATAAAGACGGTTTATTGCTATTTTTAGATTTTGAAAAAGCATTCGATTCAGTCGAGTGGAATTTTCTTTTTCAAGTTTTAAAACAATTCAACTTTGGTGAAAATTTTATTTCTTGGGTCAAAATTCTTTACACAAAACCAATTTTCAGAGTTAAAAACAATGGATGGATTTCTAAAACTTGCAAAATGAATAGAGGTATAAGACAAGGGTGTCCTATCTCAGCCTTTCTATATCTATTTGTTGCGGAAATATTGGGAAATTCAAGGAATAAATAAATCAAACATGACAGACGATATAAAAACTATTCAACATGCGGACGATATCACTTTAACTTGAAAAATATTTCTTCTTTAAATGTTGCAATAAAGACTGTTGAAGAGTTCTGTAAAGACGCTGGATCAAAAGTAAATATAAACAAAACGCAATGTATACTACTTGGTAGTCTAAAAGACAAATATAATAATATAAGCGGCATCGATGTAACCAATGATGCTGTTAGATGTTTGGGTATTTACATTGGACATAATAAAAATCAATGCTATGAACTTAATTGGTTACACTCTTTTCAAAATATGGAAAAACTTTTCGAGTCCTGGAAAAAAGAAAATTAACTATATTTGGAAAAGCATGCATTGTTAATTCACAAGCTATATCTAAAATAATTTATGTGGGTTCTATATTACCTATGCCTGACCCTGAATATATTAAACGGCTGAAAAGTAGCATATTTAATTTCATTTGGAATAAAAGAGATAGAATAAAAAGAGATACTGTGATAGGAAGACAAGAAGATGGCGGTATAGGAGTTGTTGATATTGAATCGAAGTTTAAGGCCTTAAAAGCTGCATGGTGTAGAATCTTGATTGACAAAACATGCATAATTAACAAATTAGTTGATAGTTATTTGAGAGTTTTAAATGTAGATATCAATTATGTATTAAACGTATCGGAGACTAATAGCTCTAATTTTAAAATCATTTCTAAACTCCCAATTTTTTATAAAGAAGTATTTTGTAGTTTCAACGATTTAAAAAAAAAAAACATTGACATTACTAAATTATCTGATATAAATTTTGCTAAACAACCAATTTGGAACAATAATTTGTTTCAATTTGATAATAAAGCAATTTGTCATAAAAGTTGGATTCAAAGCGGCATATTGTATGTAAAGGATCTTTTTAATGCTGATGGCCAATTCAAAACACTTCAAGAATTGTCATCTACTCTAAAGCAAAAAGCTAACTAGATGTGTGAATATAGAATAGTTAGAAATGCAATATATAAAAAATCACTAAGATTTAATATGAAATGTTGTCAATATATACAAAAAGTATCCACTGGTGATTTTCTTTTTATTAATGGTTTACATTGTATTGAAGACAAAAAATGTAAATTTTTCTACGAAAATTTGTTGTACAAACAATTTAAGCCCCCCTTCACCAGGCACTGTTTGAAAGACTGTTTTCAGTGGAAAAAGAATACTGGAAT
This sequence comes from Magallana hongkongensis, assembly GCA_016163765.1. Lineage (NCBI taxonomy): Eukaryota > Metazoa > Mollusca > Bivalvia > Ostreida > Ostreidae > Magallana > Magallana hongkongensis. The sequence continues at coordinate 44,201,960 of WFKH01011581.1, read as the reverse complement.
GACGTATACAAAAACAAAGTAAAAGATATATTTGACAAACGAATATGTGAATTTAATTACAAATTGCTGAATAATACAGTGTGCTGTAACAGCTTTCTTTTTAAATGCAAATATAGGTCTTCTGCTTCGTGTAATATGTGTAGCGAAATTGAAGATGTAAAACATTTGATTTTTGAGTGTGAACATGTTAAGATGATATGGTCAACTTTAAGCTTAGTTATAGGATTTGATATACAGTGGAAACATGTTATTTTGGGTTTTTACTTTGAACGAAATGCAAAAATACGATTTTTTTAATATCTTGGCCCGAGATAGTTGGATATTGTTAATTGGCTGTTATGTAATGTGAAATAAAAAAAAAAAGATTTCCCTATTTTAAAAAGTTTAGCATAACAGAGAGTTATTAGTTAAAACCTGCGTATTGCGTATTGAATAATATTGATGTCCTATGACATTACTTGTATGATATTTGTTATTACAAAAATCTTAAAGAAGATTTGTAATTTTCTAATGCAACAGTGCAACTTCACGTAACATTTTGACTAAATAAAATATAGTTTGCTTATGGCATTCCAGCTTTTAATTATTACTATTACATGCACTATATTACTGTTTCAGGTGAATATAAGCAGAATATCTGTACGTCTACAAATGTTTCGTGTCAAGTTTGTTCAGAAAGATTGCCAGATTGCCGGGGCCGCTCGGATGGAGCACATGCATTTCCTAACAAACCTTGGCAGAGAGATTTCATCCAATGTTACTTGAATAGAACAATCAGTATTGCAAAATGCCCTGTGGAAATGTACTTCAACCCAAGGACTCAGTCTTGTAAAAGAAATGTTGAACCTGGTGAGGAGTAAACTATAAAGTAGAAAAAGAGAAAGAATTCACCTTGTACACAAGCAGTAGTTTTTATGAGGAAAATAGTTCTTGGAAAATGTTTAATGACAGAATTTGTTAACTTAAAAAAAGGCCTGATGAACTCTACGACAAATTAAAATCACTTTCGAAAATCTGTAAAGTTTCTTTCATTTGTGTTATCACTTTATTAGGTCCTTTGTGAAGATTAAGCAATCTTGATATTTTTATCTTCTTGGTAGTAAAACAAACAGCTTCTATTATACATCATTAAAATTACATCAATGAATAGTAAAATACTCCGCTTTTTAACATTTAGGGTCACGAGCATTTGTGATTATATTGTATCATGATGGATTTAGAATTATGCACTAGCGAATGCTGAAAAATATCATGCATGTTTTGCAATCACAAATGTGATTTGTGAATTCAGTGGATGTACCCGGGTACTGTACAGCCCATCCTGACGCAATTCTTCCTGATCCTGATAACTGTGCTAAATTCTACAACTGCTCTGAAAAGAATGTGTCACTCAATGAATGCACCTATCCAGATCTCTTCAATCCTGACGCCCAAATTTGCCAAGAATTTCTTAATGTCACATGTTCAACTCGAAAGGAACCACAGGCACCATGTATGTATCTTTTTGAAATTTATTAAATTTAAAATACGTTATCAACATTTTCGTAGACGATTAAGAAATATTGTTAATTGTGAAGAAATTATGAATTTAAAACAATGTTGATATAATTATTTTTTATATTTGATTGTAACCTAGCAAATCATTGAGAACGCTGAATATTATGTTAGGAAATTTTTGCGTCACCAGTTTGCTTGTTTAATTTGCTTTTGTCATTCTCTAAGAAATTTTACTTGTTGACCTATCTAAGTCATCGGATAGATAGTGTACAAAGAGGTATAGCGCCTTTTCCCATTATTTCACCTACACCCGTGTTTGGACGGAAAGTACCTGTTACTAAAAATAGCTTCAGATACCTAGCTGTCGCAATATGATTTTCAAAACCCAAATACACTGTACTGATTTTATAATGGGGTCAGTAACGACTGATTTGTCATAAATTCGGGAAACTGTGTATAATATTAGTTGATATTCTGAACCGTGATAAGTTCAAGCAAAATGCAATGGATCTAAGCGTAAAAAGAGTACATGTATAGTGTTAATGAAGAGATTTGTTTATATTGGGTGTGCTCATACTCAGACTGAATTAAATAAGATAATTTAAAAAAAAAACAAAAACCAGAAGATTAGATACATGTAACTTAATCTCTCTATTCTTTTCATGTTTCAATTTAGGTATAAAAAATATTTACTACTTGTTGGATTCGATCCAGCGACCACAAAATCAAAAAGACCTCCGCGTTACCACTAGGCCACGCATCTAACATTTTCAGAAGACGCATTTTCAATATATATGGCTATATACATGATTGTATTAGAAAAGACACTAATTGAAATAGTTGTCCATGCAATTTTAATACGAAGACCACGTTAAACCAAAACTAATTCAATGTAAACGTGTACTACAATACCTGTAGAACATAATTTTAATCGGATTTCTTTGGTTTAGAGTGGTTCAAATAGTCAAATATCCAATGTTTTATCATATACTAACTACTTTCTTACATAACCCTAACAAAACCTGAATATTTTAATGATGTCGTGTAAGATAATTAAGACTCTTAGAACATGGTAATTGTGTAATTTGCGTTTCTTTGAATATATTTAAACTAAATATTGTATAATATTGAAAATGTTTGAAGTTTGCAAAAGTGCTATATTTTAGGCCAAATCGTATATTAAGTGCGCTAAACCTCTTTACTTCAACAGATGCCGAACTATAATACTTCTAATGGACACCATTTTGAATGAACCTTTTTTAATTTTTATATATTTTTGTTGTTTTTGTCTGTGCAAAAAGAGTAAGATTTACATAAATCGATAATAATGAATAAACGTTAAAAAAAATAAGAATAATCTAACGTTAAGAATCACTCAATTCTCATATCTTGAAAGGCATAAATGCGATTTTCAATATTTAACTCGGTGAATAAATACAAAATTGATAAAAAAAAAAATAAGTACACATTTATGTATCTTTAAGGTGAATATGATCAAAATTTGTGTCCAAATTCTGATCCAAGCTGCGCACCTTGTCCCGAGCGATTGCCAAGCTGTCGTGGTCTTCCAGACGGCAACCAGGCCGTGTCAATGGAACTCTGGACATCGAGATATGTCACTTGTTTTGTCAACAGAACTATGAAGGTTAACAAATGTCCATTAGGAGAGATTTTTGATCCAATACAGTTAAGATGTATCAACAAAATTCCCCAAGGTAAACAGATTTGTTTATCTTGCAATACCACGCTTTCTTATTTGTGATTAAAACAGACTTACTGTTTTACTGGATAATTATAATTGGGTCTTTGTTACAGGACATGAAAATATACCCATATATCTATATTCCACTTAAAACTTGGAATACAAACATCTATCAAATAATTAGGTAGAAGGCGGTATAGTTAAAATGAGTTGAGATATGAGGAAATGGAGCATTTCACAAAAGTAAATTGTTGAAAACCCAAAATGTAAATGCATTAATTCAACCTTTAGATGTTTTTTGTAAAGATGGCATAGTCTTTGTACCTGTATTATACTTAAGAATTGGTAGTGACATAAAAAGTGACATCAATATACCTCGATTAAACGTTTAAAGTACATCAGTTTTGTAAAGATAATATACATTGGTTTCTGCCTCGTTAACTTACTTGTGAGCGTATTACACTATATTTTCAAATCCACCTTTTAAACACTTTCAACATTTTCTTGCTGCAATATATTTGATGCTCATTTTCTAAACCCGGCATATTAAGATTGAATTATTTACGAAGTTTTAGATACGTAGGCTTTATAGCATTTGAAATAAAATCGGATTTAATTTTATAAACTGTATTGATCTATCATATTATGAATGAAAATTGGCCTCAGATGCATTCATTTTACTTCTACAGCACATAGCAAGAACCAACCTAAAAGAGACATATTGAAATGTTTTGAAAAATAGTTGAAATGACTTTTGTTTGCAAAGAAACAAAGAACAATAATGAATTCACCATTACTGGATTTATCCCTTTTATTATCAGGCAATGTAGCAGAGTTTTGCAAATCCAACCCTGGGGCTGTAAAAGTGGTTGACAATAACTGTGGGCAGTATTACAACTGCTCGGCCCTCTCGATGTTTGGTACTTACGTTCATGAGTGTCCATACCCGGAACTGTTTGACTCGAACATGCTTATATGCAGACAATTCACAGAAGTTAACTGCGACAACAGGACAGAACCCCAGGCTCCTTGTAAATATTTTATTATACATTTTCCAATACTGAAACAAAATATCTTGACGTTCTGTTAAATTTCTCTTCAATTAAACAAGACATCAAATCGTAAATATTTTACATGTTCGTAAAATGTTTCTTTTCTTACGTAGTTCTTGTCTACTTCACAAGATCTTTTATTGGAAAAACAATCGTGTCTTTCATAGTAGTAATTATTTTTATACTAGGTCAACTAAGCTGTAAATTCTAAATTAAATAATTAATATATTTTCTTTGTTACATATATGGCGAGATTTAAAATATGCCAGTATGATCTTGCAATATGTTTTTCAATTTGATTTAATGATTTTCAAGGTGAATATGAAGCTAATATTTGTGACCCGAAAAATTCCTCCTGCTTACCATGCCCTGCCCGATTGCCCTCTTGTAAAGGGTTACCAGATGGAATGAACTCATTGTCAAACAAACAATGGACAGCAACATTCATTGTTTGTGTTCAAAATAGAACACTAGACATCAATAAATGCAAGACTGGATACTTCAATCCGAGAACAAGAAAGTGCATGGAACACGTTGAAAAAGGTCTACAGATTCGTAATACGATTATTCTCTTATCATATGCATATGTACTCACACATAACCACTTTCTAAATTGTTTTTCTTTTGCAATTTTAGAATCCGATAGAGGTTTTTAAAAACAATTATCATATTACTTAATTAAGAAGTCTCTTTATAATTTTTTCGTCAAGTAGACTTTGGTTTGGAAAATAATAATCATAAAGCCTCTATTTCGCAAATTTCTTCATAAACGTATTTATGTGTCTTGGACTAACTTGTTTCTGTATTTTTAATTTAGTGGATGTACCAGACTACTGTGCCGTGCATCCTGCAGACATTTTGCCTGCCCCGGACAACTGTGCTCACTATTACAACTGCAGTGCTATAAACGCCGCCCTTCCACCTCGCATGATAAGTAGAAAGCTGATGTCAGGTGGTCTTGATGCTCATGAAATGGAATGCACTTACCCTGACTTGTTTGATGTTTCATCCAGAAGTTGTAGAAACTTTACCACTGTGACATGCAAATCACGACCAGAGCCCCAAGCACCATGTAAAAATTTCTTTATATACAATGTGGATGCTTATAAAATGTTTCACCTTTGTGTCTTGAAATTTTGTTAATTCCCGTTAGCAGTATCCCTAATCTTGAAATTTTAATTAAGGTGAATATCTACAAAACCTCTGTCGACCATTGGACCTTAACTGCCGACCATGTTCTGAAAGACTACCATCTTGTGTGGGGAAGACTGATGGTTCCAATATGTTCCCATCACGAGTTTGGAAGCCAGACTTTGTAATGTGTAACCATAATAGAACAATTTCTTTTGAGAAATGTTCACAAGGTTATTTCCACCCTGTCACCAAAATCTGTACAGAAGTAGTTGATCCAGGTATTTTAAATAATTGAAAAAAAAAATACAAAATGTATATCATAAGAAATAAACAAGATAATCTATCAGTTTATTAATAATAATACATGATTTGATATTATTCCAACAGTTGATGTTCCTGATTATTGTGTGGCCAATCCAAAAGACGTCCTTCCAGATCCTGACAATTGTGCTCATTTTTTCGATTGCAATAACAAAACAACTATGGTGCAAAGGGCAGCCCATGTTGTATCAATACAGTCATTTACAAAAGAGTGCCCATATCCAGATCTCTTTGATTCCAACAATCGGCAATGTAGGTTCTTTACAGCTGTTAAATGTGAAACTAGACCGGAACCTATGGCACCGTGTGAGTACATGCCACTGCTCTTGATTATATCTCGAGATTTTAGATTTAATAAGAACATTAAGTCCAAGTTTGTTTATGACCCATAAATATCTTCGAAAGCATGTTAAAATATGAAATATAGTATGCAACTTTTTAGAGTTTTTAATTTAAGCATGTTTAGGATAGTAATTAAAATAACAGATTCATTTTGTTTCTCAAAATTACTACAAATATACCTATGAAATAAATTGAAGATTGATTTAAACAATTATTTAATTATCTTGGTTATATGCAATTTTCATTTTAGGTGAATACCAACAGAATCTCTGTAAAACTTCAAATCCCTCCTGTGAGAAGTGTCCTGTGAGATTACCTTCATGCAAAGGGATGACTGATGGTCCACATTCTTTCCCGAACAAATTATGGCTGCAAGACTACATTTTCTGTCACAAGAACAGAACCATACAAACCACGAAATGTCCGACCACACAATACTTCAATCCAAGACTCAACATTTGCACAGATGTTGTGGAGCCTGGTAAGAAATATCAAACCGTCACTCATGACGTTCCCATGAACAAAGTACAAGTCATTTATTTCTCATGTTGGTCTTTTAATAACGTTCATGTTCTTATTGACAGTGGATGTTCCTCATTACTGTCCCGTGCACAGAAACGAAGTTATCCAAGATCCTGACAACTGTGCCAAGTTTTACAATTGTTCCGACGTATCACATTCCGAATGCACCTATCCAGACCTCTTTTCTATGGTGACATTTAGATGTGAACGGTTTTTGTCTACCTCTTGTGACCAGAGGCCGGAGCCCCAAGCTCCATGTAACGTCATGGTTTTTTTTCTCTTTTGTTGCAACGCTCAATTTCTATCAACATATTGAAAGAAGAAGATCATCAATTACAAGATACTAGTATTTTAATTATGATCACATGTGTGAACAAATCGAAAGACAAATTAATTTTTACTTTTCAGTAAAATGTAAATATAATTGTATACAACAATCAAAATATTTCTACCATTAAAATACATGTATATATTACTGTTAAAACATTTCATGTTTTTTAGGTGAATATGATCAAAATCTTTGTCCACGTATCAGCTCAAACTGCACTGTCTGCCCCAAGAGGTTGCCAAGCTGCAGAGGTCTTTTCGATGGCGTTCAACCTGTTCCTAGTGAGATGTGGGGAGATAGATATTTGACATGTCTGCAAAACAGAACACTAGCTGTTACCAAGTGTCCCACGTCCTCTGTCTTTGATCCAGTCCTTCTTCAATGCAGGGAAAATGTTCCTTTCAGTAAGTTATGTCTTATATATCAATAGACAACATGGAAGCGTCTTGTAGAGTAGTGTGATTTTTGTTATTTATAGGTATTTAAAATTGAGACATTTGAGATTATTCCCTTGATAAATTATACTGTAAAAATAACAATGAGGTTTTGTTTACTAATAAGACATACTTTTATTGAAGATAACATAGATCAGTTCTGCAAGTCAAAACCAGGCACTGTCAGGCCTCATCCAACAAACTGCGCTCAGTATTACAACTGTTCTCAGACATCAGTTCAAGGAAATCACCTGTTCGAATGTCCATATCCAGATCTGTTTGATTCATCAACACTGCTGTGTCGAAACTTTACAACCGTTTCCTGTGGCAAGCGACAGGAACCAATGGCACCCTGTAAGTAAATGTCCATTAGTTTGTAATTTCGCATTAAGATGTTATTTTGTTAATTAACGTATAATATCAAAAATTGAGTTTCATCTATCATTCATATTGAAAAAGGGTATTTATTGGATTTTTTATACTTCATAGGTGATTATAGACAGAATCGTTGTTTGATGTCTGACAAATCATGTGTTCCGTGTCCTAGTCGTCTCCCGTCTTGTGTACGATTACCTGATGGCAAAAATCCTGTCGTTGGTTCTATATGGCTGTCAAAATATGTAATCTGCTACCAGAATCGAACCATGGGAACTAGTGAATGTCCAAAGGGAGAATACTTCCATCCTAGGCGTCGAGTTTGTCTGCAAGCAGTAGATCCAGGTACAAAAAAAACCTTAAAAACTTTTTAATTATTACCTTCTATGCGCGTTGTTTTCTTTTTGTAGTCTTTATTCGCATGTTTACCGGTCGTCATTATAAAATGTATGAAGCAAATTGATTCCAATTCCATTTCAAAACTATTAGTCTTCTTTTCTTCATTTTGTAGTTGATGTACCAGATTATTGCAAGGCACATCCTTATGATGTTTTACCAGACCCTTTCAATTGTGGTCAGTACTTTAATTGTTCCACTGGAGCCACCATCATGGTAAGGTCTAGAACATCAAATTCGATAGGAGTGTTCAGAATGGAATGTACCTACCCAGCCTTATTTGACAGCAGTTCCAGACAATGTAAACACTTTGAGAATGTGCAATGCGAAAACCGACCAGAACCACAAGCCCCTTGTAAGTACCGTTTTGTCATCTTAGTCTTAAGTTGTTTTTGTAATAAATATAATTATTATATCAAATCCATTTTTTATTCCAAACTGTCATAGAATTAAACAATATACAAAGTAAACCGTTATCCTTTTTTTATATATATATATTTTCTGAATTCTGTAACGTGGTATGTATGTTGCCTGTTATACAAAGATACGTTTATTGCAATGGTTTCATATTTATCACCATAAAGTCAAAATGTCTGAATATATCAGTTTCTTATACATGATAAATAAACGTTCGTTCTATTTGCTTCGATTTTTATGAATTGACCGTTACTATGTGCATTTGATCGTTTCAATTAATTTGTTTTTTTTATGTGTAGGCTTTTTATGCAAATTTTTATTCATAAAAAATTATAGTGATCACGTTGTTTATTGTTGGATTGCTGATGTTTGTTTTGAATATTTAAATAAAATAAAATGCTATATCAGTTTTTATTTTATTCAATTTTGGTAGAGCTTTATTTTTAATTGATTGTGTTACAGGTCAATATGAACAAAACCTTTGCAAGTCAACTGACAATAATTGTCAACTGTGTCCCAATCGTTTACCCCCATGTATAGGCCGCGGTGATGGAGAGCACGAGTTTCCCAATAGGTTATGGCAGAGAGATTTTATTATTTGCTATAAAAATAGAACCATAAGCATCATTGAATGTGAAGATGGTTTTTACTTTAATCCACGAACAAAGAGATGCCAGAAAATTGTGGAGATGAGTAAGTGTTTCACTTGTTGGGGCATCATTTTGTCCACCGCCGCTTACAGAGAAAAGTGTGGGGGGGGGGGGAGTCTATGCTCTTTCATTATTAAATATCAAAGCAATTCGTTGAGAAAGATTTATAATTTGAGGAAGATAAATTGATTAGGAGCGTATGTTATATAACTAAGAGATAACAATTTAATCATTTGGCAACACTAACGACTGATTTTAAACCAATGATGATTAAACTGAACAATTAAAATAAATTAAATGCTTGTGTACTTGTACACTATTTACAAGGATATTTTTGATAAAAATGAAACAACTACCCTGAATGTTTCACTCATAGTTGACGTTCCAAGCTACTGTATGGTGCACAAAACAGCAATATTACCAGATCTTAAGACATGTGCCAAATATTTCAACTGTTCTGATTATGGAGGCGCCCATGTTGAATGCCGATACCCGGATTTGTTCTCCACTAAGGGAAAGAAATGTGTTAACTTTACCTCTGTGAAATGTGACTCTCGACCAGAACCTCAGGCCCCCTGTAAGAATCTTACTTTTGTAATTTGTGAATTCGTCGTTATTCTGAATATGCATTACCTAAAGAAATCAATTATACTTGCGTGATGTACGTTGAAATATCATCATGGAATACTTCCAAATAATTTACCGTAACAATCTCTTACTAACGTTTCTATATTTACAACAGATACTTGTTTTTGTCGTTATATATTCATTACACAGATATTTTTATCATTCATAACTTATTTTAAATTTGTATATGATTTTCCTTATTTTCAGAATAAATTATTTAAATATACTTAATTGTTCGATAGATTTCTTAATGATGATTGTTTGGAATTCATATTCATGTCTGAAATATTATGCAGTCTTTTATTTGTATCATTCAGGTGATTATACTCAAAATTTGTGCCGTAAAGGAGACGGAGCCTGTCCACCATGTCCCGAGAGACTACCAAGCTGTGTAGGCATTCCAGACGGAGACCAACCATTTACTGGAAGATTGTGGAAACCACAATTCATAACGTGCTTCCTTAATAGAACGATTTTGTTACAACAATGTACAAATGGATACTTTCACCCAATCAAAAAGCAATGTGTAATTGATGTTCCAAAAGGTAAGTTGTACTTTAAGTGAATTTTGATATTTAGAATGACTATGAATGGATTTCGAGAAATCAGTCAGTCAATAAAAAGAGAAATACTCAATGAAACACACTAATATATCATTTTTTTAAAAGTTATTCATGCAATTTAACAGTTGATGTTCCATCCTACTGCAAAGCAAATCCAGACAGTGTTATAGAGGACAAAAGCAGCTGTAATCGCTTTTACAACTGTAGTCAGTTGTCATCTGGGAGACCTGTGGTGTCTTTAGAGTGTTCCTACCCCGATCTATTTTCTACCGTTTCTAGATCATGTCAGGTTTTCACATCAGTCAAATGTCACCTCAGACCAGAACCCATGGCTCCTTGTAAGCTACTAGATATATAACTATATGTGAAAATTTGACATGATGAACTTTTATAATTTTATCCTATAATTTTTTAAAATCTTATAAAGATCAATGGAAATCATCTCTATGTTACAATTCCTTGCAATTTCTTTTTCATTTTCTTAAAAGGTCAGTATGAACAGAGTTTATGTGACCCAAAAGACACAAGTTGTGTTCCCTGTCCGGAGCGTTTGCCCAGCTGTGTTGGGTTGTCTGATGGTCCACATTATTTCCCTGGAAGACAGTGGACGGCAAATTACATTATTTGCTTAAAAAACAGAACCATAGATGAATCTACCTGCAAAGGAAATCATCAGTATTTTCACCCTGTACAAAACAAATGCTTAACAGATGTAGCAAAAGGTATATGTTTTCCTTTCAATGAATAGAATTTGTGGGGTTTTTTACTTCAAAATGTATTTTTAATATATTTCTCTTTTTAGGAGACATAGACAAGTTTTGTCAGGCCAATCCATCAGCTCTGGTAAAGGATTTGGATAATTGTGCACATTACATCAACTGTTCTCACAAGAACTCAAAACTCGGCGATTTCATACAGGGATGTGTATACCCAGATTTGTTCTCTGATGTGACATTGAAATGTGAAAATTTCCAAGCTGTTGTATGCAAACTAAGACCTGAACCGATGGCTCCCTGTAAGTGATAATTTAACAGAATTGTTTTTTAATGCAATGATGATTATGTAATTTTGATATGAATGATTTGCTGAGAGCTTTATTTGATAAGCTTGATACGTGTTTTAATAGGTGAATATAAGCAAAATCTGTGCAAACCTGATGACATGTCCTGCTTGCCGTGCCCTGAGAGACTACCGAGCTGTGTGGGACTTGGAGATGGACTTCAGTCATTCGCTGGACAGGAGTGGACCAGTTCCTATGTTGTGTGCCTTCAGAATAGAACCCTAGATGTTCGTCACTGCTCACAGAATGCCATCTTTAATCCGGAGACACATCAATGTATCAATAAAATTGACCAAAGTAAGATTACTTAATGTCCTTTCCTTGACATGAAATAAAAATGAACTGATAATTTTGAAAGTTTAGTCATATTTGTGAAATCAATCTCACTTTCAACCGTTCTTTTTACTTTAGGTAACATTAATTCTTATTGCAAAGCCAATCCAAAAGCAATTAAGCCACATCCTACAAACTGTGCTCAGTTTGTGAACTGCTCTGCCACTCACTCGAGATATGGTCAATACATCCAGGAATGTGTTTACCCAGATTTGTTTTCTGTAGCTTCACTCAGCTGTCAGAAGTTTGAATCGGTACAATGCATTCCTAAAAATGAACCTCAAGCTCCATGTAAGGATCGATTCCGCAACATGTCTGTTTATAACATTACATTTCTTTAGCAAAAATGTCCTGTATAACTATATTCGAGACTCCATACAATCTAGGAGAAAATGTTTCATATTTATCAAACAATGTTTGCCTTAATTAACAGGTGAATACCAACAGAATTTGTGTCAAAGTAAAGAATCTGGTTGTGAACCTTGTCCGACACGTTTGCCTAGCTGTATTGGTTTACCAGACGGACCTAATCCACATATATCGCAGTTGTGGGGCTCTCAATTTATTACATGCTACAAAAATCGAACATTGCATGTTGGTCGGTGCCAAAATGGCGAATACTTCCACCCAAGAGAAAGAATCTGTAAAACAGTTGTCCATAAAGGTACATATATTACGGGACACTTTTATATTTTACAGCCCCCAATTCCAATTTGCTCAAAATGTATGACTTTTAACAATTGTTAGGGTATATGTTCTTTTGACATTTTTCTACTTACACATATTCTCTAATAACATTCTTTGCTTTGTTAAGGATTTGTGTACGTCCGTCGGTAACTTTTGTCTTGATCATTGTAAGAAATAACCAAAACATAAATTAGTAATGCACGAATACATGTATATTGAATAACAACAGGTGGAATAAAAAAGAAATATTAAACCTTTGAAATGCAATATGGATGTTTCCATTCTACCATTTTTATCATATTTAGTTGATGTTCCTGATTACTGTTCCGTCCATCCTCAAGCAATGTTGCCAGATTTAGACAATTGTGCTAAATTATTTAACTGTTCAGAACCAGGAATATACAAGGAGTGTAAATACCCCACACTTTTTTCACTGCAAAGCCTCTCTTGCCAGGACTTTACTAAAGTAAATTGTGGAAGAAGAAAGGAGCCACAGGCACCTTGTGAGTACATAACATCTTATTTATGTCTCCCAAATTATGGGAATTTTCGTACTCAAATTACTTAATATCACTTTCTGGTTGTAACTAAGGTATTTCAAGGTTATTCTGATTATTTATTAGCAATTCACGTAAACTATACATAAAGATATTAGAAGGGTTGCCCTCTTTTTTTACGCACTTTTTAATATAAATATTAATCAGCGCATCTAATGCGTCTTTATTTTTATTTTTTTAAACGATTTCTTATAATCGAATTATAAAGACTTTCACAGCTAAACTTTTGTCATAGAATCAAAGTTTAAGAATATTTAAATATCATAATTAGTTAGCAAGAGGACAAAAACATTTTATTCATATAATTTGTGAGGACATATATATATCGAAATTTTTTCATGCAAATGAATTAATTTTTAAGATGAGGAAAACAGATTTGAAACGAAAGGATTAAATTGTTATGAATAGTGTGGATTTTTTCTAGGTGAATATGATCAGAATCTATGTCCGGTGTCCTCATCTAGTTGTGAGCTTTGTCCACTAAGGCTACCATCGTGTGTTGGTAAATCGGATGGAAATCACAGTTTTATAGGACATCTTTGGGAACCCCTGTTTATCACATGCTATAAGAATAGAACAATTGCGATTTCGAAATGTCCACATGGATATTTCCATCCCGTGAATAATGTTTGTCAGTCAAAAATAGAGCATGGTATGTATTATTTAAATTTTGATTAACCATACTTCTTCATAGATTACATTGTTTTCACAATTTGAGTGATTATAGATGAAAAAAATTAATTCTGATGCATTTATTTTTGCTTCATTTTCCAGATGTTGCTCCAGACTATTGTAAAACTCATCCTGGTGATGTGGTGGCCAAAGAAGAAAATTGTGCCCAGTACTACAATTGTTCACATTCACAGAAACGCTTATCTAGCGATCAGGTGCAAGAATGCGAATACCCAAAATTGTTTTCTAGGACAACATTAAAATGCGAAACATTTACCTCAGTTGCATGTGATAACCGACCTGAACCGCAGGCTCCATGTAAGTTTATGTAACATGTCGATTGATATACGAATTGTAGTTGAATTTTGTCTTATAACATTAACTCACCGAAAGAGTAATGATATCATTTTAGGTGAATATGATCAAAATAAGTGCGATCCAAATGACCCTACTTGCCAGCCATGTCCAGATCGATTACCCAGTTGTGTCGGACTTCCTAATGGATACCAGCCGATGCTAAATTACAGATGGACAGATAAATTCATGGAGTGCCAAATGAACAGAACAATTCAGATAACCAGGTGTTCACCGGGATGGGTCTTTAACCCTTTTACTAACACCTGTGTGAAATATATTGAACAAAGTAAGCTTGTGATGCATTCAAATATATTTGAAAAGATACTAAATGCGCATAGTTTGTATATTTTATTATTTCAGGTGGTTTTGAAAATGTTGTTAGTTAGGTTGTATACGCTCTAATATGCTGATATACCTATAAATTGGCTTATTTCAAAATTTTGTAAAATTTCAGATTATGTTCTGGACTATTGTCACTACAACCCAACAGATATAGTAGCTGACCCATTGAACTGTGCTTTATATGTGAACTGTTCCATTGGCACAACAAGGTTTGGTGAACACAAACTGGAGTGTCCCTATCCTAAACTCTATGACATTCCTTCAAGAACTTGTAAAAATTTTGATGAAGTAGAATGCAATGGTAGAAAGATCCCTATGGAACCCTGTGAATATCAGCAGAACGTTTGTCTTAAGGGAGATGTCTCTTGTAAACCATGTCCTGAAAGGTTGCCTAGTTGTGCTGGGTTGCCTAATGGTGTTCATGCCGATCCTAGAGAACCATGGTCAAACAGTTATATTAGATGCTTCAATAACAGAACACTTGTGGTGGAACAGTGTACCAGTGGTTACTTTAATACCAGAACCAGACAATGTGAAGTCTATGTTAATTCAGGTCAGACATTGTCTCATATATTTGATTTGCTATATTGTGATTATTTATTGTTGTCTGCATTATAGACATAATGATTTTAATAGCTCTAAGAATAGGTTTTGCAGTTTACATTGACAGATATTTGACTATACAATAGTAAAACTTTGTCAATATTTTCGCAAATAAAACAATCCAGAACGTATAACAAGTGTTTATTTTAGTTCCGGATATAGATGATTTGCAAATGATGTTAGGAAGTCATATGATCTTTTAATTGAAACATTATCATTTAAACTTTATATGCTTTCTTTTGCAGTTGATGTCATTGAATACTGTAAATATCATTCGAACGCCATTTTGCCTAGCCCTGACAACTGTGCTAAATATTACAACTGTAAAGGACATGACAACCTTGTCGAGGAATGCCCTTATCCTTCTTTGTTTTCTCAGACTACCAACAAATGTGAACAATTTTCTATGGTGTTCTGTGGTTCACGTCCAGAGCCAGTAGCCCCTTGTAAGTCAACATAATTTGCCTCTTTGTTAATTTCATTGAGGTATATATATATGCGTGACAAAGCCTTACAGTCTAATACACAGGGGAAAACATTTTCTTCAGTCAGCAATATAATAAAAGTAGTATTATGCTATAAGAAATAACGATGACAAAGGAGAAAAGTTATAAAACATTATAGATCACAAATGTTGAGCAGTTATAGTTTAGCAAAGAAGATTTTTAATAATAAAATAAATGAACCTTTTCAGGCACTTTAGAATAACTGTGTTTCTATAAACTTTAACGTTTGTGTGCAGGCCAGTACGACCAGAACAAGTGTTCTTCCAATGATCCTGGCTGTGTTCCTTGTAAAAAAAGGCTACCGAGTTGTGAAGGCCAACCAGAGGGCTATAACATCTTTCCAACTAGAGAACACACACGATGGTACATCAAATGCTCTCAGAACAGAACAATTGAGGTTACACAGTGCCCTCCAAACACAATATTTGATGTGAAGAAGCACTTTTGTACTTCATCCGTCATAGAAAGTATGTAATTTCTTACTAATTTGATATTCTAAGTAAAAGTCATTGATAGCGATTTATCTTATTTTTAAATACCTTTTTATGTGTTATAAAAGCCTATGGGTTAAAATTTGTTTTTATGTCAGTGTTTGTAATTTAGATCAATATACACATTGATGTGTCAATGAAAATATCTTTTACTTCACAAACTGGATTTTGAGTTAATTCGTCAGTAGTTGGATTTTTTCTTTCCCTTGAGTGAAAATGCATTGTCCTGTAAATGTTTTCAGATGAGTGGGAGAAGTTTTGCAAGGTCAACCCACAAAGTATACAACCTCATCCAATAAACTGCGCTCAGTACTACAACTGTACAGCTCTCACGTCAGGAGAGGGAACACTGCTACAGGAATGTAAATATCCAGACCTTTTCTCGCCAAGGACACTAAGATGTGATGATTTCATGACTGTAACATGTGGAGCAAGACATGAACCACAGACTCCCTGTAAGCTCCTCATGTTGATTTAAATGTTAATGTTTGTAAATCCACTTTAAATTAAAGACACAGTCAAAAGTTTTATTGATGTATGTTAAAACGTTTAGATAAAATACCATTAATTTGTTTTTACAATAAATATTCATGAAGGTACAATACTTTGTCAACAGCGGTAGGCGTTCTACTTAATTTCCAAATATTGTTTTAAACATAATTTCAGTATTTAAAATAATATGGTCAGTGGTTAAAAGTTACCCGCCGATTTTAGTGTTTTCCTTTTAAACCTGTTTTACAGTTATAATTTAATTAAAATGTGATAATTAAATAGAATCTAAATGGCTAACTGGTATCCATATATCTGGGACGTAACAATCAATCAAAGTGATATACTCAGTAGAATAGGAATATTGTTTTAATAATTATTTATGACTCTCTTTCAAATCAAATTAATGAAACTTTTCTTTTCAGGTGAATACAAGCAAAACTTGTGTTTGTCCAGTGATCCAAATTGCCAACCTTGTCCAACTCGCTTCCCAAGCTGCTTAGGACTAAGTGATGGAAAGTTTGCCCATCCAAGTCACTTGTGGGGTCAGGATTATATCATGTGCTTTCATAACAGAACTATTGAAGTTGTGTCCTGTGATAATGGATATTTCAATCCCAGGACTCGTCGATGCTCTAGCTATATTGATCCAGGTTTGATTTTGCATGCATTAACTATTTTTTTTTAACAAAGCGAAGTTTTTCAAATTATTTTGCGCCAATAATTGGGAATTAATAGGAATACAAAATCATTAGTTTTATTGTCTCACGTTATCATAATCAATGTAATAAAAAAAACTTCAAATATATGAATGCAGAATTCTGTTTCCTTTAATGTTTTATATTTCTTCATTTTCAGTTGATGTGATATCTTATTGCCATGCGTACCCAACAGCTGTTGTTGCACATCCATGGAACTGTGCTCAGTTCTTTAATTGTTCGTATCGTCAGACTAGACTTGGCGGGTACTTAGATGAATGTCCATATCCAATGCTTTACTCAACAGAGAAACAAATCTGTTCCAACTTTACGTCAGTAAATTGTAAATCAAGACCTGAACCAAAAGGACCATGTAAGATATAAGTATATTAGGATCCATCTTGTACATTTGCGATGTTGTTGATATTTAGTGTATAATGTATTTTTTCTTGAACAGGTGAATACAGACAAAATTTGTGCAGCAACAAGGATAAGAACTGTGTTCCATGCCCAACACGGCTTCCAAGTTGTCTGGGACTACCTGATGGTTTGAATTCTGTGACTGGCGCTCAATGGACAAATAAATACATCTTGTGTTACAAGAACAGAACCATTGAAGTCAACACATGTAAGCAGGGTGTGTTCAATCCAATGAAAAGGCTATGTGATGATCACATTCGACCAGGTAGGATTTTTTCATTCAGATGTGATGTATTCATTTGATTTAACTAGAATGATTGTTTATGTATTTCAGTTGACGTTTCTTTGGCTTTAGGTGATAGATATTGCCAAGCTAACCCCGGCAGCATTGTAGCACACCCTGGTAACTGTGCTCAATACTACAACTGCTCACAAAAGAATACCAAGCTGGGAGGATATTTAATGGAGTGTCCATATCCGAAACTCTTCTCTAAGATCACAAACTCTTGTCAGAATTTCACCTC
This sequence comes from Magallana hongkongensis, assembly GCA_016163765.1. Lineage (NCBI taxonomy): Eukaryota > Metazoa > Mollusca > Bivalvia > Ostreida > Ostreidae > Magallana > Magallana hongkongensis. Next base: position 44,183,861 of record WFKH01011581.1, on the reverse strand, counting down.
TACGGTCTGTCAAAATCGATTTGAACCACAAGCTCCATGTAAGTTCACATTAGTTTTTAAACATTTATAACTTTTTACCACACTTAACCTTTCTTCCTACTTTTTATATAACAACTACTTTTTATTTATGCTCTATAGTGTACATGTATACATATTACGAAGAAATGTAATGCATAATAATGGTAAATACATGAATGTTGTAGAAATTGTTCTGTGAACATTTAGCCACCTTCGGGGGATTTTTTTTTTTTTTTTTTTGCAATTCATGACCAAACATTTTTCAATTTGATATCATTATTTTTTGTTTCGCCTGTACAGGTGAATACATTGTAAACAGGGAATCAGCTTCATCTCTTCAAAGAAGCACAGTTCCTTGTCCAGATAGACTCCCTTCATGTATTGGACTTTCCGATGGAAAGCACGAGTTTCCTAGCAGACGTTGGTGGGCAGACTATATTGTATGCTATCATAATAGAACAGTAGAAATCAACAAGTGTGTGGATGGATATTTTGATCCGTACCTGCGTATTTGTGTCAGATGGGTTCCATTGAGTAAGCTATTTTTCTTTTCTTTTGTTTCTGCACTGATCCTTACTTACTTAATGATTTTAGTTTTAAAAACCAGAGAATTCAGTATAATCATTGTTGTTACAGATTACGTTATGGAGTTTTGTGGTGTCCATTCGAAAGCTGTTGTGCCACATCCTAACAATTGTGCACAATTCTTTGATTGCGAACAGTTACAGTCATCCAAATCATTACTGGTACAGGAGTGCGTATACCCCCAACTTTTTTCTACTCAGTCAATGAAATGTCAGCCGTTCTTTACTGTAAATTGTCGTGGAATGAAGGAACCAATGGCACCATGTATGTATAAAAATTCAATAGTTTCATCATTTAAATCAGTTCAACATAAGGTTGAATAAGGATCAGCTACATTTGGTACTATAAAATAGATAGTCATTTTGTTCTTTTATTTGGAAACAAAATAAAATGAAACACTCGTATCTCGACAACTGACATTAAAGATTTTATAAATAAAATCAATCAAGGCAAAGCATTTTAAACATTTGAAATGGACGAAAAACGTTAAGAACTTCAGGTCAGCTGGTGACAAGCTTTCTCTAAAGTGTGTGATATTTACCGAATAATATTTGCCACATCTATATCGTGTAATCCCTTTATTTTTTTAACAGGCCAATACAATCAAAATCTGTGCAAAATTAATTCGCCAAGTTGTATTCCCTGTCCCGAGAGACTACCAAGTTGCTTAGGAATCCCTGATGGTCTCCAGGTGCATCCTCAAAGACTCTGGACTGCATGGTATATAGTTTGTGACAGAAACAGGACTATTGAGATAAACAAATGTCAGCATGGACAAATATTTGATCCCCAGCGCAGACAATGTGTGACAGCCGATAAAACAGGTACCTTTGTAGTTTGTGTCTTTTCTCTGTCCTGTAGGCTAGTAATTTTTATTCATTTTGCTGTCTTTAAATGTGTATGTCAATTTCTCTCGTTTAAAACTTTGTATTTCCTTTTTATATTCAATATCTTAATTAACAAGCTGAGTTTTAAACAGTAAATGATTTTGTTTTAGATTTTAATCAAAAAATGTATAGTCAAACAAATGCAGCGATTAAAATGAATATCATTCGGTATCGCAGTATATTGGTTTATATTGATTCACAAAAGTTCTTTCTTTATAGTTGGTGTATGTATAGTTATCCTTTTTCTGCAATGATTTATTGTAGATCAGATAAATGCCATTTGCAGTGCAAATCCTTCACTACTGATCCCAGACCATGACAATTGTGCTAGATACTACAGGTGCTCAGACATGTTGGAAGGAACAGTACCATTGTCAGAGTGTCAGTACCCAGACCTCTTTTCTTCCAGCAATGGAACATGCATGGACTATAGATTGGTGCATTGTGTTGACAGACCAGAACCTAAAGCTCCATGTAAGTTTAATGTGAATCAGGATAAAGATGAAGACATAATTTCAAATGTTTCTTTTATTCAAATATTGTCATATCAAACACATATACGTTCTCTAAGCTAAAAGGTGCGCTTTCTGTTGTAGGTGAATATCAACAAAACCTGTGTGTATCCTCCAATAGCTCTTGTCTACCATGTTCTGATCGGTTACCTAGCTGTGTTGGTCTTCCGAATGGCAAGAACTCGTTCTCTGGTAGAGTGTGGTCACCTTACTTTGTAGACTGCTTGAATAATAGGACATATACTGTACACAGATGTACAAATGGTTGGTTCCACCCTGTTCAGAGAGAATGTGTTACTCAAATACACCCAGGTATGTTTTTCAAATTTTTCAAATTAACCAAATATCAGGAGATTTTAGATTTTTGAATATTAATATATATCATTTGTTTTAATTTTATAGGGGATGTGATATCATTTTGCTCTGCAAATAAAAATGCAATAGCTGCTGACAGTCTAAATGCTGCCCATTTTATCAACTGTTCAGATCCCAATCCAAACATCTCTCACTACATTCAAGAATGTCCATATCCTCAGCTGTTCTCCACTGAGAACTACTCATGCCAGGACTTTAGAACTGTACCGGTTGATTCTAGAATAATTCCTCAGGCACCTTGTGAGTTTTAAGCTTGGTTAGAGCAAGCTGTAGAGTACCACAAAACATTTATTTGGGGGGGGGGTGATAAAAACTGCTAACTCGAGAAATGAGTGACAGGATACAGTTGCTTTATAATTCTTTACATTTTCTAAAACTTAAGGTTTAAAGTAAAATAAATAATGATATTTTTGCAGGTGAATACATTCAGTTCCACTGTTTTAATGGAGATAAATCCTGTAAACCCTGTCCAGAAGTACATCACTCTTGTATCGGTTTGCCAGATGGGGATAATGCGGTGTCTGGACTTACCTGGACATTGTCCTACATCACCTGTTTGTTAAACAGAACCATCGCAGAGAACACGTGCGAGAAAGGCGTATTTGATCCACATAAGAGAATATGCACTTCCCCTGTAGTGGTCGGTAAGAAAACAAATTTTAAAAATATGTATCACAAATAGGAAGCATCTGTATAAGGACGTAGAGTAGTCATCTGAATAGTATCTTTCTTTTTCTCTTTTTTATTGTGTACTTTTTTGGAGAGGGGTTTGAGTTCTTTTTTCTTTTTTAATTCAAAAATGAAATGTAACACGATTTTCTGATAACAGATAAAATTGATCAATACTGCATTGATCACCCTACTGGCATTGTGAAACATCCAGGAAACTGTGGTTGGTACTACAATTGCTCAAACAGAGACTCAACTATCGGAAAATATATTCAAGAGTGTAGATATCCACAGTTATTCTCCACAATAACTAAGCGATGCGAGGAATTTACAGACGTTAACTGTGTATCCAGACATGAGCCTCAAGCACCATGTAAGTAATGATACGTTTAAAAAAAAATCCAAGATATAAATTTGTTTGTAATTAAAAAAATTGTTTGAATATTAGATTTTCTAGAAACTTTAAAGCAATTGATAGATTTTCATAATTCCGGTAATATGTATATTGATTATTTCAATAATGAGTGTGTTTTCTTTGTTTTTAAACGTACTGAAATTTTGAAAAGGTGAGTATGTTAAAAACACCTGTCCGCTGGCCGACCAAAGTTGCATTCCTTGCCCAATCAGACTACCAAGCTGTATTGGATTGCCTGATGGGTTAAACCCCATTTCTGGGAACTTCTGGTCAAGGAAATACCTCAGATGTTTATTGAATCGAACCATTGACATACTGGAATGCCCTGATGGTTATTTCAACCCATATCTGCGTACCTGTGTGGACAGAATATCTCCAAGTGAGTTCATAGATTCAAAATTTCCTTTGTGTTTATACATGTATTATAATTTTAAAAGCAAGATAGATTGAAGTATTCTGAAATATGATTCTTCTTGTGCTATTTCAGCATATGTGTCTGAATTCTGTAAAACCAATCCTATGGCTGTGGTTGGGAGTAGCATCAATTGTGCTCAATACATTGATTGTACCAAAACTCCAGAGAGTTATGTGTTGGAGTGTAGGTACCCAGACCTCTTCTCTGCTAGAAACCGAAAGTGTCAGGCGTTTACTGATGTGGAGTGTGGAAGAGTCACTGAACCACAAGCTCCATGTAAGATTTAGCTACAAAAATTTCAGATATTAATTTTAGACTGTTGTTCATCTCGAGAACTATTTGGTTAGAGAAGTTATGTACCGGTTTAGGACAAAACAACTTATACACTTAAATGAATTAAACGTAAATCTGTAGAAAATCTTAGTAAAATAATTCAAAGAGGAATAAGCCGCATATTTTAAGAAAATTATTCAGCTCAAAAGTAAGTTTTTGTTATAGTTATTAATGAGTTTTGTGTCAAATAAGACCGTAACAAATAACAATTTTATTAGAAGGAAGAAATACTAGTATATAACTACTTATTTTAGTACAAAACGACGTGATTCATTCATTATCCTTTAAATAGTTTTACCTACTAAAATATGTCCGAGGTATATAAATTATATTTATTTCTTTGATGTTTAGTTAGTACAAAAATTTTCAACATAAAATTTTTAGACTACATTTTTGTAACATGCACTTACATTGTTTTAATTATTGCGTTTTATATTTATTAGTAAATCACTAGATGATATCCCGCGCAAGCGCGGGAATTAACACTTTACACATTAATGACACTCCTAAAATTGTTGAACCATATTTTTTTTCATTTTCGTATATACTGTGTCCAATTTTTTTCTTAATTGCTTTCTTATCCTATTCTTCATATCTTTAGGTCAAATTTCACTACAATTTTTATCAGTCTTAATGAAAATTTCTGATAAAAGACTGATTTGAAAAAAAAAACCCAGCACAATTTAACTTCATACATTTTTTATTCATATGGACTTCGAAATAATGTCTAAGGTTTACTACCAATCTGTCGTGGTGTAAAAAAGTGAAATTTAAAAAACGCTAGAGTATGCATATTGATTTTTAAACCAAAGTTGTCATATCCAAAGTATTTGCCCGATGGCTAACTCGCCCTACACTTTCCTCCATGGTGTAAATTAGTCAAACCGCTTCCTGGGCACCCCAATGTCCCAATGTGTAAAATAAATTCTTTTTATCAAAACTAAAATCGCATCATATTGTTCCATTTTATTTATTAACTTGTTTGTATTAACCAAAGATGTTCCGTCCAAGGTATGAATATCTGCCCGCGATACGTGATGAACCCCTCCTACACTTTTCGCCATGACGTTAATTAGTTAAACCGCGTTCTTGGTTACCCCGTTCTGGTAAATTCTATTCCATATCAAAACCAAAATCGCGCATTCAAGAAACGAATTGCCATGATATTTTATTTATTCAGCATTTGTCAAATCTTAACTTCTATGTATAATCCAAGTAAATTCCTAATAAATATATTCACTGTTTACGTAATTATTTGATATTATTTCATTGCAAGGATATATTTAAAACCTAACTCCCATTGACTTGGATCCGCCAAAGCGTGTCCACCACCTTACTCTCATTTTTGCTATTTCGAGCTGGTTTATCGAAAATGAAAGTAGGTTTTTAATTTATTTCTCAAAAATTACTTATCAGGTAAAATTTAATTATAGCTTACGGACATCAACTCACGTGTGTTGAAATACCAAAGGTATAAGCAGTTACTCTGGTGCAGGCGTTTCGTAGTTTATTGGCAAAATGTCTTAATTTATAAGTATAGATAATGTATTTACTTTTTAACTATTTAGCATCAAAATAAGGTTTATTTGTTATATTGGTAACTATCAATGCTATAATTGCATTGAAAAAGAGTTTATTTGATTTATACTGGCCAATCAAACAGAATATATATGTCACCATCGTGAACGATTTTGCAGGCTCGTACAAACAAAATGTGTGTCAGAGCAAGGATTCTAGCTGTATACCATGCCCTGAGCGCCTCCCAAGTTGTGTGGGCCTATCAGACGGTTACCATGGATTCCAGATTCAGTGGTCCTCAAAATATTTCCAGTGTTACAAAAACAGAACAATAAATGTTCTAAATTGTAAAGGATATTTTGAGCCAGTTGCAAAGAAATGTGTAGAAAAAATACATTCAGGTATCCTAATGTTTTTCCTTTGAGCAATTTCATCTTATTTAAATTATCAGTTCTTTTGTTGACATATTTAAGTACACTTCATATTTAAAATTAATTTTAGAATATAAATATAGAAATAAATGAAAAACAAATTCCTTTTTTTTTATCAAATACAGAAAATATTGATGAGTTTTGCAAATATCACCCAACCCTGCGTGTACCCAGCTGGATAAACTGTGCGCAGTACTATGATTGCTCCATGAAGGACTCAATATATAAACCATACCTCCACGAATGCCCATATCCCCAGCTCTTCTCAGTGGCCACATTGCAGTGTGAAGATTTTCATCAAACGTCTTGTGGGACCCGAACAGAGCCTATGGCACCCTGTAAGAGCTATTTATTGTACAAGAGTAATAGTTATAACCTGTCTGTCCAGTGTAAAACTTTATCTTTATAAAATGTTTGAATGAATGATACTGTGAGGCAAAATCTCGTATACTATATATATATATATATAAATATGTTATGCGGAATATAAATTAATGATCCTCACATGCTAAGGTCACAAGCTTGACAGTTTTGGTTTAAAATAAAATTTAAATAATTCAATTTTCTCTGGCAAAGGTCAATATCTCCAAAACCAGTGTCCCATTGGAGATAGCAATTGCCTTCCATGTCCATCCAGACTTCCAAGCTGTCTCACATTACCAGATGGGGCTAATGCCTACCCTGGCAGGCAACAATCTCCCAACTATATTGTCTGTGACAGAAATAGGACGCTAGCAGTTAAAACATGTCCAACTGGATACTTTGACAAAGCTTCCAGAATATGTGTTCAGCCAGGCACACCGCCATGTGAGTAACCACAACACCATAAACACTTCTTGGGAAGCAAATAAGGATCATTAGGAAATCTCTATTATAAAAACAATTTTTTTTTCATTCATGTTTTTTGCTGTGTCTATTGCGTCATGTAAATGATTTACAACATTCAATATCAAATATTTATAGGAAAACAGGTTGTATAAATATTAAAAATTATCAAGAACTTTCAGATACATGTTGTCTTCAAATAACAGATACAATTTAAATTTATCACTTTGATAGGTAAATTGTAGTCTGACTTTAAAAACCTTATAATAACCTTTTTATTACTCGATAAATATAGCAAAATTTTAATATCTCTTTTTAGTAACACAAGCTCGTATATGTGGAAATACCAGACATGGGTTAATCCCAGATCCATCTAATTGTGCAAGGTATTATAACTGTTCCACGGGCCTAACCAGTCCTCCATCCCAGGAGTGTCGGTATCCTTCCCTGTTCTCAATTCTTAGGAGAGCTTGCGTCACTTTCGAATCAGTCCAATGTGGTGTAAGATATGAGCCACAGACTCCATGTAAGTTGCAAGAACTTTTAGAACATTTTAAAGAAATCGTTTACTCTATAGAAATGGTACCAGATTTTATAATTCTTATCATCAGAGAAATGCTAAAAATGTATTTGCAGGTGAGTATGAACAAAATCAATGCGCAGACAAGGATAGCAGTTGTTTACCATGTCTGTCCAGGCTCCCAAGTTGTGTTGGTCTTCCTAACGGAGAACAGGAGTTCCCAGGTCGACTCTGGACACCATGGTTTATAGAATGCTTTCTGAACCGAACTGTAAATATTGGCAACTGTGGAAGGGGAGTGTTCGATCCTAATATTAAGGACTGTGTGGCAGAACTAGACAAAAGTAAATGAAGACTTCAAATAAAACCGGAAATTGTTATACTTTATTGAATATACCCACTGATGTAATTTATTTTTGGCATAGTTGAACTTTTTAAGTGATTCGATTACTTAAAATTTGAGAAATATTTCATCACACAAATCACCCAGATAGTGACTGTTAGTTACGAAATATTGTAAAATAACCCCCATATCTTATAGACTTTTAACGTTTTTCAGTATTTGGAGATAGAAAATTTTAAATCTTAAATACATGTAATTATTTTAAATGCATTGAATGTTTTGATGTTACAGATAACATTGACCGTTACTGTAAATTCCATCCGTCTGCAATGGCTCCATATTCTGATAACTGTGCACAGTATTTTGATTGTCGCATGAAAGATTCAACACTTGGAGGATTCATTCATGAATGTACATATCCGCAACTCTTTGATAAAAACTCTATGCAATGTGCCAGTTCTCAATCTGTTTCTTGTGATGGTCGATACAAACCTCTTTCTCCATGTAAGTAAAAGTGATGTAGGCTTCATTTAATGAACTTTAGATTACTCTTAACATAAAAGATTTGCAAACCATTACCTTTGTTTTAATTTTTATTTTAATTTTAAAAGGTGACTATGCTCTTAATGAATGCAGAACTGCTGATTGTATTCCATGTAAAGAGCGCTTCGCTCTATGTAAAAATAAAACAGATGGTCCCAATGCTCTGCCAGGAGAGGTTGTTACCAGTAGATATGTTGAGTGTAGTCAAGGAGTTGCCACAGGAATCAAGTCGTGTCAAGACAGAAAAATATTTAGTCCCCAGGAAAGGAAGTGTAAAATAAGTAATCAAGGTAGACTTGTTTCTTTTGAATAATTACCTTATAAGCTTTTATTTTTACAATAAACACATTTTTATCAATTTAGAGTTATGTCTGGTTTTCTGGTATTTTATGTCATACACATATTAGCATCTTTTTACATTTTATTGTTTGCAGATACTTTGTATGCAATCTGCAAAGCACATCCTAATATTGTCCGACCAAATCCTTATGACTGTGCTCAGTTTATTGACTGCAGTAAGTCAAGACCTGGTCACGTGATTGGAGAGTACGTCAAGGAGTGTCCCTATCCTAAACTGTTTTCTACAGACACAATGGAGTGTCAGGAATACAACAAGGTCTTGTGCAATACCAGAAGAGAACCCAGAGCCCCATGTATGTGTCTCTGATATTTTATATGTTTTGTAGATGTATTCATGTATATACCATATGTATACCATACAGACTAAGATTTAAAGACAAGAGGAAAAATTTGATCCCATCTTTCCTTTGCATATACTTTGTACATATTTATACTTATACTAGGTGAATATCTGCAAAATCTGTGTACTGGAAAGAACAAGAACTGTCAGCCATGCACAGAAAGACTTCCGAGCTGTTTAGGACTACCAAATGGTTTCAATCCAATCATGGAGTCTCTGTGGAAAAAAGACTATATTGAATGTAAAGACAATAGAACAATGGCTGTAAAATCCTGTACGAACGGAGTATTTGATCCTTACAATAGGGAGTGTATGAAAGGTAAACTATTTTATATGATTTAAACATTGCGTCCATGCTGTGTATTAAAAGTTTCGTAACATCGTAATGTATCTATTATATGTGTTTGCAGATACTGTATCCAGTTATTGTATGATACATCCAAGTGGATCTCTTCCTAACCCCAAAAACTGCGCTCAATTTTATGACTGCAGTGTAAGGGATTCAGAGTATGGACTATATCTGAAAGAATGCCAATATCCCCTGCTGTATGAAATAGAGACTGGCACCTGTCAACACTACAGCAAAGTTAACTGTGGGTCACGATATGAACCTGTAGAACCATGTAAGTAGACGGAGAGATTTTAAACATAACTAGAAACTTTATATAATTTTCAAAAGCAAGAACTCAAGAACCACATACATTTCTTATCACAATAACTATTTGACGAAAAATGAATAACAAAGCTACAATACTGTAATGATAGTAAAATTGGATCATCATGACTTTTTCCATTTGAGATTAATTAAAAAAACAACATAGCATAGTGATAGCTATAAAACTATGTTGTTCACTTTTACGCATTCCTGGGCGACAAGTTTATATTGGATTTTGTTATAATCAAAAAAAGATCTAAACGAGTATGTGAAATAATTATAATATGCATATACTACACACTACAGTGACCAACATCAAAAATAAAAATCATTACATGTTCGTCTCTTTTTCTGCAAAAAGACACAACAATGTGAATGAAAAGACATAGAAATCAATACCTATACGTACAAGGTAGTTTTGTTATAACATTTCAGGCGAGTACATTCAGAGTCAGTGTATAGGTGCTGGCTGTCCAGCCTGCAGCCAGGTCAGTTGTCGCACACACCCAGATGGAGCCAATGAATACCCAGGCAGGAAGCACACTCCGTGGTACGTGGTGTGTGAGAACGGAAGAACTGTAGCCGTGGAACAGTGTCACGTGGGCATTTTTGACCAGCAGTCACGCATGTGTTTGACTAATACAGGTAAATGTACTGGTTAGATGTACTAAGAACAGACGGCAATGAAAGAATTGTATTTGGGATGATGTGAAAATAAAATGAGAAGTACATATTTAGTAGATTGTATTCAAAGACGTATAAATGAAATCATGCGTTGTATAAATATTCTGTATGCGTAAAATATAAGCATCTGTAATGATTCGTACATTGTAGCATATATTTTATAGATTGTTATGCATATATTGGAAGTATATTATTTAACTATTTAGTTGTGTAATAGATATATGTTAAATCTAATCAAACAGTCCTTTAGTCACAACATTAACAATTAACATCAATTCTAGCTAATAAACAAAACATGTTAAGCTTATTATAACGAAGGGATTTTTTTAACCTGTAAACTCTGGTTGTATCACCCTTTTAATTGGCTAAACAAATTCAACTTTATTTTCTAACATAACTTGCCAACGTCACAATATGCCGGGCGTGCTTACCGTATGAATCTTTTTGATGTTACATTTAAGAGGTATGGAACACCTCCATATTATGACATACTTTCTTTTAAAATAAACAATTATCTATTTTGACATATTTTTCTATCATTTGTGTGTTTCACAGCGTAGCGCAAGGCGTTAAAGCCTTCGCCACTCATCTGCAAGTCATCGATTAAAAACCATCTGGGGTTATTGGCATTTTTTCTATTCATTTCTAAGAATTTTTTTAATGCATTTTTATGGTCAAATACTGTACATTTTTAAAACGCTGACAAATTTTGATAATGTTAAACTTTCATCGATCTTAACATCTACATTCCATTTCTCTTTAAATTTTGTACAAATTAACGTCATATTTTAATAATGTATCTTCTTTTCTCAACTTAGTAAATTTCACTTAAATTATAAGGAAATAATTTAATTTCTACCTATGTTATATGATTATAACATAACTGGGACAGTTTCCGCTGACCCAAAAATATGTTATAGAGATCAAAATTCAATATATTAAATGAAAGTGGTAAAAATTCAATGATTAAATTCATTCATTATATTTAAATTACTAAACATTAATTTTCAGCAAATAAAAATCTTCTATTTAAAAAAAAAATACTTTCGTACAATTTGTACCAAATTTTAACTTCATGTAATATGTTTTACATGCGCGTCATATTGTGCGTAGGAAACCATTTGATAAGCCAATCAAATGAGGTTTTACAACTAGAATCAAATCACACCAGTATATTATTTTTTATTAAAGGCTTTTATTTTAATGCAAACAAATAATTTAAGAATTTTATATGAATAGAAAAAACTACTTACTAGTACCTATCAGCTGCCTTTATATAAAATTGCAGGTTCCATAAATGATTACTGTGAGCGGAATCCTGGACTGGTTTTCCCAAGCTTTGCAAGCTGTGCACAGTTTTACGAGTGTGGTCGATACAATGACATAACGGGGACCTATCTGCACGAATGTGCTTATCCATTGCTGTATGATACCGCCTCAAAAACCTGTCAACACTTCACCAAAGTAAAATGTGACGAAAGGAATGTTCCTCATGCACCATGTCAGTTTACACAAATTGTTTGATAAGAAATTTAAAATTTCCTATCCATGTTGACACTTAAAAATATGTAATAAGATATTTTTCTTTTAATTAGGTGACTATATGCAAAATAGATGTCTTGAAAGAAATACAACCTGCAAACCTTGTGATGAAAGGTTCATTTCCTGTGTAAATAAACCCAATGGTAGAAACGAAGTGCCAGAAGACAAATACTCGTATGTTTATTGTCTCCAGAATAGGACAATCAACAGAGTCAAGTGTTCACAGGGTGCATTCTTTCATCCGTTAGTCAAAGAATGCATACCACTCAGGTTTTTCGGTAGGTTTGTTTCAAGGTTTATATGAAAAGTAATATAGGTTTGAAAGAACCAACAATGATTTCTTTTTACCCTTTATCAAATACAAATGACAGCTATTCCTTTATAAATAACGTGCTTAAAAAAATGCTCCTTTTAGGTCATTTTTCTCAAGAACCATATTTGATGTTTGTGTAATTTAAATAAATTATTATAACGATAATATGAATTGAACCGTATGGTCCAACATGTTTTTTAAATATTTCTTATAAACTTTTACCCAAATGAAGTTAAGAAAGGTCTGATATTCATAAATTTAAAATACTACGTAACTTTTTAAAGATATTTTAAGAATTAAGGGTCAAAATCAAATCAAATGCGATGGAAAATGAATTGAATTTCAATTCAATTAGTTATCTTTCAACCTAATTGAAATATTCAACGTCACTATAGTCAAACGTTGAACTCTTTAATGGTTGTCTCCGTCATGCACTGTGCAATTTCTTTGAAACTCCTTGACCAGTTTTGTGGACATATAATGCTAAGATATCGGTAAAACATTTTGTATTCGCTTTATTACTACTGAAATACAGATTTGTCACGAAATCGGCAATATTTTTCATTCATTCCATATGGTTTGATATTCAATAAAAAAAAAAGGTGGCGGAAGGAAGGATACAATTCTTTAAAGTAATAGTAAACTTTCTCAAGTTTTACCATTTGATAAACTAATTTAGAACTAAAAACCAGACATTCAAGACATATTGAGATGTAAACTCGTCGCTCCTGATTTTGCGTAGTATATACTAATTTATGTTCTGGAAAATTGTTTTAACAAACATGAAAAAAGCTTTCAAATCATTATTTTCACATAATTTGCAACGTGAAAAGAAACAAGGTATGCGGTATAAAAGTGAACCAAAGGTTGAGTTTATTTTATTTTTAAGCATTTGGGTTCTTTACCAAAGAATGTGGTTTATGCGTAATTGCTTAGCCATAACAATCAAGGTACACCACCAAAACATGATATAATGTGTCATGTTTTGTAAGAGATGTGTCGGATCACAAACACTTGACTTGGGAGCTATAAAAACTTTAGTTTAAACGCGAATTTTTTCCTCTAACAAAATAAAATCATGCAAAAAGACAATATGTGATAGTAGTATTTTAATGTCTTATTTAAAATATCTCAATCATGTTTAAAGTCCATAGCACACATGATCATTACTTTAAATGTAGTTAAGATTGCACATTATTATTTCATTATTGCAAAACATTCATAAAGAGATTCCATCTAAAATTTTCGTTTTTTCGTGCTGAAGGTTTCCAGAGGAAATCAATATAAATCATGCATTTTTTTATGATTTCAATACAATATACATTTTATTTGATTCTTTTATGCATGCAAACTTTTAACTTGCTATATGTTTTTGAACATATTATATTGGTCCTGTTTAACATATAGTAATCGATCTAAGAGAGTTTGATAGAATTCCACCGTGAAATCATGCAAATATATAGAATAATATATAGAAAAGGTCTGAAATTGTTACCATTCATGAATTTGCTATTTTTAAGAGCAAAAAGTAACGAAAACGTTATGCAGCTTTCACAGATATTTTTTTCTTATTTTCTATATTCAAACTGATCATTGTGCATTATTTAAGACGGATTTTAGGTAATTATTCCGCTTACTTAAAAATACTGGCGAGAAATTTCAATTTGGCTAAAAATTGCATTGTAAGTGTAAAAAGTTCATCATAATTCAGAGGGATGGACACTGACCCCTTTTTAAAGTATATTTTGTCTACAGATTTCAGTTATATATTTCCCAAGAAATTCAATAGAAGTGAGATACCTTAAAGCAGGAGTTTTCAGTTTCTGGGGTTTTTTTTTCTTAAATATATTTTTACACTTGCAGGTTGAATTAGAAATGAAAAAAAATTGCGGTTATTAATTTTATATTTAAGTTTATTTTTAATTGCAAACTGTAAAGTCCATTAAGCTACAAAAACCAAATATTGCCCTTTTCTAATGTTGTTTTGATACTACAAATAAAAAACACTTGCATTCTCTGGAAGGTAGATTTTAAAAGACTTTTATGATAGGATGAAAACCGGGTAAATTAAGTCATAAAAAAGGAAATGGGTAGCGGCTGATGTTTACAAACACAATTAGTGATCCTTTTGAAAGTGGAGACATTATTTTGGCGAGTTTTGTTGGTGTAGTGTGGGCTAAAAAGATATAGATAGCATATAAGTTGTAGGTTGTGTCAATACTGATGTCTCGAGGACAGTGGGAATCCAAAGATGTTTCCATTAGACTCGTTAAGACAAAAAACTTTGGAATTTGCACTCGGTTGTTCTGTTGACAAATTGATATAAACTGCTTAAAATAACTACTTAACTTCCCAGGTCATTAATAGTCCATTACTGGGCCCGATAGTGTGGGAAATGCATGCAATAGAATGACGGTAATGAGATTAAGTGAATTCATGTTTTAGTTTTTGTAGAATGTCCGATTTTGCAGAAATAGATATTCGACCAAATACTATCTAAAGTGTATTTATTCGACGAATATATTTTATTGGAAGTGGATTGTTTGTTCAGATGCAAAGTCGAGAAATGTATAGTGGTTCTATTCCATTGCCTAGTGAAATAAGGATTAATGTAGGAACAAGATAAATGTTTGGAATGCTATGATTGGGTGGAAATTTTGTAGATGTGAATTTGACACCCATGTTGCCATGGGCTGGACGCAGTTGTCTTATCTACTGTAAAATTCTCATCTTTGAGTCACTTCACAGTTTGACTAAAGCCATTGCATAATGAAAGATTGATGTGCCTCTGCATCCTTTAGTGACAGGATATCCACAAGTTTTTGTAGTGCAAATTATTTTAATTGCTATAGAAGAAAACATCTACTTTATCCGTGGAAATGATATGTTTAACTTTGACTTTTGTCAGATAAGACAGGATAACAGACAGATTAAACAAGCCCCAGTCTGTGGCAAACATAACCACCCAAATCTTTATCAGCCTCATCAAGAGTAAACACTTGATCGAGGAGATCTAAAAATGGTGCTAATCAAAAAGATATTTGTCCTTGACACTTTCCATGAAGAGGGAGTCATCTTTACATCGAAGTATGACAAAGCTACATTTGATATTTTTTCACCGGATGCAACGGGATTAGGTTTAGATACCCGTATATATAGCTGAATCCTCATCGAGTGTCTTTACATAAACTTAACGTACTTCTGATTATAATTCAAAATGGAATTTTTTCTGTATACTTTCGGCTTGATTCTTTTGTGTAAGTTTGATTTTTTTTTTAAATCTCTTTGAAATATTTGAAGTACATGATTTTTATTTTTCAAACCTGTGTTGTTGTTTTTTATTCATCGATGGAGAAATTATTTTTATTAATCATTTTTTTTTTTAAAAATATTGATACATGTAAATCAAAATGTACTTAACACAGAGAATACAAATAAAAGACGTTTTCAAAATGTGATTTGTGTAAATGAACTGTTTTGATTTTTCAGGGCACATACCACTTGCTATCGGAGATGGTAATGAAGATTTTATATATTTTCTTATAAAATTGTCAATTTGGCAATGTTTCATTTGCCTGTAATTATTTTAAGTTTAGGACTATTAAAAGTGTTTACTTCTACATTAAATAACGGTTTTGTATTTGCTTGACAAATTTGAATAGTCGTTCATATTTTTATATTAATAAATATCGTTCCATAATAAAAAAAAATTTAAAAAACGAAAAAACAAAAAAACAAAAAAAAACTCTTGACACTGGGATTCATTATAACGCGTTTGAAGCAATAAAACATCGGTGGTAAATAATCTAAATTTTTCAAAACTAGAAAAATAATTGAAAAGTAAAAACGGTCAAAACGATTTATCCTTAAATATTTTTTAATGTAAATAACCCAATGTGACAAATATGAATACGTTCGTCCCTTTCTGTTTGTTAGATATCTGTAATCAGCAGCTAGTTTCGGGAGCCAAACCAGTCCCCGATTCAGCATTCTCTGCGTCTTCCTCCTACCACAAGGGCAGCAACACCAAGGACTACACAGTAGCCCGGGCTCGCATCAACACAACAGAGACCAAGGACTCTAAAGGGGTTCTACATCTCGGGGCATGGTCAGCTCAGACTCTCAATGTGGATCAGTGGATTCAGGTAAGACCTTTTGGTGTTCCTACTCCAAAAACCTTTTTTGGGTATCAAAATGAGCAATTCTATCAAGTTAATTTTTTACTATTGCATTACCATGGAAGCCCAAACTCATTTTTTATATATATATATATGATTGACATCAGCAATTTTTCCAGTAACTACAGTAAATGACATTTTAATATTGTTATTTTTTTAAATATTGTAATTATGATTGTCATGAAAACTTTTCGTACAAGAAATATTGATAGCGTTTATCTTTTTTTTTTATTGCATGTATATTTAGGTGAATCTATCTGAGCCAAGTCTTATTCGAGGCATAATGACACAGGGACGAAATGGTTGCTGCCATCAGTGGGTGAAGAAGTACCGAGTTCAGTACAGTCTGGACTGCAGTAATAACTCCAACAGCTGGCATCCTATAGGCGACCACACAGTCAATGATACAGTCAGTATATTACCAGATTTACTTCGGTTTTACGCTTTATGTTGTGTTAAACATTTGGCTGTATGTTGTAACTTTACCATAATGATATAGCGACAATAAGGTGGAAAGTGATTCTGTGGATATTGAAAATGGGATATCGGTTATTTGAATTATTCTTTTTTTTTATTCGATTTTTTTTTACCATAATAGTTTTTATCAGTGAAATTAAAGTGAATACCTCGGATAGTGGAAAGCCAACACTTTTTTGAGTAACATTAGGAAAATTAAGGTCTTTAAAAAAACCTAAAACTAATTTTTAAGCCATTAAAATAGCGGTAAAGTAATTGTATGCTGTTTATCCGGGCCTTTTAACTTTCAGAAATCTTCAAATTTAAGGGAACAATTCATCAAAATCGAAATTTAATTAACATTCAAGTAATAGCATTGCATGAAGCAACGGCTTTGTCATTATGTGAGCAAAGTAGGTTTTATAAGATAAAACATGTCTTTCCTTCTGCAGGTCTATACGTAATGTCTAGTAACTTTTTAAGAATTCAACGTTTCAACGCTTTTTAGAAAATTGAAAGAAGAAAGTCATACATTAACATTTAGTAAATAAAATCAATAAATCATAGCGAATTGTATCATATTTGGGTGAAAAGTTGAATTATTTATTATTGTTAACATTAGCAACTTCAAACGAAATACAGTTTCATTTTGTCATATTAACGTTTCACTTACTTGATAGTGCAGCAGTAAACTTGTTAGCATTTCACTAATTCTTTTAGTAACTTTTCATTTATTATTGATTTTAAGAAAAGCAGTGTTTTTAAAAAAATATTCATTAAGAAATCAAAAGTCGATGCTTCAGTGTTTGATAAAAGAAACACACTGACGTTTTGCTTTTATTCATATAAAAAAATTGCATGTCATTAGTTGATTTTAAAGCTTAGTGGGATACAATTTTTTTTTCTTTTCGTCTGCTTATGTTGGTTCAGCAAGCAATTCTTATCTTTGTGCTGTTTAAGAGGACTGGATGGTGGTGGCCATTTTTAGACTTTATTAATCTCCGTAAGAAGAAGAACTTTGTTTATGAATATAAGGAAACATTTATTTTTTAGACTTAAAATTTATGGAATTTTTCTTTACGTAATAGTAATTAATAGCTTAACAAATCATCTTCAAAAATAGAAAGTAGATCTGATGGCAAATTTGTTGACAACCATGCCTCCTTAAGTTTGATTTTTATTTGAAATTTAAAAAAGGATTAATTTAGAACTCAAAAAAATATCGTCTTATTTTATCAATAATGCATCATGTTACATGTTTCATAGGAATGACTATGATTGTTAAACTTGTTCACAAAAATGAGCAATCCTTTGTGATTTCAAAACCCTAAATGTTAATGTATATTAACTGTTAAATTTGTAGGGAAAGTATTGTAATGTATCGTAAATACAAATTTAAAAAATATTCTAGGTTTATCTTAAATATGAAAGCAAAGCAACTTTTTATATTCCAAATGTGACGAAGGATTTTGTTGTTGATAATTTAATCGTTTAATTGTAACAGATAAATTTAATTTCTATGGGCATTTCCGATATTGAGATTCTTAAAAAAGTTAATTATCTGTTTTAAATTAATATAAAAAATACATTTTTTATGTACTTTTACTTTATTCAATACAATTTGAAGCATGTTTCCTTTTAGATTTTTGTTGGAAATACAGATGAAAACTCCATAGTAACTAACAATTTTGACTGCCCAGTCATTGCTAAATGTATCCGAGTCAACCCCTTGGACTGGAATAACCACATCTCCATGAGGTTCGACCTTTTGGGCTGCGCTCTGGACACAGGTATGGGGGCGAGAGGGCAATTAACACAGTTACATTCACTTTATTTAAGATAAATGAACGGAATTTGTCTCTTTAACGAGTGTGTTGTGTTTACCATTCTTGGTTACATAAAAGTAATTACCGGTAGATTGGACCTATTTTGATAAAGGTTACGTCCAATATTATCACTAAATAAATGTTGCGCTATCGGGACAAGATACTTCATTTGAAGCTGTCTGGCTAACCCTTTGTAGGACAAAGAATCCCTGTCTCTTTTCTAATTAGCAAGACTTTTGAAAGTTTGTAATACTTTTAATTTTTTATCAAAACTTATTCAATTACAATCAGGAAACTCTACGAGTGCCCCACCAACAACTGCTGCCAGCAATACTACAGCACCAGCAAATGGAACGACAGCTTCCAGCAATAGTAACAGCACTAGTGCAACTACTAACGCAAGCTCGGCCGCAACAACAACAACACCTAGCTCCAATACAACCAGCAACAACAATGCTACAACCACAGCCAGTTCTAACACAACATCATCCGGTAACACAACATCATCGGGTAATACCACGCCATCTAGTAACATGACTTCTGCCGCCATGACAACGCAGTCTGCAACAAGTGGTAAATTTTTATACGATTTATATTAAACATTCAAAAACTATAACATTACAATGAGTATTTCCTTCTGTGTAAGAGAGAGATTAAAATTAAATTTTCGGGCTCAATATTTTGCTTTTATTTGTTAGCTGGGGCTACAACAGTGTCCAACAACTCAAAGACAGGAGGCGGAAGTAAGTTGCTATTATAAATCGTATCTAATCCTCGTAATTTATATGATTATGTGAAAATGTGATACTATTTTTTTAATGAAACAAACTGTCATAATTATACATTCAGTATTTGAATACAATTCTTTGAAATGCATAAATGTGTCAATTGTAGATTTCAAAAATATATATGTGCAGAGAGTACAAAATGAATTATTTGACCTTTGATCCACAGATTGTGTGAAGGACTGTAAGGGTAAAGCCAGTGGGGAGTACCAGTCCTGCAAGACGTGTGGGGGATATGTGACGTGTGTCTGGGGCATACTGTACGAGCGCCAGTGTCCAGCTGGACTGGAATGGAATGACAATCTCAAAGTGTGTGACTGGCCAAACGCGGCAGGGTGTGCGTTAGCGGGTTAGATCCGTCATCTGTGACAGTACCCACTGCTTAGAAAGCCTTTTTTTCCTGCGCACAGCATTACGTTCATCGACTTTTTTCTTCATTTTCTCATATGTTAATTTATGTTATTAAGTTATTGAACATTAATAAACTCCGTTGCAATTTGTGTCAGTCGTTCGAATTTATTTAGTTTTTAAAAAAAGACGTTTTTAATATCAAAGTGAAGAATGGGAAAAGAAAAACTTGTGGCAAATTATACTTTATGGTGCTTTATAAATACTTTGCTGCATATATTTGAGGGTGGCGTAAAATTATCATACACACGAAAAATATTATCAGTAAACATGTCATAAACTTGCATCATAGCCTTTCATTGCGTTTTCATACAAAGTACAGCGTGTATATATATATATATATATATATATATATATATATATATATATATAGTTCTTACTTCCGTAAAAAAATTCATAAGAGTATCTTGTACTGTTTGTTCGTTAGGTATTTCAATTTCAATTGCGTTACTTTAATTTATCGTTATATTCCTTAAAATTATGCGATATCGATCATTGTAAAATTTGTAACATTATACTAGCATAAAAAGTGTGAGTTTCGCATGATATGCATAATAGTTTAAGGATTTTGAAACGTGTTCCATGGCACATTTAGAATTAATAACATCTCTTTAAAACGGGCAATTTCCTAAATTTTTATACTTAGCATTGGTGGAGAAAGGACCCCCCCCCCCCCGGCCCCTTTGCGTGTTTGCGGTATGATTGTTTCTTCCCTTTTGTTCTAAAATAACCATGTGTACTGTATCGTTTTGTTAAACACTTCGTTTAGCAGATTAGCAGACGCAATATAGAACGCAAAAAAAAAATTAACTTTTAGCATGCAATGAACAATAAGGATGGACTTTTCTTGTGGTTCCCGATAAATTCATCTATACAGAGCATACACATGAACTACAAATGAAAGGAATTTAATTTTCTGAGCAACTATGATGTATGTCACCCAGAGCACAGATTTCGTGTAAAATATCGTCACATGGAACTCTCGTAAAGCGTAAAATTATCGAAAGGCATTATTGGCTAAGTATTGGGTCCTTTCGTTTACCACTGTTCACAGGTCATTGAAGATATTCCCGATTAATGAAAACATATACACATACATGTATAAATAAGTTCATTTATTTCAAACTTTTTATTAAAAAAAACCCCTGATAAAGCAGTAACAAGAGCACAAAACTTGCAGTAATGAACACGATTCTTTGAATGATAGCCTTATCATATTTCTATTATAGGGAGAAAAGGTCAAATACATGTACACGTTGAGTACATACTGTAAACATGGTAAACGTTTAGTCACAGTAATATTTGCAAATACAATGTCAGGAATTTTCAAATGACAGAAAAACGCATCAAGTAATTCAACTGTGTTACAAGTACTTTGGGTTTGTTCAGTTTAAAATGACTTTCCCCAAAACCCTTTTATACATTGATACATCAAAATAAAACAAAAATTTTCATTTTACAGCGCACAAAAAATACATTTATTATAATGTATCTATCAAGCACCAATAATAATGGGGTATTTTTTTTTTTTAAACTGGAGTGTCAAATGGCAAAAAACTCTCCAATTCAATTCGATGTTTGTTGTGCAAGAAAAAATCACTGACAATTTTGTTTTTCCAACAACCTTCAGTTCTACATTCTATACACTATTGAGACACTTTGAAACAATGCATATACTTTGCATCAACTCAGTTTATCACAAACA
This sequence comes from Magallana hongkongensis, assembly GCA_016163765.1. Lineage (NCBI taxonomy): Eukaryota > Metazoa > Mollusca > Bivalvia > Ostreida > Ostreidae > Magallana > Magallana hongkongensis. The sequence continues at coordinate 44,162,220 of WFKH01011581.1, read as the reverse complement.
TACAAACATACCTATGAGAATTGTACAGGGAAAAAACCCAAATGTACCTCAATCAAATTCAATGAAAAAATACTACAAATATAAATGATTACATGTACATGTAAAACAGAGTATTGTTGAAAAACAAATGTTTAATACATAACATTTGATAAAATAATCATAAGAATTCAAATAATGGCCCATTCACCAGACTACAACGAATGAACCACTAGCACATATTAAATCTTGTAAAGTAAAATAATAAATAATGAGTGACTAAAATTTGCATTAAGTAAAAGTAAACTTTAAGAAACACATGCATTAACAAACTGCTTATCAACAAATAAAAACAAAAATATTTCAAAATTCTTTAACAGTCTTAATGCAAGATCAATCTTTTTTTTAATTGATCTGATCTCCTGACCAAAAGAGTGTTGTTAAGAACAATGATTGATCAAAGTATTGTGGAAAGTTAATTCATGAAAATGTAGTTGAGGGGAAAGAACCATGATTGTTGTGGAAAGCCATTAATTCAATGACATGTTAACACCGGGGGCTCCTCTTCACATGTCGAGTTGATGTGACTAGAATCAGTGTCTCTGAAAAGATTTAAGTTGGCATACTTGTCCCTGATGGAATACGATATTGCTCCGAAACAAAAGTAACCCAATCCGCTTCCTAATAAAAATAAAAGGGACATCTGTCAAGCTCTCCTTACCAATTAATGCGTGTACATGTAGTAGATAAGTAGCTGAAATTTAATAGTCAATTTTGTAAGAAAGATTTTATGTACATTGTTTTATTGCTAGGATTTTGTCCAGGAACTTTGTTCATGACTTTTATTTACTTCAAAATATCTCCTGATCGTCATTCAAACATTACTGTGGATAAATGATGTTTCATAAGATACCTTCATTTATGGATTTTGTGGACGTACCTTACCAATAAATCTACTGATACATGTATACCATGCACGGTTAAATAATGAGTTATTCAATTAAATCTTTTGTCATTAACATCGGTAGTGATATTAATAATTAAACATGCAATTATTGAAAATTGGCTAATTAAAATATTTTCTCAAAAGAAATTTTATTTCAATTTTTCAATCTCCCTAGATACAATGAGGTACAAAAACACCTAATAATGCAATAAAGATTTTACTTGCAGTTTGAAAGAAGTACATTTTACACCTTTTCCTATTCCCCCTCCCCCCTAAATTATCTCCCTTGCTTCAGTGATATATCCTCTAAATGCCTCATACAACTACCAGGGTCAATATTTTTTCAGTTCTCTTCTAATACGTATTTGTTGGAATAAATAAAGATATTAAGCAAAATCTCTTAGTATTTACCTAATAAAACAGCAATAAAAATCCACCAGTTGTATTGCATCACTGCCAACATGATAATGTAGGCCAGAATGGCATTGAACACATGGGTCACCATTCCCCAGAAATGGTATTTTAGTCTGCAATAGGAGTAATATATTTATTAAAGCTTACATGGCTTGGGTTACTGCATGCATAGAAAAATATGCATCAAATTACTATTGTTCATATTGATATAAATAGTTTACACACAAAAACTCACCTCCTTTTTTTCACATGTTCTAGATCAGATGGTATCATGAGAGATGCGAACAAGGGAGATAAATCCTGGTTTGTGCCACTTGTCTGTCCATATGTCAGTGGATTTTGTTGTATCCTTACAGTCCAATAAAACATTAAAATTTTTGTTCCTTCCAGAAAAAATGTCATGAAGAAAAATGTGAATGATGTAGCTATGATTCCTGAAAAATAATGGTCATTAATACGATGAGTATAATTTGATTTTTCTATTTATTGCAAGATAAAAATATTGGACAGAAATCTAGCAATCAAAAAAAATTCCTTCATTGTCATCAACTTCACACTTATAAATGTATATCAAAACAAGAAGTTACATTTTTGTTTAAACTTTATTCTGCTGAATTCAGAATCAGTAAAATTCATTGTGCGCTTACCTTCAGTGTTTGTAACATTAATTGACTTAAAAAATAGGTGTTCGATGGTGGTATTAAACCTAAAATAATGCTGCAACTCAAATGAAATAAAAAAATTAGTCTTTTGTTTTTCCATATGTAAATCAATACAAAAAAAATAATCTATGACAAAATTACATGCATATATGTACACATTAATGTTACAGTCTAGCTAAGCTTCCGATAAACCTTTAGGTTTTGAAAGATACATGTATTTTAACATTTAACATGCACTACACTAGACTTGAAAGTGCTGTTCCATTCTCATATAAAGCTGAATATTCACACATCATCTGTTACATCATGTGTAAACCTGTTTTAGTTCTACTTGCAGTGTGCTGTTACGGCATCAGCAGTAAACATGTTTTATGTAAACTGCAATCGGATGATCAAAGGTCACATCAAATGTCAACCTCCAACTATGCTTTACTCGCATTGGTCAACTCTATAATGAACTACGAGATATTCTCATCTCATGCAACCACTGCCAGATGGGAGAGGATCGTACATATTGATTGAGGTTTGCGACAATGTTATATAATGGACTTCCAACTTTGCAGCTGGAAATGCAAATTAATATGTAGATATGGTTGCGTGAATTAGTAACATCAGCTAGTGTTGGAGAATTCTTTTTTCAAAATGGTTTTGTCTGTGACTCTACACCCAATAAAGGCCAATATTTAAAAAGTCGGGCGCATGTATCAGAGGGGTCTCCGGTTTTGATATATACAGTTCAAGTTGCACAAACTCGTTACAATAAACAGACATGCTTTAATAGACTAATGTTGATCAAATAAATTGAATTGATGATATTGTCAATTTATTACCAATGAGTATATATGTTATTTCCATGCTCCATATATGAATGTTCTTTACGGAATATATGTACTATTCGATTATAAAGATGTGTTCAATGCACGACTATGTAATGAATTTCACCCCACACTCCTTTGAAAAAAGCACGTCCTTTTGCTTTATTATGTGTCATGGACATTCTCTATTTTCTCTTATCAAGTAACGTGTAGCTATCAGGAGTATCTGATTTCATAGCTAAATTTCAATATTGACTCTAAAAATCATAAAGAATAATAGAATATAAAAATAGTAGGCCAAATAAATAATCAAAATTAAGTACCGGTGGCATCATCATCATTCCGTCCATTTTCTTAAGTTAAAAAACGAGCAAAAATATAAGTTTTTAACTTAGTCTTGATTTTGACAGTTCCCTTTGTACGCCATCTTGACATCATGTGACGTGACATCACAAGTGTTCAGGGCAATTCGCCCCAGTGCTAATTTCGCCCTCTCACCCTAGTGAAATCGGGCATTCTTTATTATCTTTTTCGCATTGCAAATAAGTACAAGGTATAAATAAGTTTTAGTGTTATTATATATTATTTATAAACTTTCCTCCCATGACTAAGTCAACCTCAGCAAACTGTAACATTACTTTAAATCCTTGGCGGCCTTTTCATATATTATCTACATGTATATAGTGAACCAAGTCTGTATCTCAGTAGAATATAGTAACTGAGTAATTTGATGTGTTAATGGCATCAAAAATATAATAATTAATAATAATAAAAATATGCAAAGATTTGGCATATAAATAATTTAATGTGAAATAATGTAAATATCTCACTTAAGCATGGGGGGTTGTGACTTTATGATTGATTCCATAAAGATTATTAATCATATAATATAAATCATATAATATATATATGAAATATACTGTATACTCTAAACTTTAACTTTGGTCGATATTTAGCTGCAATAATGGTACATATAGCCCATTTTTAAAATTTATTATTATTTTTGTGGGATATTATTGCTAGTCGCTTTATATCCAGTCATCGACAGAAGAATTAGGCCCTACTACAGTAACGGATTGACCTCTTATATTCGCTTCAAGAATGTTTTTTACACAAAACTAACATATAGAAAGGAAGACGTATTTGAAGCAACAGAGAACTCGATCGATTATTCTGCAAAATTCTCAAATTTTGAATCATATTCACTTGTCTCCGCACATTCTTTCATATGTTGATATGGCATCAGTTAATATTTAGTTAAATTTTTTGAATCAATTACTACTGATTAATGAATTACAGATTTAAATCAATCTACTCCTCTATGATGGTCTATACAAGTCACAGAGGAGCGGTTTTACAAGTCTAATTTTAATTAGATATGTATGATTTTTTAAATTAATTCAAGTATACATGTATGAAAGGTTGTGCTTCAAAACTGTAAATTGGTAATCAGTAGTTTTTTAATAATCAAAATATTTTATTTAGACAGGCGTATATATGAATAGAATAGATCGAATTTATTTCCAAATTAAGGCCTCATGGAGCATATGACATATATAACAATTATGATTACATATATATAAATACTCATACAGTAGAGCAGTTTTCATGGTATTTAATATATAACTATCAGCTGATTATGTAACATGTTTAATGATATCATGTACATGTACGTACTATACTGATCCAAAAAAATCGTGAAAAACTGAATAAATCTTAAACCATACCAACTTCATAGAAACCCAATAAAACCATATCAGATCAGAAAATTATGTAGATCCATAGACATATATAACGGAGGGAGTTATATGTCTATGCCGTTATATGTCTATGGTAGATCTAGTGTATTCGAACTTCTCGGGTCGAAAAGCCCTGTACTTCGATTTGACTTGTGTACGAATCGGTTAGGGTACGAGTTGACATTGCACTGTTTATCTATTTCCTGATTGGTTAAATTTTGAACTGCCCCAAATTCGAAGCATGATTTTTCCAGCAGAATAACAATGATCATCAAATGACAGAGGAAAATATCGGATCGACGCAATTTAAGATGAACGACAGCATTGATTTTAATCCAGAATGCTCCGACTCTTTAGTGACTTCGACGCCAAAGCCAACTGAAGGATCGCGTAGAAAGTCAAATCGACGTTCATGGTTTGAAAAACCATCGGGGATAAAATATAGCATCGCTGTAGAAAACCACGAAAAACATGTGGCCAAAAGTAGAAAAAGTGACACAGAAATGGAAACATTGGTGCTTACTCATTTTACAAATCCTCCCAAAATTGGATTTGGAACTTGCAAAGTTGGCGATTCAAAGCACCGAACCTTGATTGTGAAAAATCCCCATGAGTATGCCCAAAATGTAAAGATAGAACGGTATCCACACAAGAAAAACTTTTCTGTTGAGTCAAAAGAGTTTGATGTAGAAGGAGATAGCGTATATTACCTTGACATTTCATGGAGTCCAGAAAATGAAGGCAACTTTCGAGAGATGATACAGTTTTCTGTGGACAGCTCATACAGACTTCAAGCATTTGTGTTTGGAACTTGTCAAAATCCACAACAGAAAAAGAAGAAGACGGTATTATTTATATCATTGAGTCTATTCTTATAAGTCTTGATGTAAAGTTTCATTGTCATACTTCTACGAGCCACATACAGCATTACAGGGGGTTGGGGCCGGCCTGCATCTTCGCTAGACAAGGGTTTCTGATCCGCACCGCTCCTCACGAACTCTTGGCATATCGTGCTATCAAAAGTCGGGATTTTTTTCCTGGATTTTGATTGGGGTTTACTGAAACCGGTCAACCATTCAAAAAGATGCAAAACATATCTGAATTAATCTACAATGTTTTCGTACTGTTTATTCACGAGTGTCTCTGACACCCTTATTTTTCTAGTTTGTCTGTTTGAGCCTTCATGATACATGTAGCTTGCAATGGTGCAATAACAAGTACCACCTAATCTGTGTATCAAGAGAGGCATGCACTCATAGATGAAGGATTTACCGCTCCCAGTCTTAACATTCGAATGAATTCGATCTATTGTATGTAACATTTAACAATATTCCTATTTATTGAATACACTGGGCATTAAAAGGTTTTTTTCAACTTGTCAATATCAATGTCTATGGAGGCTGCCATTACCGCACCGGTGACGTTTAAAGTATGGCATCTTTCATCATTTGGCTGATTTATAAATAGGCTGGGAGATCACGTGACGAAAAAAATCCTGACTTTTAATAGCACGATATGCCAAGGGTTAGTGAGGAGCGGTGCGGATCAGAAACCCTTGGCTAGCGAAGATGGGGGGCCTGCAGATCCTAGGGGCTTTCCTGGGGCCTGTTCAACAGAGCAGGGGCTAGCAAACGCTTGCCTAAATTCCATATCTCTCTCACACAGTTTTTGGCTTGTGCTCGCAAGCACTCGCTTTGCTAAACAGGCCTCAGGTGTGAAAGTTTGAAGTTTTTTATTTGATTATGGTAAATATACCACTGTCAGATCAGACGAAAAGATTACTGGTACTTTCTAATTGATATATAAGTTTATGTATTCCCCTTTTTCAAAATAAGAATGTGGAAGGGAGTAAGAGACAACTTAATGGTGTGTAAATCATGCCTTTGCAAATTTTATCCCCATAAGGCATTTAATACATTGATAGATTATGATTATTTTCTTCTTTTTTTATAGGGAGGAAAAGGACTTTTGAGTAGAAGAGTAAAGAAACCATTGTCTGTAGTCTACACACAAAGTTTAGCAAACATTGCCAAATCTTATAGTCCAGAAAAATCAGGGATCAGCACTAATACTGTAAAGAAATGTATGACTGAAAAGGAAAACAGGCCAGAATTATCAGAGGAGACCTCGGTCAGCAAAGATGTCAAGAAGAAAGAGAAATATCATCGCAGGTCAAATACCTACAGTGCATCTGGTCTAAGTGATGTAAAACATGATACACCTGAGCAGTCCCACCAAGAGGTTAACTTGTTTGAAGGAAACTCAATGGCAGAGACTAAGGAGAATCAGACGACTGCTGAAAATGACAGCAATAACACGCCACAAACTAGTCATGTCAGTGATGAATCCAGTGAACAACACACTATCATTGAAAGATCACAAACCAAGGTCATCTCCCCTGATACATTTGTGCAGGAGTGTACCATGGAAAGAAGGACAATAGAAGAGAGTGTACTGTCAGGAAATCTTTGTAAAACTCCCTCATTTATGACAGATGCATACGCTAAGAACTACGTGAGTCCCAACTCATTCTTAAAAGATTTAAATGACACCATAGAGAATGTGCCAGTAGGTCTAGATCAGAGTCATTCCAATAGTCCTGAAAATGTTTTGAATGAATCGGTGCCTCATGACATTATGCTTTCTCAGCTTGAGTTTGTAAAGTCAAATTTGAAATGGAATGTGTCCAAAAATAGTGAAAGTAGTACAGGTCAGCTTTCATCTATCAGAGAGTTGACAAGTATAGGAAGCATCTCAAACAATCCATTTAGTGTTGTTCCCGAAGGCACTAGTCCTCGTAGAACTACCTACACAGTTAGGAGGCAGCGTCCATCTGGTAAAGCAATTTCTAGAGCTGGCCCAGAGGTGGCAGGATGCAAGTCTAGTGCTAGTGGCAAGTCTGAGAGCAATCAAGAAAGATCTGGGATTCAAAAGCTGGGCAACAGAAAGCCAATGAAACGAAGAGCTAATGGAAGTATGACCCCAAGCTCTCTCAGAAAAAGTCTTGCTGATCAAAAAGGCGAAAACTATGTGAAAAATAATGCATGGAAAAATACATTTATGACAGAACCAACACCTGAAAAAATGGCATTAGGAAAGCATTTGCATGAAATACCAAACAGTATTTGTTTAACACCAGAAATATTACAGGAGACCAAAAATCCAGAATCTGTGTGGTCTGAGAAGGGACATCAGATGTTAGTACTTCCAACTCCCGAGAGAATGTTACTAGAGACACACCGAGTAGATAAAGCTCCAAGGACACCGTTGTCTCATCATTATAATGACCTTGTTTTGCCAACACCTGAGAAACACCTCCAGAAACCTGATATCTCAGCAGGTTTAGGAAAGACAACTTCCAAACAGACTTTCTGTCATACAAGTATGTCAAAAGTTGAATTTTCTCCCAAGCACATGCCAAATAGACATAGCCCTCTTCTCAATGATATTACCCATGTAGCAGCATCAACTACAGTCTCAAAAAATCCAACTGAATCGACATCTTCACAGGTAGTGTCATCCACAATCACGAAAGAAAAACCAACAGTATTAACACCATCAGCCGAGAGAAAACCCTTTACTTGCCTGTTCACTCCATCAAAAGACAGAGATGAGGGACAGTCTGACTCGAGCTGTTCAGAGAGTAGTTTCTCCTGTACTCCACTCCCGACCAGTCCTAATCCTGACCTGTCCCGGCGATCCACCCATGTTGTTGAGAATCCGAGGATAATTGATGGAAGTCTATTAGAAAGAAAAAGACTCTTCCCTCCACTGGATGATGAAGAGCAAGAAAATAAGGAAAATATTCCCATGATTCATAGCCAGAGTCCCTGTGTCAATGCTTGGGACAAATCGGAGTGTGGAGAGAGGATGAGGAACATTGATGTGGGGTCAGAGGACAAGGTCATTCCAACAGGATATACACCCTCTGAGGAACATTCCATGGAAGACAGATCTATAGAAGTCAAAGCTGAAACAAATGTGGAACAAAAAGTAAGCTCATGCAGAAAGGTTGATCCCTTTGCTTGCTTTGTGCCAATTGAAGATCCAACATCAGACCACAATGGAATGGAGGAGACTAAACCTTTAATTGAAGTCCCCAAAACTGGGGCTGCAAGATTAAAGTCGAGCAACTTGTCTGAAAAATCTACTAAAGGACTTGTGTCTCACAAACGTAAGGCAGATGAGGCTGGAATTCAACAGCAAAAATCAAAAGGTTTGTATGCAGAAATTCAATTGAATAACAGAATATTGCTTTTACATTTATCATCCAGCGTTCATGTATGTATGTATGAAGCTATTTTAGATTTTAAAACGGAATCAATTATAGAATGTGGGATTGCTATTCATTTTGCCTTTAATTTTGAAATTATAGACATGTATATCATTTTTAGCTCCAGTTCAAAGGCAAAATTCAAAACCAAAATCAGCAGGGATTGCAAAGTCCAAACTTATCTTGTTAAAAAAATCCAAAACAGGTATGTGAAAATAAATATTGATGAATAGACAACAGCAATGTATTTGTCCCAATATAATAGCTTATTTACAGGTAGTCTTGTGAAATTGAAAAACAATCATTTCCATCTCTATTCTAGCTCTGCCAAAACACCCCATGCCCTTTGCATCAAAGAACATTTACTATGATGAAAGATGGATGGAAAAACAAGAACGGGGATTTTCACAGTGGTTAAATTTTATTTTGACTCCATCTGAGGACATGGGAAACAATATCAAATCTAAAGGTAATGTATATTGATATCAAAACAGCATAATTTATTTTCTTTTAAAAATGAAGTTTATTGTAAATACATGTAGTAACTGAACAGAACATTTTAAGCTTCTTTAGTGAAACATCTAACATACCTGTGTAACAGATATCAACCCCATTTAAAGTCGGACAGAAAAAAATCCATTTAAGAAATGAGTGCATGCAGTTAAAACTTACATGTATATTGGTTTTTTTTGAAATTTCAATTAGAAATTGGAATTTCATGCGTGCATTTGTGAAATCCTGTGGTGTTTTACAGTTGATGCTGCAAAACTGTGTTCAAACAAAATGGGACCCCAGAAGCTGGCCCCAACAAAAGAGGCCTTGTCTTTCAAAGAGTACTCGGCCGGCCGTAAATTGAACGGCCTGCGGCGGTCTGCCTGTAAATTGTTCCAGTCTGCGCCGGTGGTGACTGTGGTGCAGAAGGTGGAGGTTGAGGTGGAGAGCCAGCGGCTGATGATCAGAAAGGACCGCAAAGTGCATGCCGATTTAGGTACAAAGATGTGTTATCATTGGATTCTGACAGTGTGTTTTTTTTAAAAATTAAGTGAACAGTTTATGTCAAAGTCAAGGAAAGTACTGTAGTAATATTTGTATACTTACAGGTCTAAAGCAAGCTATTTTGGATTTGCTGATGTCTTTTAATCCATTGTGGCTTAGAATAGGATTAGAGGTATGCTCTTTAACTATGTATCAAACCCTGACTACTAGTTAGGCATAGTACATGCACAACACAACACTATTACATGTATATTACTAGCAGAACCCAGAGTTGTCCAACTGTCCTATTTGATTCTTAAGGTTCTCCGATCCTCAGCCTCAAAGTATTTTTTTCATCATAAAAATTATATTTTTCTTTCAACCTTTATAAATGAAATGAAATAAAATGAAATTTTTAGATGATATTCATGCATTTTACAAAGTTATTGCAAATTTGCCTACGATGGATATAATGGAATAAAGAAACAAGTTGAGTTAAAAAAAAAGTACCGGTGCATCGGTGGCTTGAACTCTATACCAACATGTATATAAGTGGGAGTACTCCGTTGATCCACTAGGCTAAGCATGTAGTTGTGTGACTGATGGTTATACTAGCAGTAGAATACTAATTAAAAATGTCTGTTTAAAAGTCAGATTTATGGTACGAATAAAAGAAATCCGGATAGTTTAGAGTTATCGAACATTGCTGAGGATCGGAGATCGTTAAACTGTATTTTTGTGATTATATATAAAAAGAGTTGGATTAGTTAAACTGTAGAAACAAGAAAGGTAACTATTGCAGACTGTGTTCGGAGAGATAATTGGTGTCCAAAGCAACAGTGATGTGGTTGGCCTGTCCCACTTCATTGTGACCAGACTTCTGTCCAATCCTGACATAGCAGCCCAGTATGCCCATCCATCAGTGCCACATCTCTACTCAGAGGGTAATACTTTTGAGCTTGTAGCTTTGTTTATATACAGTATGACTTTATCTATAAAATGCAATATTTGTGACTTGCCCTGTTTTTTATCACTTGTTACAGGTTTCTCAGAGGCCATAGCACAACATCTTCTGAAGAAATTTTTGCTGCTGATCTTTTTCCTGGATTATGCAAAATGTCAACACATGATTAAGCATGACCCCTGTCTGTTTTGTAAAGACTCAGAATACAAAGTAAGTGTTGTTCGAATTAGAAACATTCTAAAAAAAATGTCCCATTTGATTCTCTACTTCTTGGATCCACTGACAGTGTGTTAAAATACATACAAAAAACAGATCAGTTCATTGTTTTCTGTAGTACAAAAAATACCAGCGGAATGTATGCGCTGTCCGAGATCATTATTCCTATTCATGTATAGTCTTTATAATGCAGTACAAGGATTTTACTTTCTCGTATATTAATAACATTTTGGTTAAACATGAATATCCTGTGCAAAACAAGAATTTAATATAATTGTCACCCTTGAAAAAATAGTTTGCCTCTCCTAACACAGTACTTAAACTTTAGATTAGAGGGTAAGGAAATGATTTTTTTTCAAAGTTGCTCAAAAATTAAATTGAACAGCTGGATTTCCAAGAAAAAATATTATGAGTTTAGGCAAATATAGGTACTTTTTGTCATCAGTCAAGAGAGGGCAAACAAGCAATTTATAAAAGGGTAGTAGACTTTATATTCATACTTAGTTACTTCAAAGGTCATTGTCAAAGATACATGTAATTAAGTTGAAAGTTATTTGAAGTAATAATATTGCTCAAGGTGGGTAGCTTGGTTGCTGTTCAGTGTGACATCAGTTAGGGTATTTCTGTATAACAAATACATGTTGTTTATTGTGTAGTCCTGCAAAGCTTTGATGGCAGAGTTTTCACGTCAATTTCTGGCTGGAGAAGGAGACATCAACAGACATCTTGGTTACCTTGGATACATCACCAAACATTCTCAAACAGCACTCGATGAGTTTGATTATGCTGTAAAGAATTTGTCCACGGATTTGAAAGATGGATTAAGGCTTACGTAAGACTCTGATAAAATTTAATTCAAACAAAAAAGATGAAATTCTGGTTCCATAATCCATTTTTAATTTGCATTATCTGGTTCTTTGATATTTATATTTGCTTACTTGATTGCAGACGGATTTTGGACTTGTTGGAGGAGAATGTAGCCATGAAAAGAAACTTGAGAGTACCAGCCATCAGTCGTTTACAAAAGATCCACAATATGGATGTAGCCTTTACCATTCTCATAGACATAGGAATCAACATGGAGAAAGATGGTACTTTCTCTTTTTTTCAGTCATGCAGACTTTTGCAGTAATTTTACAATTTGAAAAAATGTCTTCAACTGTACTTTATATGCTTTTATTTCAGCGAAAAAAGTGACATCAAGAGACATTGTGGATGGACACAGGGAAAAGACACTGCACTTGTTGTGGACAATTATCCTCAAGTATCAAGTACTGCTTTGCTTTTTTTTCAAAATTTCTCATTAATTAACAAAGAATGTACAAAAAAGAAACAACATTGTTGAGTTAACTTGTTTCCCTCTTGGTAAAAGAATAATCAATTATTGAACAATAAACATTTAAAGTTTAAAGAGAACATTCACTACATACAAAATGCCACACCCCCTTTCCATGTTGCTTTTCTTGTCAATCTTCATGAAATACAATTTACCATTTAAGATTGGACTCTTGCTAAGTGTTGATCAACTAAAAGATGAGATCTCCATTCTTGAAAGATCTCTTCAAGTGCGCAACCAACTCCAAGCTCTCAGGAATTATGAACAAGGTAAAAAAATCTGTATGTTTTCATGTAACGGTACATTATTAAAAGGCTGCTAGACTATTATGTTGTCATGTACATATACATGTACATATGTTGCACCTTATCAACATTAGAATTTGTAATAATCTGTGTATACTTTAAAACATAAAGTAACCTCTTTTTATTAATATAGTGACATGTTCTGTATAAAAATTGTTACCTGATTTTTCTGGTGGAGGACTCCTGGATGAGTACCGGTACATTCTGTTTTGTAGGTCTACAACAGAACAGAAGAGATTCTCTGTATGATGACATCTACACAAACAATGAGCTGGTTTCTCTACTGTTGAAATGGTGCAGAGTCGTGTGTCTCTTCTATGGAGTAAAGGTCTGAATTTTGTACTTTAAAACTGACAGTCTTTTGTTTTGTGAAAGTCAGGTTTCAAACTTCGGAAAGTAAAAAATGTTGCCATACTTTTTAAATATACATGTAGATCATTCAAGCCAATAGCAACTACTTGCATGTACATGTACTTGTAGGTGGAGAATTTCACAGTGTCGTTCAGTGATGGGCGTGCCCTGTGTTTCCTGGTTCACCACTATCACCCCAACCTGCTCCCGGAGAGCCTGATCCACACAAGGACCACAATGACATACCAGGAGGAGATGGAGAGTCTGGACTGTAGTCTGTCAGACAGCCCCGCCCCCGTCTCGGGTTTGTAGCTACAACCATTACTACATGTACTATCTAACATGCCTGCAGTCATACCAGTAATTGTATATAAAAAAAGGCTTTGCTAGTATTTTGATCAAGAACTGACCAATACTTTCAGCAGGTTTTCTCCATAGAAAAGGGGTTTTAAAAAATTTTGCTGGTATTCAGATGAAGAATCTGTCTCCTGTTTGTATCAACACCCAGTGTTAGATGTATCTAACATGCGTCTTATCACACAAATTCTTATTAAATAGAATAGGGCTATTGAAGATTTTGCTAGTATTTTGATCAAGAATTCTTTCTGTAGAACTTGTTTCATCTCCCTCTTTGATATTAGTTTACCTTTCGGAAATCGTATTTAAATCTTATTACCCGGTACTTTATATGTTTGATTCTAATGCATATTTGATATTAGAGTACAAATGTGTATATATGTACAGTGTTCAGTGTTTCGCATACAAATATTAATATATTTGTATTTTGTCAAAATGCTACTTTATCAGGAAGAAATATTGTTCAATATACTACAAAATGCTACACATATTTTCAATAAGATTTGATGAAATAGTTTCAGCTGATCAAGATCTTTACAATAACCTACTGAAGAATGAAAGGGAAAATTTCAAAGTTCTGTACCAGAAGGTAAAAATATTTCTTAATGGCAAAATTTTTTTACCAAAGACCTTTGTAATATTTTGGTAGTTCACCTAGCAAATCCATGAAGGTTCGATAACAATCACTACTGATTCTGGAATCCAACATTTCATTCTTGAACTTTATTCACAGTTGACAGAACTAGGAGGTGTGCCCCTGATGATCCGGGCGGCTGACATGTGTAACACAATCCCCGACGAGAAGGTGGTGCTGACCTACACCAGCTACCTGTGTGCCCGCCTCCTCAACATCCGACAGGAGACTCGGGCCGCACGAACCATACAGCTCGCATGGCGCAAACATATCCTCCACAAAAACAGGGGGAAAATCAAGGTACATGACTTTTTTTGTTTTAAATTGCTGTAAAATACTTAATTTAGTTTTGACTATGTTCTCATCATCAAATTTATTCTTTGGAAGATTACCTGTTCTTAAAACTGAATAAACATTCTTTTTAAATTTCAGTTCAATGTGATGCCTCTTTCAGAACTATTTATCTTTTTTTTTTCAGCTAAAGATTAAAGCTGCAATTAAAATTCAGAGATTTGTGAGAAGCTGGCTTCAAAGACTTCATGTCAAAAAACGAGAGTCCAGTGCCATTATCATTCAGAAGTATGCCAGAGGATTCCTAGCAAGGAAGAGAACAATGCAATTGCAGAAAGAAAAACAAATGAAAGCTGCAAAAGTAGTGTTGGTAAGTTAATGGAGGCTTGATGTTTAATAAAACAACACCTGCACCACAGATTTTACGGTACAATATCATGCTGACCTGTAGTGTGAACTGTAATGTCCAGAATTGTTAGTCAAAAAATAATAGTTTTATGTCTTTTTACAGCATTGCTTGATGGCCAACAGAGAAAGACAGAGATTTATTAGGATGAGAACGTCTGCTGTAAAAATTCAGAGTGTCATCAGAGGATTTCTTGTAAGGAAACAGGTAGCAAAGGAGCAGATTGCAGCAAGGAGAATACAGAACTGGTATTTGTCATCCAAGGAGAGTAGAAGGATCAGAAAAGAGTTCCTCATTACAAAACAATGTGCTATAACCATTCAAAAAGGAGTCAAAAAATTTGTTCGAAAGAGGAGATCAGAGAAAGAAAACGCTGCTCTTGTTCTACAGAAAACTTGGAGAGCTTTCTGTACAAGGCATTGGTACAAAAAACTGCAGTTGAGTGCTACTGTAATTCAAAGAGCAGTGCGTACATGGAAACAAAGGAGAGAATTTGTTAGAAAGAGAGAGGCTGTCATGATACTGCAACAAAGTTATAGATGTTACCAGGTAGCCAAACAATGTAGATCTAACTTCCTACAAATCAGATCCTCATGTATTGTTATCCAGAATGCTTGGAGAAGACGCATGGAAATTTGCAATCAGGCTGCAGTCACTGTTCAGTGTTACTGGAGACAGTTTGTGGCTGTGAGAAAATACCAAGCTATAAAGAAGGCAACCGTCACAATACAGTCTTCCTTCAGAGCTGCATCTGCTAGAAAACATTTCTTAGAGAAGAAAATGGCAGTATGCAAGATACAGAGGAGCTACAAAGAAATTCTTAAAGTAAGAAAATTAAGGAAACAGTTCCTTGCTCAGAAATCAGCAGTAACAACTATACAGGCCACATACAGAGCTTATAGAATAAGGTCACAGTATCTCAAGTCAAAGTCTGCTGTGATAGTACTTCAGGCAGCATTGCGCAAGCAAATAGCAAGGAAAGCATACACACAGAAAAGAATAAGTGCTATGATAATTCAAAGAAAATTGCAAGCCACCTTGAAAATGAGGCAAGATTATAATAAGTACCAGTCCATGAAGCAGGCAGCTCTGACAATTCAAGCAAACTTCCGAGGACATATGGTCAGGAAAGCTGTAAGAGCTGTGAAACAACAAGAGAAAGCAGCCAATCAGGCTGCAGTGACTATTCAGTGTCATTGGAGACAGTTTGTGGCTGTGAGAAAATACAGAGCTATCAAGAAGTCAACAATCACAATACAAGCTGCTTTCAGAGCTGTTTTAGCCAGAAAACAATTCTTGAAAAAAAAATTAGCAGTTTTGAAGATACAGAGAAGATATAGAGAGATTTTGGAAGGAAGAAAAGTAAAAAAACAGTTCCTTGCACAGAAATCAGCAGCAACTACCATACAGGCCACATACAGAGCACATAGAATGAGGGAACACTTTCTCAAGACAAAGTCTGCTGTGATAATACTTCAGACAGCATTACGCAAGCAAATAGCAAGGAGAACATACATGCAGAAAAGAATAAGTGCTATAAAGATTCAAAGAAAATTGCGAGCCACCCTGAAAATGAGGCAAGATTATAATCAGTATCAGGCCATGAAGCAGGCAGCTCTGAAAGTTCAAGCAAACTTCCGAGGACACATGGTCAGGAGGGATGTGAAACAACAAGAGAAAGCAGCCAAAATGATTCAGAAGACATGGAGGTGTTATGTGATGAGGAGAAAATATCTAGTGCAGAAAAACAGTGCCAGGACAATACAAAAAGCTTACCGATCTTGGAAACAGAAAGAAGAAGAAAAGCTAAGAAATCATGCTGCTGTTATCTTGCAGAGAAGATACAGAGCTCTAAAGTGCATGAGATTATCCAGGAAATCCTATCTCAGGATCAGGTCTGCTTGCTACTTCATTCAACAGAGCTGGAGAAAAAGAGTAGAAATGAGGAAACGTGCAGCAATAATAATACAGTCATACTGGAGGTCATATTCTGCTCAAAGGAATTATAAGGAAACTCAGAGGTGGGTCATTACTCTGCAGGCAGCTGTCAGAAGTTGGAGGACAAGGAAAAATTATTTACAGAGGAAGAAGTCAGCTTTGTTTATTCAACGGTGGTACAGAGCACACCAGAGAGGAATAGACCAGAGAAATGGCTTCCTTATTACAAAAGGGGCAGTATTGACCATTCAGGCAGTTTACAGAGGTCATAGAGAAAGGATACATTTCAGAAAATTGAGACATTATGTCACAAAAATCCAAGCTGTATATAGAGGTTGCAAAGAGAGGAGGGAATATGTAAAGAAAAGAAGAGCAGCTGTGACTATTCAGAATCGATTAAGAGAAAGTTTGAAAGCAAGGCATGAACGAAGACGATTCCTAATGCAAAAGATGGCTGCTATTAAAATTCAAGCACAATGCAGAGCATATCTGGTGCGAAATCAATATAAAAAGATACAAAATGCTGTCATCAGAATTCAGTCTGCTACAAGAACTTATCTACAAAGAAAATACTTTCAAGATATTAGAGGAAATGTCTGTAAAATTCAGAGAAAGTGGAGGGCAACTCTCTCCATGAGAAAGGCAAGAAGAGAATTTCTGATCATGAAAGGTGCTGCAATAACTGTTCAGGCATGTTACAGGAAATACCAGACACGAAGAAAATATCAACAACTGAGGGATTCAACAGTAAAACTCCAGTCCATGGTACGCAGTCATCTTGTTCGCAAAACTTTTGTGAAATTAAAGCAATCTTCACTGATCATTCAGAGGCATTGGAGATCATACATGGAAATGAAGAAAGTACATCAGAACTACCTAATTCAGAAAGGAGCAGCATTAACTATTCAAGCTTGCTTCAGGGGATACAAAGTTCATAAAGAATACACAAAGAAGATGTCAGGAGTCATCCAGTTGCAGTCGGCCATCAGAAGATTCCTTTGTCAGAAAAAATACACTGAACTAAGAAGTGCTGTCGTTAGAGTTCAAAGACTTTTCCGAAGAAAAATGTTGGTCACACAAATCAGAGAAGAATTCCTAATTACAAAAGGAGCTGCAATTACTATTCAAGCCCACTACAGACGACACCTTCAGCAAAGAGACTACAAGCAGAAAAAACTCGCAGTTGTAAAGTTACAAGCATGTCTTCGTATGAAAACACAAAGAAAATCATTCCAAGCCATGAAAGTTGCTGCCATCAAAATACAGAAATGGTTCAGAAATGAAGTATTGAGAAAGAGAGCAAGAGAGGAATACCTAATGAAAAAAAGTTCAGTCATTACTATTCAAAGAGCCTTTAGAGTTCATATTGCATGCAAAAGGGCTAATGTTCTAAAAAGATCAATTGTTTGTATCCAGGCTCAAGTCAGAGCATTTATTGCAATGCAGAAGTTTCAAAAACTGAAGAAAAGTGCTGTTCTGTTGCAAAGGCGTTATCGAGCAAAAATTCAGGGCAGATTGGTTCACCAACAGTATCACTCTATGCGTAAAGCAGCCATAACAATCCAGGCATGCGTTAGACAAAAACAAGTTCAAAAATTGATGGCAGCTCGACAAGAATGTGCTAAAAGAATTCAGTGCTGGTACAGAAGCAGAAAACAACAAAGAGCCTATATGGCACTGAGGCAAGCTGCTGTTGTTTGCCAGAGAGCTTATAGAAATAAAAGACTGGGTCAGATTGATCGCAATAGGTACATTGTTATGATAAGGTCTGTTAGAACAATCCAAGCAGTGTATCGAGGTCACAAGACACACTGCGTGTACCAAAGGATGAAACAGGCCATTGTGAGAATCCAGTCATCCTGTAGAGGTTTTCTAGAAAGAGTAAGGATTAGGAAACTTCATGCAGCAGCCATGGTCATACAGAGAAGTTACAGGGCTCACAGACACAATGCAATGGTCAAGGTCAGAGCATTTTTTTTTTTTTTAATATTTTTTAAATTTATAATATGAAGTTAAATTGCGTACCGGTATTTAGGATAATATTATAAAAATTATCTTTTTTTTCAATAGCTTCAACAAGCAGAAAGATTAGCCTACCTGTCAAGATTTGCCCATTCAGTCAGGCTTCACATGTCGGCTATGATGATACAGCGGTGCTACAGGAAGTATGTGTCCCTGTGTCGAGCAGAGGAACAGCTGCAGAAGATCCTTGTGCTACAGGTCAGTGTCCGTCTTCTGCTTCATAAAGTTACTGAGTTTAAGCTTAATTTCTCAATGGAATGATAATGCTGCTTTGTTCATGAAGAGGACTCCAAGATGTGTATACATGTACATGTAGTTGGAAATTTTTAAGCAAATCCTTTTGAGTTCATTTTACAGAAACCCACTTCTGTATATTTTTACTTTTCTTTATTGTAGAATTGGTTTAGAGGAAGGATTTGTCAAATGAGGTTTCTAAAGCTTAAAAAATCAATCCTTACCATCCAGACAGCAGCACTGCAATGGTTGAAAGCCCAGGGTGAAAAAAAGAGACAACATGCAGCTGTAGTTATCCAGGTAAAATAACGCCATCAGTGATTACTGTACTCTATATTATGTAGTTCATTCATCTTTACAGCTTTTTGCCTTGACCTAGTGTGATGTTTTGATTTGTATATGTACAGGCTGTTTGGAGAGGTAGACAGGTTAGAATGAAGAACAAATCCAAGAAACTTGAGGCGGTGCGCAAGCGAGTGGTGGAGGCCCACCGGTCGGCCACTGAGGACAAGAAGCTGGGGAACAGGACCGAGTCTGCCCTGGATTATCTCCTCAAGTACAAACAGCTGTCCCAGATACTGGAGGCACTTGTTCACCTTGGTAAGTGTTTATCAAGTTAAAACTCTCTGCTCAAAATGCATCAACATTTGTTCTTCTTCCACATCAAGTATATGAACATTTTAGTACTTTGAAACTAAGATGTAAAGATTGTTTCAAATTGGAAGCATTCTGCTGAAGATCGCAAATTTTATGAATGTTTATGAAAACACTTTACATGAATTTAAGGAGTTATGTACATGTACATCTGTCTGTTTTCCTCAGATGTTGCGACTCGCCTGTCCCCGGCCTGTTGTGAGAGGATGGTGGAGGTGAATGCCATGGGAGTGATCTACACACTGATCAGCAGCTGTAACAGGAGCCAGCCGCACATGGAGATCATCAAACTGGCGGTCAGCATCCTGCTCAACCTGGCCAAGGTACCAACCAGCCTCCATTGTCTCTTTCATATGTATATGTGTATGTGTGACTTAAAAGTGTAAAATATTGCATGATTGTTTGTTTTTCAGTATGACAAGACCTTACCCTATGTGTTTATGGAGGGAGCACTTGAAATCTTACTGGAACTAATGCAGATATACAGGGAGAAGGGCGTCATCTTCAATAGAACATGTACACTAGTCGGAATTCTGGGAATAGATAACCATCGCAGAATGGTAAATGTCCTTCATTTTCAATTGAGCTCTATAATTACCATGTACATGTGTATAGCCTATACATGTTTGTGTTTGTTGGCTAAACAAATTCTGTGTATAACACATAATATATAAATTGAATAACATTTTTTCTAAGTCTGCTCTTATCGTGTTCCCTCTGATTCTATAACTTGGTTCACCTAAGTTTATTTTACTTTGAGAATCAAACATACTTTTGTCTATCATTACATAAACATAGAATAAGTACAGAAATAGATTTTTTAAAAAAATGTAATTTTCAATATTTTACAGGTGATGCTTTCCCAGCCACGAGTAAAAGAACGAATTCAAAGTCTGTACAACTTGTCAGCCAGAAAATATCAACTGCAAGAGAACCAGCAGATGCGACAAGCAAAACTGAACGCTTCCAAAATGTTCAACTCCACCCTGCCTATCCGGGGTACCCCCCACAAACCACGCAAAATCCGCCCAGCTTGGGTGCTGCATCGTGATTCATTACACAACATAGACAATCCAATGCAGGCCATCAATTTTGTGATGGACAATTTGCACATCAGGCCAAAATAAAGCACATATATCCAGCTACTTGCTGTAATGTGAACAAAACAGATACCTATCCCATGTTTACAACATGGACTAAAACTCTAACATACTAGCATACCAGGTTCATGTACATGTTTAAGTCACAATCTTTGATGTGAATTGTGCATAGATAACATAAATGAGACTGTACCAGCACATGCAATATTATTTTAAATTGACTTCTTATCATATGTTGCATAGACTGATTTTGAGTCTCACTTCAAATTTTATGGACATGGTCACAATTTGGTTCGAAAGTCTTCAAATCCTAATAAAAACATAGCATGATTTTCATTTGCAACAAATAATCATGAACTTTGTATCTCAAATGACATACAGTGTACAGTATGTAGAAAGCATATGATATATACTTTAGATATTAAAACTAAAATTATAAGAATTGAAAATTGTCAGATCAAATCTTGGCCATACCCCTCTAAAATTAAGACTTAAAAAAAATTACACAAATATTTACATGTACATTTAGTTTCTATTGTAACAAGCTCTGCATTAATTGTATGATAGGGTGGTTACAAAGCACTTAAGGTATCCGATCCATAATAGCCCCAGATTCAATGAATCTGGGTGCATAAAAGATATGTATGGGCTTAATACTCAGTATACTTGGACATAATTTTCATATTTAAGTATCAATATGCAAGAGTGGAATGTGTCCTAATTAATGACCTTTTCCTTTTCTTGAAGAGTTGCCCCCCTTTGCTTTTATTCTATAAAAATTAATTCTAAAAAAATCTATACGGTATAAAATTTATTTTCAATAGTTTGTGTATTCCTAATGATAAAATACATCTTTCCACCAAAGCATTTATTGATATTCCTAGTATTTACTTTTTTATTTTAAAAAATGTGCTTGTCCCCATAGACCATAATGCAATCTTCATTAATTAATTACTGCTTAGTTAATGATATTTTTGAAAATTTCTCTCGGTAAATCTTTTTCTACTCTAAAATGCTTTAAATTAATATCAAA
This sequence comes from Magallana hongkongensis, assembly GCA_016163765.1. Taxonomy (NCBI): domain Eukaryota; kingdom Metazoa; phylum Mollusca; class Bivalvia; order Ostreida; family Ostreidae; genus Magallana; species Magallana hongkongensis. The sequence continues at coordinate 44,140,579 of WFKH01011581.1, read as the reverse complement.
GTACTAAATACATGATGGATATTTAAGGTTGGAAAAATTAGGTCCTAATATGGATTGGATACCTTAACATAATGGATGAAATTTTTTATTGTATTTATAAATTTTTAACTTACTTTGCTATATCAAATTAATTTTGTTGTTGAAATTTTAGCTTTGTCAAGTCAAAGATTGTTAAAGTTGAGTTCTCATTTAGAAATTGCATCAATTTTTTTTTATTAATCAAGCATTAAAATTTTTATTTTCATGCATTCACACTGCCTATATATTTTTTAAAGAATTTTTAGATGAGTGTATTTTACATACGGGATACTTGTGCTTAGAACTGCTTTTTGTTGGTACCATTATTGCAGTGCATTTCTATCACACCTTCATTGGTAAGTGGTAGTAGAAAAAAAGACTAATGACAATGTTATTATGATGTTTGACTATTGCATTGTGTAACAAGCAATAATTATGAAGTAAAATAATAAAGACATAATGAACTTGATAATTTTATTTTTGCTTTGTCTTGACCTGCAGAATCATGAACTCTACACTTTCAGAACTGTAAAGCTGAATGAAAATATCAATATGTCAGTAGCAGTCAAGTTCATTAAGTAATCAGGTACTCTATCACAAAAGAATGTTGACAGCTGATGCATTGGTTTCCTCGACTCTGACATTTATGAACATGTAACACACATGTACACAACTTTTGAGACTAAACTAGGCTTAGTTCCAATGATGTAAAAGATATGTGTAACTATCCTGGTAAGTAAACATAGAAGAAGATATTGTGTATCACAGTGCCTTTATTATTAATTAAAATAACAATAAGGAAATACAATCTTCTTTGTACTAATGTAGCACATGTGCATCATTCAATTCCAAGAAAAGCAATACATTAGACAACTGGTTATTCATAAATATTAATTTATACATTTACATGGACGTCATTTTGATATTGACTTCAACCACTAATTTTATTCCAAAACAACTGCATATTCAGCACTAGAGAAAAATTTGGCTAGGCTATCTTATCTCACTCACTCTCATTTAAATACACACTGCAATATTTTTTAAACCATCTCTACATTCAATTTCCCCATTACCAAATGTACGGAAATAAACCACCTCCTGGTGGTTGGAACTCAACAAGTAATGATTCTGTTAAGAAGTAGTGAATAAAGAGACACAACATACCAAAGGAACTACAATGCTTATCAGACAAGCTGTTCAACATGCTGCTACAGATAATGGGGTAAAAAAAATCCCTTAATACAAGCATGATCATCTTTACAATCACAATCAAAAATGTTTCTTTGTTTATATTAATTACTTATATTTGTTCATGTTTAACACCCAGCTCTGGCTTTGGGGTCATGGTTTGAAATGTTAAATACACAAGGTACATGTACATACAATGTAGCAAAAGGTAAATGTATTTGATAAGACTATACAATTTCTGGAAGGTTTTTACAATTACATGTACTTCCATTTGAAGATTTCAGTCTGGAGTATGACTTATAAAACATGTCAAAACGAGAAAAATAAAGGCAAATTGAAAAAAAACAAAAACATACATTCTAGAACAAAGACTTTCTGAATAACTCTGATCAAAGTATATGAAAGTTTTATCCAGTCAAACAGTTTAATATTCCACTTAATATTTCCTGTGCAAGCATTTTCTCATTTCAATTTGTGTAAATATAAATATTCAATTTCTGCACTTCTGAACCATCAGATTTCTGTGATAAGCATATTTCCTTCCAACTAGCTCTGGTATTCAATACACTTTACAATGCATATTAGTTTGAAAACAACTTTTAAAGGTACTACATGCAGCTTTTAAGTTGTCACAACTGCAAACTGCAACAATAAGCATATGCTCTGATGCTACAAGTATAGTGGAGGCAACAAAACAGGACAAATATGCTCTATGTGCATCATTGGCTATTCCTGCTGAATTTCCACTGCAAACTTTAGCAGCTTTTCATCAAAGATTCCATCCTCATGTAGAATAGTCTACATTGTGTGTGATGAAGTCTTCATTATAAATCTGAATTCCAACTGATATCCAACAGCTAGGCTCAGTGGGGATCTGTGGTTCTCTGTTGTTTCTGCATTTCCAAGAGTTTTTCCAATGGAGATGGGCCGGGAGATGACCAAATTGACTGAAAAAGATAATACCCTAAATCAAATACATGTACATATACATGTACTACAGTACCATATCTAATTAAACAGCGGAAACTACAGACATACATGTATGATTTGGTAAAAAAATCATTTTTTATTCCCATTCAATACTCCTTTCATGAATCTTTTAAAATACTTGTATTAAAAAACCCTATATTTTGAATGAAATATTTACATGTACAAGCATTACAGGAAAGCACCAGTTATTTATTGTTATCTGGACATTTATGAAAAGCACCAGTATACATGCATCAAAATAGCCTTCATGTACCAAGTACTTCTTGAATTCATATATAAAATAAAAAATGAAATGTCATGTTGATTTTTTTTATTACCTGTAATGGTCCAGGGAAATATGGCCCTGGTCCTGATGCAGGATTGTGGTCTGCTGGTGGTACACCCTTCTGTGATTTTTCATGCCACACTTCCTCATTATGACCAAACCTCAGCCCCATGTCTATCCCTTGTGGCAGCTTGGGCTCGGTAACTTCTGCTTTTGGTGAATGTCTTACCAAGTTTGGCTCTTCAGAGAATGGGGACGGTCCAAGGCCTAAAATTGAAAGTAGCAGGGTTGTTTTTTTTACTTTCAATAACCACCATACCCTATTTAAATATTCATGTCATGAAAAACGGTAAAATTTTTATTAATGTTGTCAGGTGATCATAACTTCATGTTGGTCTTACTTTTGTTGTCTGCAGTGGACAGAGGCACAGACCATGGAGAACTGCTAAACAGCGAGTACGTCCCTTGTTGTGTGGTCTGTGGCCCCGGTCTGGTGGGACGAGAATCTAGGTCAGCAGGGCCAGGCATTGGGCTAAAACAGAAAGTACCAACGTCTGTCATTTCTGAATGTAAAATGCAATTCCAATACTTTTGGTCAAAACTCAATTATCGAATTAAAATATAAATTTGTAACAATAATGCATTGGAAATATGTTGCTTTAAGGGGCATGGTCACGATTTTTGGTCAAATTTTATTTTTCTAACTACATGTATATTGTTTACAATGCCTGTACTGCATTTCTAATGATCAAACAACATTTGAGTGTCAGTTGTAGAGTTATACGCAAGATACAGAGCTCTCAATTCTTTGTTATGTAAACAAGGCTTGTGCCATGTTTTTGTTTACATTGGTTCTATATACCCTAAAAGTTCTTTTTCAAGCTGATTTATCTATCTGCTAAATCGTTTTGAACATAAATAAACACTTTCTAGCATTTGTCACATTCAGTTTAGGTCTAAACCTGTAATTTTCTTTCAACATTCAAAATGTAAACAAAAACATGACCTGAGCTTTGTTTACCTAACAAAGAATTGTGAGCTCTGTATCTCACTTATAACTCGACGACTGACTCTAAAATTTTGGTTGACTATTGGAAATGCCTTACTGAAACTGAAAAATAAATTTTGGTCAAAAATCGTGACCATGCCTCTTTAATGTAACAATGCTACTTTTTACCTTCTGTTTGGAGAGTTCCCTGTGTCAGGCTTTGGTGTTCCCTGTGTAAACAGCATTATTAGACACAACAGCAAATGTGTTGCCATGAAAATAAAACTATTAACCACTACTACAACACTTTATGTTGCTTTGAACAAATATTCCATGCAATAACTACATGTTTAAAATGTGTTTAATGCTCTTATGATTATGCTAAAAGAAAAATATCAGTTCCTTTAGGTACATAATGTATTCTTTGCTTCAAAAATACATGTATAATTCAATTAAGCAGTAACAGGTCTTTTTAAAACAACTTCAAAATCTTGTTTACAAGAAATTCTTACCTCAGCATGACCTTGAAAAGCAGCACCCATCCTGTTTTGCATCATCAAGCCTTCTTTGCTGATATTTGGTGGCTATAATTACAATCACAAGAAATCTTTGTAAAACAAATACTTGTCAAGGTCTTATTTAGACCATATTTGAGAAGCATACAGCATTAACGCATGACCTTTTGACCTGAATCACTTACGGGTTATTCACTTGTTATTGCAAACATATTTATTAAATGCATTAAGTTTGATGTCTTTCAAGCCATCATGGGTATAGCAGTAAGCCCAATGACCTTTGACCTAAAAAAGCCACAAGTACTCTCTATGATATTTGGAAAAAGGTCTACGGAATGAGAGACCAACCAGCATGCCCTTTATTTTGATGGAGACATAATATAATATATTTACATTTGCAAATATGTTTCCTTATATGAACCTATAGAATAGCGAAAACGTTCAATTCTGTATGAACTTTTTCATGACGTCACAATGATCATAGCACGCGCTTCTCGCTTGTCGCTTGGATTATTGTAAACATAAAATCTCGGTAATTTTAACAGTTGTGAACGATTTGTCTTTTTCAAACGTAAATATAAGAAATAAACAGCAATGTTAAAAAGTTCACCGGGATATGAAGTTGGTTGGTACGTGATCAAATCTACTGAGAAGCCCTTCGGGCTTCACAGGATTTGATCAAGTGACCAACCAACTTCATATCCCGGTGAACTTTTTAAATTGCTGTTTATTTCTTAAATGAATGTTCTTAGTCTCAAAAAACTAAATAAAGTTTGAAAAGGTAAAAAATTGATTTACTGGGTATATTTTAATTTGCAAACTATCCCAATCATATAAAAATATGGACTTAGTGGACCTTTTAGACAAATGTTTTTCTGAGTAAGATTCAATAAATACCAGTACATGTATCTACATGTATATGTACATGTATGTTCAAAAGTGAAAATATGGCACAGAATTGTTTCTCAGTTATATACATCTACGTGTACATTGTATGTATTGAAAATGTATTTTAAAAACACTTTTTACCTGAACAGCAAGCTGTGAAAGTGCTCCCAACAACTCTGGGGGAACAAAGGGGAAATCATCCTTCTTTCCTGGTTGATCCATTGGGGCTCTCAAGTTCATCCTTCCCATGCCAGCATTCATGCTTAGTAACTGGTTCAACAGTTGGTACTGTGAGGCAGTATTCTGTAACTGTGATGGGACTGTTTGTGGTTTCAGTCCTCCAAAAGGTGACCTCTCATTGGCAGGACCTCCAAAGTGAGGTCTCTCATTCCCAGGAGCCATTTGCTGAAAGCCTTGTGGTGGGGGATTTTGAAATATATTTCTGATTCCTCCCTGCATCTGATTACCAATATTTCCTGTAAGTGGGCTGCTTTGTGTGTGTTGCTGATTCGGATTGCTTGGATAATTTGTCCCTTGAGAAGCCCTTTGAGGGTTAACAAGTGACGGATTCTGTTGGAAAGCATTTTCTGCCATAACATTCTGTTGATTCTTTTCAGGCTGATGCCGGCTGGACATTTGATGGGTAAAACCAGTTCTTGACTCTGTTTCTGCACTTGCCATGTTCATAGGTTGTGGTAAAGGGGGAGGAGGAACATCAAATGTCATAGAGGGAAACTGCTTGCTGTTTGGTGGCAGAGGTGGTGGAGGGAACCTAAACATAGCATTGCTTCCAGCAGTCCCCTGTAATGCTGTGTTTTGACTTGATCCAGGGTTCTTAGCATTGATTGGCATGTTCTGAGGTGCCATTGATGGTTGATTAGATGTAACTGGAAATCTTGATGTCAGCCTTTAAAAGAAAACAAAAACAAATTCATATTAATCCCAAAATTATATAAAATTGTCTTTCATTCATGAAATTGATTAGTCTTTGATTTAAGATTACCTGTAATCAGACGTAACAGTAGGCATGTTCATAAAGGAGCTTGGTGATTGTTTTTCCAACTGTGATCTTTGAACTTCAGACGTCTGCTGAGAAGGTTGTGGTCCCAATTTACCAGGACTGGTGTCACTCTGCACTGAATGTACCGAAGAACTGCTGTCCGATTTTGAAACGTTCTGCTCCGACTGTTGTTGAAGTGAATACGGCCACAGTAACTTTTGCTGTGAAGCTGATGGCTTGCTTAGAATCTGTGGTGTTGCATTCTCTGACCACAGGGTTGGTTGAGAAGAGCCCTGTTGTTGCTGTTGCTGTGCCAATAACTGTTTCTGTAGTCTTGGTGGTTGTTGTGCGATTGGAACTCTTGAGCTCTGAGTTCCTGACCTTGAGTTACCTACCACACCAGTGCTCCCTCCTTTCATGAACTGAGGCTCAGTGGTCGGTACACCTAGAAGATACTTGGGGGAGTTCGGCCCCGAGGCTGTTGATGTGACAATTGTTTTCACAGGTTCTGCATTTACAGACGGTGGTTTAACCTGTTAAATACCAAAGAATACTAAAATAAAAATAGGCCAAATAATTAAATGTACTCTAAGACTTTAATCTCTGAAATACCTATTTAATTGAAAATTTAATTTCAAATTGATGTGATGCTCACTCTTTCTTGTATTTTTGTTGGAACAACTTTAGGAGTTTTTTCTGCAGCTTGCTGTTGACCTTTCTTTTGAATAATTGCCTGTAATTTAAAAAACAGAAGATCAAATTCATGAACAGGCAGGTTAGAAAAGGAACTTCAAAATTTATATAAGATATACATGTAAAAAGCAAATTATGTGATACTACATGTAATTATACACACCTGTATGGCAATATTTTGACGCACAGATTTCTTTTCAACAAATGGCACTTGACTATCACCAGCTTCATACACTGAATAAGAAAATATTTGACATAGCACATATTTGTCATAGGTTACATGTAAAGGATGAATATGTGATTGTATCCTGAAAAGGAAAGGATTTGTCTCATTAAGCTTATTACCTGTACTGATTGGTTTTTGAATAGATGGAGCAGTAAACTGTAGTCTTCCAGACTTTCCTTGCTGAGCACTTATACTGAACAAAAAGAAGTCATCAGTATTCTACATCCAATTGTCATAAATACAACAAATGCACAAGCATACCAATTAGATGCTGAGGATAACAAACCTCTCTGTCTCCTCAGCTAACCAGGTTCCATGAGAGTAGATCCTCATACACCTTAGCATGGACTCCACTTCTGAGGGCAGGCCTTCTGTGGGCAAGCGGCTGTAGCTGTACATGCTAGGACAGAGATTAGGGGGCATGAGAAATATCGCAAACCTGGGCATTGTGAACTAGTGCTACATCTGAACTGCTTAAATTACTTGAGCTGATATTAGTGAGATTTTCATTCCAAACATGCTTGATTTTCAGCTTTTTTTTTAAGATATAAAATACTGATTTTCACATATTCTGATATGTACTTTAACATACTATTTATTAATATGCATGTATATGTATATGTACATGTCTATAAAGCCTTAATTTACCTGTGTGCTTTCTCCAGGTATTGAAAACACCTTAGTTCTGTATCTTCTGGCAAAGGTAAATCTTCATCTATAATAGCAAAATAGAATAGCACTTTGCAAATACAATGTACATGTAAATATACTGTAAATGATTGTATGTACCTTAGTTAACTTAGCTAAACTTACATAATAACTGTGTGTTTTTATCAAACAAATGATAACTGTCAGTATTTCACTCTGTACTTACATTTAGAAATATTTGGACCTCCTTCACTATCAGACACCTTGATGTTGTTCAGAACTTTACACAAATTTGTCATAACACTGCAATGAAGAAAGAGAAAATGGCATTTTATAGTTTAACTGTATCTCATCAGGATTCATGATACTTTCTACAAGTAAATGAGAAAGCTTGAAATAAAAATTGAGATACGAACCTTGATGATTTTAAGATAGGATTTTGCAAGTGTACAGGGTTTAACTTGAACCAATCAAGCAAAAGCTTCACGGCTGGTAGAGTAAAGAATTCTTTGAGTTTCTGTTCCTGCTTTGGGGTATTTTGCAATAGCAAGTCCAAAATGCCAACTGTTAAACAGAAAATAACATAAAACTTAAAAAAAAACATATGAGATAAATGATCCATTACAGAGCTTTACATTCAGGAAGACAAATCATCCTCATCATTCTGACATGGCACTTACTGGTAAAACTGAACATCAGAGAGAAAGATCTGAGCTCCTCGCTGCCCAATTCTTCATTGAAAGAATCTGCATGTTCCTCACCATCCTGATACTGGGTCATACGCTGGGCGTGGTGCATTGAGAAGATGTTGATGGCCACAATCTGCACAAGTATGTGGGACGGGAAACTCTGGGATGTTACGTGGGCCGGTAAGGCAGCCAGGAGTTTGGAGCTCAGGGCAGCTGCTCTATCTAGTTCTGCCAAATATTTGAATAACACAAGGTGAATTCAATAGTTCACATGGATGTTTGCAAAAAAATCAACTACATTTGATAATTGAAACTTGTCAACACAAACCTGTGCACAGATGGATACAGGCATGGAGTTGTAGAAATGATGTGATCATTTCACTCACAGAGAGTTTTCCCTTTAATTCTGGACTAAAATCACAAATAAACAACAACATTGAATCAGAGGTTATAAATAATGATGCATGTACCATTATCTTTGGAGTCCCTTATCTGCAGATTCAGGCTTATTATCTGACTTACATGTCCTTGGTGAGTTTAGTGTACAGTTTTTCCAGGTTGGTGGCTGCAGCTGGGAAAGGATGTCTGACAGCCAGACTTCTAACATAGTAAAACACTGTGGTCAGTTTGTTCCCTCGCGCTGCCTCCACAATGGCTAGCTGATTGTAGGGTTGACCTATGCAAACAATGAAACATAGTGATGCCTGTGGACAGGGGGAGTGTGTGATAGAGATGCTTGTGAAAAATGTTTAAATTGTAACAACTTATTACTGTACATTATAATTCAACATGCTTCATTAAATATTGTACAAGTATTGAATAAATGCCATAGTCAATTGGCCTAGATGATCTACCAAAGGCATAGCAAGGATAAGTAAACAAATGTAAGTGAAAGATGCAGATTTTTAGAAAAACCAAGGATGACATAAATGTATGTGTATTGTGAAGAATTAATATGCATGTACATGTGTTGAACAGGTAAATAAGACCCAGTTTTGTGTAATCAAAAGAGATGCCTTTTCTCCAATAAGCATGTCTTTACTTACCATTAAACGGCACAAGGTTGGCAGCATGCCAATAAAATGTCTGTGCTTGTTCAATCTGTTGTCTGTATCGAGCTGGAAAAATGAGATGTTAAGGGTTCAGTCATTCCAAATAAAAACAGATTTTACAAATTTAATACACATCAAGTTCAATTAATGTGAATAGTATTATATTGATACATATACATTTACATGTACTGCTAATACACAGATGGAAATTTGGCGAAATAAAATTAAAAAAAACCCAACAACTCCTAAACAAAACTATAGCAATTTCTTGAACATAGTAAAAACAACTTTTTCCATTACAACTTCGCTGAAAGTGAGTCAACTCTCTTGAAAAATCAATTTTGATCTCATGTACATGTACATGTATGTAATAAAAGTTAATAATTCCACAAAACACCTAAAATTGGGCTATACAATTGTAAGCTGGCCAAACAAAAGCCATAAAGTGTGACTGCAGGTAGAATGTCAACAGAATGTGCTGGCTCATCGTTTCGATTACAATCTATCAATATAAATCATGGTGTCCATACCTATATCTCCAAGGTGAACCAAGCAGTACTGACAGACATACAGACAGGAACTTTTCTTAGGTGGCACTATCTTCACTCTCAGTGTTGTTTTTTCTGCATGAAGATAAAACTTGTATGCTACATGTATCTTAGTGCAATGGGCAAATTAAAGCATTAAACACTTATAAACAAGTCACACTGGCTAAAATTACATGTACTTTAAGGATTGAGAGGCGAGAGAGCAAGAAAAAGAGAAGAGAAAGAGAGAGAGAAAATATTTTCTTGAGTAGATACATTTACAGTACATTATATTCTACTGGTACTAGCCCCACCTTTCATTATCCCAAAACATGATGACTTTCTTCTAAATGGCAAATCCAGTTTGAATGTAGTACAAATTAATTGTATCAACTGGAAAAAAAATAAATGCATTTTAAATTTTAATTTATCAATAAAATTAACAGTAACTCCAATACAAGTATAGTCTTTACATAAATACTATTCACCTACTTGTATTTTATGTGTTTTCTTTAAATAAGCATGTTTGAGGTTAAATGTTGGCTGTTTTACAAGTGTGTCATAACAAGACAATAAAACTTGATGCATGTTATCTTTCATATGAACCGTTTACTTAGTCTAAATATTTGAACATCTCTTACCTGCAGGTAAAATCCACTAGCTGTTTCCAGAAAGAGGTTAAGTGTGGCATGTGTTTCACCCCTTTTTGCATTCTGTAAAGTTATATCAATATATGCCAGTTGATCACTTATAGTCAGAAATCAGTGCTATACAATTCCAAATAACTTTTTTCACATATATATATATTTACAAAGTATATACCTGTCTGTCCTTGGTCTGGGTCTGCAAGATATTGATGTGGTTTTTAAATGCATGGTTCCATCTGAAAGAGACAATTTACATCTATATTCATTTCTATTGTTTAATCCCTTTTCTGGTACACAGGTAACATCAACACAACACAACGTCCATCTTGAGAAAATTCACAGATGTTTTTAGTTGCATGAACAATGATGCCTTTGGTGAGATTTCCTTCACAAGAGTGTGAAGGGGCCAGCCAAAATAGGACACAAATTATTCATTTTTGCAAGTCAAACTGCATGTTACAGGTAGGAAGATGCCATCTATTTTCTCAAAATTAGTGACTAATCCTTCAGAAAAAATATTCCATTCATTCAATATATTGATATTCACATGGGTTAATTAATAATTAAAGGAGTCAAAATGTGAAGAGATAGAATGGGATAAAAATATATGCAGAGTTACAGTATCAACCAATTGTCTACATCAACAAATACATACAAATCCTGTTCCACTTTCTTATCCAAGGCATACTCCAGGTCCATAAGGAGCAGTTTTTTGTACAGATCCTCTAATCTTTGCCTTACAACCCATGTTTCTGAAACGCCTTTTGAGGAATCTGCATTTACAATCAGTAAGTTTTAAAACAGTACATTTTAGCACTAATCACGAGAACAGATGGTACAATGATTATTAAAGTACCAAATTTTATGGAAAATTGAATTGGGAAAAGTATATGGGATCAAAGATAATCAATAAAATCTTTCAGTTTCTGAGTCATAGGTCTTGCAAAGTGTTACCCTCATGTGGGAGAAAGAAAAAAAGAATCACCATAACCATACAGTAACCGTAAATCATACAACAAAATGAAAGAAATCATAATAATTATTATTAATAAAATCGTTTCTTACCTGTTATGCTAGCTTTTAATGCATCTGCTTGTCTGTAGAATAAAAGATAATACAATGATACATATAACATAGTTAAAACAAAAACAGAAAAACACCCATCCATAACTGCTGTAAAACATACTCTCTATTGCATTAGATAAAAGAAAAAAATTGCAAACAAAATGAAAGTACCACAATAATTACGTTAAATCTGTTCCAGGTGTTTTGAGAACTTCAGAATGGATAAAAGACGACGGATTATCCCATAATAATTTATTTTGGTCAATTTCTCAGAGTAAAAATTTTGAGAAAATGATGGACTTTTTTTCCCTCCATCAATTTAAACTGTTTTTCATTATGTATATTATTAAGTTCGAAGTTAAAGCCTTCTCCAAGACATGAGGAGCATAAAGATGATGCTGATCTCTGATTTCCGTGGTATTAAGCAGATGAGTTATTCACTCTCCCTGGATGGGGCACCAGTCCATTACATGTTAACCCCCCAGTGTAAGCTGGTATCCATTTGCAGCTTGGTGGACGTAACAATGTAGATAAAGTTCAATGTCGAAGAACACAACATGACAACATTAAGTGACCTCAAGCAATCTTTGGATCCCTGGCTTTACACCTATGACCCCTGAGCCTTGTGCTCCAGCACATTTATATGGAAAACTGACAAAACTTAAAGTGACAGTGACACAAACCTAAAACATATGACTCACTGATATTTTCAAGTGGACTCTAATTAGTTCGAATGTAAATCTGGGAGTTTTCTGTATATCTATCTTTCAAACCTTTAAAATTTTTAGACTTATTGAGTTATACGCCCCGGTGCATGATTTTGTAAAATTCAACACAATAAACATGTAATTAGATTCAGCATGTACCCAGTAAACTTCAACTTAGTTTCTTTTCCTCTTGTTCGTTATGAAGTATCATGTTGTAATGGGTATTACCCACAGTCAGGTACCTGAGGCTATTGCAGTGGTAAAATACTCTTAACTCTGATTTGGTTTTCAGAAATATGTTCCTTTTAAGTTACTTATTTAAAGTCAACTTTTAAGTCTCCACATGCGGGTACCGTATGTTCTTCATAGTCTAAAGAGAATCAATGGAAACTTCTCTCTCAGTTATCTTAAGTCATAAGAAACAGAACTTATGACATGAATTACACTATAATTACCTCAATACTTGAGCTGCTGAACTCATCGTTTGATAACCATAACAACGTTAAATTTGGCGAAAACTTCGCCGAGAATCTATCTCGCCATTTCGTCTTTTTACGGTTTACTTTACCGGAACAAGATCCTGGTAAGTTTATTGCATCTCGATCCCGATCCTTATATCATGGTTCCACACGACTTGTACACGGATACTGTAGAGGGGGGCCAGTTCAATATTAATGTAAAGTTACCAAAAAAAGGCATCGGCCCCCCCCCCCCTCGAAAAAAAAAAACCCCCCCCCCCCCCCCCGGGAAAATTACTGGATCCGCGTGTAATCATGGTAATTAAGATAATTATACAGTATATAGTGATGTGATTAAAGTGTGGGGTGGATGCTTTTTATTTTAAATTAATCCACAGATAGGATCTAACCTTTACTTTTATAATGCTTATTATGTTAACGTTATATTGTCCAAGGAAGAAACAAATCTTGATACTTTGTGTGACATAAAAACTTTGACTTTAATAAATACGTACGTGCTCGTCTAAATGTCCAGTCAAGTGTTTCATTTTATTTTTCTTCAAAATCCGTACATTCAGAAAATAATTGAAAATTTATATCATAATTATTTTTTTTAATTGGGAGGTATTTTACCAAAATAACATATTATCTTTTTACATCTGGCAGACACTTGTACGCACAGGTCTGACATTAGGCCTTTATATAATATTTTTCTCATAGAAAAAGTATAATTAACCCTATCTATATAATCATTAGTTAGGAGGATATTTTTTTTACTACGAAAAAAAATAATAAAAAGTCGGGCGTCTGTTAAAATCATAACAATAAAATCACTATGTTTGATATCATAACTCATTTTATAATAAATAGAATTCGATGGTGATATAGTATTAGCGTCATTTGATAAATACAGCAAACTTCAATAATTACACACGTGCCTCTGTTATTAATTCAAAGAATAATTTCATACAAAAGTATATATATAAAACGTTTTGCTTTGTTCCATTCCATATCAGTTTCTAATTTTACGTTGAGGCGTTTTCTTCTGGGGTGTTGGAATTAATGATTTGCGTCTACCTCCTTTCTTTTCATCCTTCATCGATTGATTATCCGTTTCGGTAATTGACATTTTTACCAAGTTTTCGTATTCTTGTTGTTTATTTTGATGTATCATAACCAACACTGTGAATATTGAAGCCAGTAGCACGGAGATGAACGGACAGATTTCTTCACTGGGATTATATTTCGATGGGTAAAGAATATTCAATGAGCATGACACTCTCCTTTGAATAGGAATCCACATATTCAGAACAAAAAAGGCTGGAGTTGTGGCAAATAAAATAATCTTCGTAATTTTTCGGACTTTCCGAAACCATGTCTTCCTGAAGAGTCCAAAGTTCTTCAATACCGAAAAGTACAATAGTAACAGAAACACCGAGAACAGAAAAAGTCCATTATTTACTCTTGTCGCCAGGATGGACACGTGTTCTCTCACAAGTATAACAAGAATCGATGACCAAACAAAAAGACACAGGTGCCATAAAGTTCCAAAACTCCTCACCGCATCCATTCCCTCTCCTAAAATGGTTGAAACGAAAGTCCTGTAAACAAGGTATCTCCATAACAGCATGGCGTGTGAAAATTGAGATCAACGTTCTAAAAGATGTTTATATCGACGTCATCAAACACAACGTCATTTTGCGCGAAAGTATATAGACATTTTACTGCGCTAACGCTTTAATGAGTATTCGGCTCATAATGTCAGAAACTGAATAGAGTTACTTTATATATAATGTAATTAAATTGATTAAATTGAAAGAAAAACTTTCCAATATTACGTAATATAAACTATTTCTGCATATAGTATGAAATAAACGGGGGAAGAAAGTAAGGAACGTTCCAGCAATAAGTCAGTTAACGCGCTCTCGATATTCAAATTATTAATTATAGGCCCCCTATAACTCTTCAATTTTGAATTCTTGTACACATTTATTCAATATATCTTTTAAAATAACGCAATCTACGTGCAATGCATCGTCGCAAGCCACGGGTTTTGTGTCCAGTCAATCGTCGCAAGCCACGGGTTTGATTAAACGCCCCCCCCCCCCTTTAAGAAAATATTTATTTGCGCGCATTTCTGAAATAAATTAAAACAGCAGATGCATTTCAATTCTCATGAAAGAAGCAAGACTTAATAATAGCATTTCACGCATCGTCGCAAGCCATGGGTTTTGTGTCCTTTCTATTTCCACGTCGCAAGCCATTGGTTTTGTGTCCATTCCACAAACCCGGTTTGTGAAAATAGAATGGACACAAAACCCGTGGCTTGCGTTTGTGAAAATAGAATGGACACAAAACCCGTGGCTCGCGTTTGTGAAAATAGAATGGACACAAGTGATTTATAACTTATTTAATTCAGGAATATTTATAAAATTAAATTTAATAAGTTGTCGGTCATTTATAAACGTTATTCCAATTGTCACGGTGAGATTTTATTTGCAAACCAAGCATGGGCACATGACGTTAAAAATATTTCCTTTTTATATTAAGATAATTTCCTGTACTATGATAATACTATTATTATAGTACAGAGAATAATCATACATGTATATCTATGGCACGCCAAATTCACAGAAATGAGCTAATCATAGTTTCACAGTCGATAAACTAGGTAAAACATAATTTATCTGATAAATATAGTTTCACGAGTGTGAAGCTATGATTAACAACTCTTAACTACAGTTAACGAATGTAAATTATAGTTTACAGATGTGAATCTATATTTATCAGCGAAATCTATTAACGTTATTTGTAGACAGATAAACTTAGATTATCATTCGTAAACTATAGTTTGCAACCGTTAAATATAGTTTTACAGATGAAAACTATAGTTTACGAGTCGTTAACTATAGTTTGCGGTTCGTAAACTATAGTTAACGGTCGATAAATCTAGTTTATCGACTGTCAAACTATGTTTAGTTTATTTTTGTGAATTTGGCGTGCCATATATATATCATAAAAAGATATTCTACAATATGTAAATATTTTAACGTCAGGTGCCTTTGCACAGTGGCTGTGTCGTCGGATACTTCTGTTTTATTTGTTTCTAAAGATAAAATGACCGAATTTGATCATATAAGGTGCGTTACTGTGTATTGAAATATAAATTATTGCTAAAAGTGTTTGTTTTCGCCGCGTTAAAATGGTCATGTTATCATATATGTTATATATGTACCATTTAATTTTGATATACAAGGCGCAGACCCAGAAATTTTAGGGGGATGGAGTCCGAGGGACAATTTTGTTTGCCGGGGTAGAGGGTCCGAGACCTGTTTTTGGTAAATTTTACTAATGATATGAATTTAATGCTTGAATTTTCCCGGGGGGGGGGGGGGGGGCCCCCCCCCCCCCCCCCCCTTAGATCCGTGCATGCATGTACATTCTATAACATTCATTTTTTTAAATGAGACGAGAATAAAATGGCGATTTTGTCCCTGCGAATTAGCTGCCCATTTCCACGTGCAAATAATGCGTTACAACCAGTTTCGGAAAACGTTTAGCTTTTCTTCTGGTTTTAGCGTTTATGTTAAATTGGATATTTCCGATTGTTAATTTGATGGTGTGTCACAAGTCACCAACAAACATGATTTTAACAACCAACGCTATTCTGGTAGATTAAAGAATGGGCGCTGAGTCCAGTGTACTCGAAGAGTATGACTTAGATGAACCGTCTGCTTCATCAAAATCTACATGGACGTTACGACACGGGAGATACAACGATGAACTGGACGTAACTGTCCTGTCGGAGCAGAAGGAAAACAGACAGACATGGAGTTTACTGCAGAAAAATATCAAAGTAAGAGACGTTTTTATCAGAACAAATTAAATG
This sequence comes from Magallana hongkongensis, assembly GCA_016163765.1. Taxonomy (NCBI): domain Eukaryota; kingdom Metazoa; phylum Mollusca; class Bivalvia; order Ostreida; family Ostreidae; genus Magallana; species Magallana hongkongensis. The sequence goes on along the minus strand of WFKH01011581.1, from coordinate 44,124,126 downwards.
AAGCTGTACTAAAACCAGTGCATCCTTTTCAAAAATGAGTAAACATGTTGGGCACAATCTCTTGACTTAGCAACATGTACATACCTTACTTTGTGAACTCATACAAAGTAGCTTGATTAAGCTTAAATCAAAACTCTAATCTTGATATTTAGACTGACGTCTTCATTGAGTCTCAGAGCATTTTTTCATAATTCATATCTGGAAATTTCAGGCGCTTGTCACAATTTTAAAATCTGGATATCCATGGATCCGTCTCTTTTTAGCTGCCATGAATAGATTTTTGTTTGTATAATGACTGTATACATGTTTATTATTAATTCATGCAGTTCTTGAAGAGTCTGAGGCACCCATGTATTGTAAAGTATTTGAATACGGCTAACATGTCCAGTGAGCTGTACCTGGTCATTGAGAGGTCTTCACCATTACCCGATTTGTTGGAAACACTCGACCCATTAGAGATAACAACGGGGATTCACAGTGTTATGGAAGGATTGTCTTTTCTACATGAACAAGTAATCAAAATTCTTTTTGTTCAGACAAGATCAAGATGTAGCTTTATCAGTAATTATTGTTCATAAATAGGACTAAACCTCAAGAAAAAACATCTATTTACCTAAACTGTATGTGTGGTTCTGTATGTGACTTGATTTATATGCAGATACTTTATTCTAAGGCTTTAAAAGTTCTGATCAGTGATTAGCATAAACATAATCAACTAATATGTCTTGATAAACATGTATTTAATATAAATTGATATGGCATTTTGTCCAATTTTAGGCCAGAATATCTCATAATAATGTATGCCTGGATTCTGTTTATGTCACCTCAAATGGAACTTGGAAAATCAGTGATTTGCAGCATTGTTGTAAATTTCTGGAAGTGACACCTGATTTCTTGAAAAATTCAAGACCATTTAGAAATAAAGAGAGCATATCACCAGAAGAAAAGGTAGAGTGATATAAATGTACTACATGTAGTAATTCGCTTAGTCTGTAGACCTTGAACTTGCAAAGTTAATGAAAGCTATACAATTTCATCTAATTTTTTTCAAGACATTTAACCAGTAAATAAATCATGTGCATAAATAAAATTTCTGTGATTGATTTGTTAGAATAAAACTGGGTTTTCATTGTAGGCTGAGAGGTTAACCATTACTAATGAAATGGGCCATGCAAGGGATGTGTTTTCTTTTGGTGTCATGGCAGAAACCCTTCTAGAATATATTTCAGAAACAGGTTGTTAACCAATTGATTGATGTTTAATTATTTGTAGAAGAAACTTACATGCATTTGTAACAATTCCACATTGTTTTATTATATCATTTCAATAGATGAAGTGTCCAATAGTTATGGATTTATTAAATTCAGGTGAAAAGAGCAAGACATTTGAAATACTTGTGCAGGATAAATGTTTGAATGCTGACCCCAAACAAAGACCCAAGTTCAGCACCTTGATGAAAGATCAGCTGTTTTGGTAGGGCTTTTATGATTAAATCTAAATATTACATTAAATAATCCCTTGAGGAATCTTGAGCAAAGCTGTCAAAGATAACACCCAAAAATTATTCTTTAATACTGTAAATAAGAATATCTTTCATATGCCATTGTTTTATGCTGGGTATGGTTTAATGCTGTATCCTTTCTCACATTTGTTTGAGACTGTTTCTGTGGTTGGTATTTGATAATGGAACTTTGTCTTTGATATACCCTACATGCATGTACAATTTATTTCAGTAATGATTTGTTACTGATAACTAAATTCCTGCGAGAATTAACACTCAAGCCACAGAAAGAAAAGGAGGAATTTTTTAGGTAATAATTTGAATACCAGTATACAACCCCTTTCTTTGTATTCCCTTTATAAGTACAATTTTTTTTTGTTATTTCTTTTAGACTTTACATAGTACATACATGTACTTCTAAATAAAATCATTCTATTGTTTAAATATATCTACTTTATTTCAATCAGTATAACTAAAAGATTCAGCTCTTTTCATAAATGTACTGTACCTGTATTATAGTCATTATTGACATAACCTATTTGTTATACACAATTATATTATATTTATTTACTGACATATATTTGCAGCTCCTTATATCCAAGGCTAACTATGCTGGCGGAGGAAGTTGTGGCCAAGCAGCTTGTTCAGTTGTTGCTCTGTCGCTTTGTCTTACTGGAGGCTTCAGCTGCTATGTCCATTGTTCCTAACATTCTTGTTCCTAAGAGAGGTTAGTGAACAATCCATTCTGTGAACCTATATGAGAGATAAGTTTTCAGTAGATTTTATATAAATGTACCAAACATTTATGATTTAGGGACCAGTGAAAAGGTTAAAGTCCATTCCCAGAGGCTTTCTCCTTTGTTCTCAGTCCCATTGTATAAGACATACGTGATACCAGAACTGATCAAAATGTTCTACTGCCATGACTATCACATCAGAATGATTCTGCTGACATACTTTCCACTCTACATGGACCTGTTTGAGAAAAACGATTTGGAAGAAGTCATCTTTCCCCAGGTTTAATACATTTACTGGAACTGTAATCTTGTCAGAATTTCATTTTGCAACAAATGTCCTTGTTTTTGCACTTGAAACTTTGAATCTGCTATGAAAAAGAATACAACCTTATCTCTATAATTTATTAATACCCACTTTCTGATATTGATAATTTAGTAATGAAGTTTGAATTTGATGCCTACAGATCTTGCTGGGGGTCAGGGATTGTCATGAGGATTTAGCCTCACTGAGCCTACATTGTCTAGCAGACTTGGTGAAAGTCCTGGGCCGTGACACAGTGATAGGGGGCAAAAGCAAGGTGTACTTCACACAGGGAACTCCAAAGGTATTCCATACAATCTGTACTTTGAAACATTTACGGTACCGTTATTTACTGTAGTCATTTTGGACCCGCAGACACGTTACATGTACAGTCTTCAAAATGCTTTGAATCTGTATACTTTCTGGTATGATGATAGATTAACGAAAATGCTGGTATGCAGGCATGAATATTGAATGTTTATTTTAGCATCTGCCAAAAAATGCCATAGAAACAAGAAGTGGTGAAGCTTTGGACAAAGTGTTATTGAAAGATCTGGCATCATACAGGTTTGTCAAAGATTATATACCTATACATGTAGTCATCTATTCACATGTACACAAATTTTCCATGGTTCTAACCATGCTAGTATAATGCTCATCAATTTATGTACTTTTAATAAGGAAAGTGAACAATTAATTTAAGTTAGAGGCAATTTACAATGAATTTTGCATGCATTATATTTAGGGGGAAAATGGCAGACATTGCCTTTTCTTGTTGAAATTATGACACTTGTTAAGGTTGATCCATCTTTGTTAATTAATAAATACACAAATGCTCCTTCAATATGGACAGCACTTTGACCACAAAGACAGAAAATAGCTGTAATTCTGTGGATGAAAAGAGACAAGAAAGACAGAACAGACTGAAAGAGCAGAGGATGGCTAGGGAGCAGAAGAGACTTGAACAGCAACAAAAGAGGAAAGAGAGAGGTGAGAAGGAGAATGAGATGCCAACAATGAACATGGACTCAGGGGGAAGTCAAAGCCAGTCCAGCAGAAACCTACCAAATCCTCAGATAAATGGACATGAAGGTACATGTACGATACATGATTCATATGACAATAACAATATGCACTCTCATTTTTATTTTAGTTTATAGACAAATGAAGTTTGCATAAAATAAAATGCAGATCATTTTCAAATTGTACAGGTTTGAAAAAACAATATTAATTCCTTTTTTCAATAACAAATTAAAATTTATTTACTGCATAAATTTAAGTTATAACTTTCCTTGTAATTTTCTGAACAAACAGTCAGTATAAGTAGTACATGTAAACACACTCAATGGGACTTTAAAATATCTCACAGAAATCCAAGAATCAGACCACTCTTTGCCTGGAAATGACATTTCAGAACGAAAGATATCCTATAATTTTGAAGACCAAGATGTTGCATCATATGATGTTAAAGTGTCAAAAAGGTAGATTTGAAATAATGATTGTTTTTATTCATTATTAAAAATATATTGCATACATTTAAAGCTGCTTGGTCCGATTTTTTTTTGTTTTTACAGGATCAAATAATTTTCCATACAAACTAATTATCTTAGAAAGTTATTCACTTTCTCCACAGGCACCTGACGTCTTATATTTTTCTCATAATAAAAAAAAATACTCCGCTTACCTAATAAATGATAAGGTACCCATCCCCGCCATCTTGGATTTATTTCAAACTGGCACATCAGCTGGAAATTTTGCTTGAAACTCATCGGTAAAATTATTTTGCAATCCTCTCCGTCTCCCGATTGGTCATTCAACATCTAAGCTTACAACCAATTCAACCAAAACGGTGCATTACACCTATCATTAATAAAAATAACCACTCGATCTGCATCTACTGCCTTAGATATGAGATAAATGTCTAAAGGGTGGACTGAAGTTGTCACCAATATGTAAATGAGATTTCCCTGCAAAGTGTGTACCTATAACACTATATGTCAATTAAATATGTATAAAATATATCTTTTTCATTGGGGGCGAGTTGCCTTGACTGAGGGCGAGTTGTCTTAATTTGGGGGCGAGTTGTCTTGAGCTAGTGACGAGTTGTCTTGGGGGCGAGATGTCTTGGGGGCGAGTTGTCCAGCATTCTTTGTTTCAATATTTCAAAATATATGCATTTATAAACATGTTTATATAAACTTTGTGTAACAAAAGTTATAATTGATTGTTTATAGTATCCCTTTTCTTAATTTTAAACTCGTATGTTGATCGAATTCAAAATTGACGCCTTTTGAATATTCGTATCAGTACTATATTTGGAAGGGATTACCCATATTATGACGCGATTTATGTCAACTTCTGTCCACCCTTTAGCTTTTTGTCGCAAATCAGCAGCAGTAGATGCAGAATGAGGAGATATTTTTAATAATAAATGATGTTATGGGCTGTTTTGGTTGAATCAGCAGTAAGCTAAGATATTGAATAACCGATCGGACGGCGGAGATGATCGCAGAAAAATGTTACCGCTGAGTTATAAGCAAAAATTCACGGCGATGTGACAGTTTAAAAAAAAATCCAAGATGGCGGGGATGGGTACCTTGTCAATTATTAGGTAAGCGGAGTATTTTTTTTTTTATTATGAGAAAAATATATGACGTCAGGTGCCTGTGACTTTCTCCTATTTACACTAGCAGAATCTGTCTCCTTTCAAAGTTAGAAATATTCAAAGAAAATAAAAATAATTTCTTTTTGGGCAAATGAAAAAACAAACCAAAATGCATCATGGGAATGTTTAGAAAGGGGAACCATTTGGTTTCGTCCCCCGAATGATTTGGTTTATTTATACCGTATGTTATGCATCGATTGTAAACAAAGCAGACTTCAGAAATATTATCGAACAAAATGTACATAGGTTTATTTTTAGTTTGCCTGAACATTATGACCTTTATTTATAGCGATCTTAAAGTCGTAATACAACTGTATCAGTCTCGATGTCAGGGGTGAATTTTCACATGAGGCGAAACAACGAAATACCCTTTTATGTCGTTTGTTTTGTTGAAAAATTTTGTACATATTTTTTTTCATTGAAATTTGGCTTCATTGACCGGGGAAACTACTGCGATCTCTATTATTATACACATACTTAGCATAACCATAGTTTAAAAGCGTACACAAAATTTGATATAAAATTGGACCAAGCAGCTTTAAGCATTAAATCATTATTTTTTTAAAGATGTGGTCTCATAACCGTAACGATGTGTGCATACAAATTGAATAACGCGCGCTAGCATGTTATGAAAATTTGTTTGCACACACCGTTGCAGTTATGAGACCACATCTTTCAAAAAATAATGATTCAATGCTTATATTTACGTTTTTTAACATTTATTCCCTTTCCACAAATATGATTTATTTTTAAAAATCTCTGCCTTATTCAATGAGTAATGCGTAATTAACGGAAGAGCCATTGGAACTGCCGAAATATGCTGACAAAAATAGTGCACAGCGCTCTAAATGCTAATAACACAATTTTAATTTTCATTCTGTAATTTGATGAATTTATTTTTTGGTATACCGTATATACTCGCCTGTAAGTCGGATTTTAGGGAGTAGAAAATTGAGTGAAAAGCGGGGGTCCGACTTATAGGTGAGACATATTAAAAAATTTTACACAAGAGAGAAGTAAGCAATATTTTTTTAAAATAATAAACAGATAAATGCATTGAATCTGTGTTATGTGTAAATATCACTCAAATCAATCAATGCAATAGGGGGAAAGAAAGTGAATGTAAATATTCATGTATATGAATACATTCTTATAACAGTACTTATTCATTCAGTGTCTTCATGTCAACATGCATAAATGTTGAATCAATGTGTTTGAATGAGGTTGGCAAATAAACAAATGGACAATTTGTTGACTTTCATAATTGTAAATGTATTGTACCGGTTAGTACATGTAGATGTAACATATGCAAGATATGTAGATGTTACATATGCAAGAACAGAAAATTTTACAGCAGTTTATTGAGGATTTGGGCAGTTTGTAGAGGGGGGGGGGGGGTACACATTATGAAATTTGAACTCTACATGTCAAAGGGTTCTCCATTTTTCCTCCATTTTTCTCACTCTGATTTTGATTTTTAAGTTGGAATGATGACCGTTTGGATCCTGATGTGTATGTGACGAGTGACCACAGTGAAGATGATTGGTCAGATTGGGATAACAGTATGGAGAACTCACCCAATGCTAATTCATCTGTTGAGTCGGTCAAGAGACAGAATGTGGGACATTCCACCTACTCAACAGAGTCATCCAAGAAGGATGATGACCTCCTCAGCAAATCTAGTCCAAAAAATATACATGTACAATCCAAAAGCATGGAAAGTGATGTAACAACTAAAAAGGCAGATGCTCGTAACTCTGTTTCGTCAAAATCATCCAAAAATGCTTTGAAATTACAATCCACAAAGAAGAAAGAACCTCAGAAAGGGAATAAGACTTTAGGAGCTGAATTTGAAATAAAGTCAATCTCCACTCCACCTGTGAAAGTATCCGTGGAAACTGATTACTTTGCAGACATGGGTTTGACACCTGTAATCACTAAAGGGACAACTTCATTACATTCTATTCAAAATGATGGAACCACTAACAAGTCTTCATTGTCTGTAAAGGCTTCTCCTAATCTTTTGACTTATACCGTGGATGAAAACAGTCAACTGGTATATTAAAAGTCTTAACATATTTTTTATTCATAAAGTTAAAAATGGTTGAAGAACAGCAATTCTCCTTATTTTCTGGTGTAGACTCTGCAATATCTTCAGACCTTTTTATTCACTTTTATCTCTTGAAAGTTTTTAACTAAAGAATTATACTCTATGTCTCACCTCTCACTTTGAAATTATAAGAGGAAAAGTCGCTTAGGGGATAATTAAGGGCATTCCAAGACTTTAGTTTTTGAATACTGATGCTTTATTTGTTTCAGGATTCCTCTGGATGGGGAGAAGACACCGGTGGATGGGGAGACAATGACCTGAATTGGGCAGAAGAGGACTAACCATTTCCCAATTGAATTCTTTAATAGCTACTAGATTACTCATTTTATACATAAATATCCAAGACATATTTTGTTCAAGATTTCTGCAATCCTTTTCTTAGAGTACCTACATATACATGTGCATGCTCTACTGTAACGTGTTCTATTGTACATATTTATAGCTTTCTCAATGAAGTGCTGAAAGCATTTTTCAGTGTTTATGTACTATGTACAACTCAATCATGGTTTTAATCCTATCCCATGGAAAAATTAACGTTCATCCAATTTGTCAAAATATGTCTTTTATTTTGATGCATTTCAATTATAGCATTTCAAATTAATGTCAGAATGACTGTATGGTGTATTAGTACTCAGCTTGCAAATAATCTGTTTATTAAATAAAATGCTATAATAATTTTGTGTCTCTTTTAAACCAAATTGAAGGGTTTTTGTGAAAAAGAAAAACATTTGTTGGAAAATCTCTAGTACACTGTACATGTTGAACATACTGCATTATCCCCACCATGTACAGGTAGATTAAACATGAGGTTAACTTTGCACATGAATCTTATAGCTTGACCCCAAGGTCACATCCTCAGACCCAGAGATATTACTGCTGTCTCATAGATGCACAGATATGAAAAAAAAAAGTTGTGTTTAATTGCATCAATTTTAAGGTACAATGTAGATGTAGATTACATGTATGTCCCACCCAAAGGCACTTGAGGGCCAAGAAGCTATAAAATGGTTAGGATAGGGAAAAAAATATATATAATGTTAGAACATGGACAATATAAATCAAACATAATCAGGACATAGTCGCTGAGGTAGCTGACAAATGCATTTTGATTTTATACATGTCTTTCGATACAATATCTTTTTGTGATTCCAACAACAAAAGAATGTTGAAGTAATATCATATTTATTCATTCAATCTGGCAGGCATGGATGATTGATTTTTACTAATGTTATCAAAGTCACAGAAAAGATGGACAAAACCATTCATAATAAAAATATCATCTTGTTTGTCTTCTTTGTACATTCCTGTTTGGTCAACAAAACACAAAGAGGTGAAAAGAGTTTGATTTCTGTACAAAATAGAATCCACCCTGACATATCTTAAACTGTGTCAGTTTCTAGATTTTCCGGACCATTATTCCAGTAACTCCAAGCATCAGCCTCCATGCAATGTTGAAATAAAAACAATCCGGTCATTTGGTTGGATCTCATAATCAAGTTCTCCCTGAAAGTGAATAAAAGTCAAAATGAAAAATGTTAATTTAATTATAAATCTTCACATTATATTTGATTTACCTGCAAACACTGGCTGTGTTAAATTTTTTCTTACCATCAGTTCCCAGTCTGCATCGTTGACTAATACCAAGATACCTGGTCTTCTGTTGGAAAAGATGAAGGAATAAATTAATAGTTAAAATCAAAAGGAGAACTTCATATACTGTACACTAAATTGCTTTGTATCCATAACTTACACTGTCTCTCCTTGAATGAATAATTCTGGTCTTTCTTTTAATAGGTTATCCTTAATATACAGTAGCAAGTTTCCTATTGTCCCTTGAAAAAGAGTAGATTGAGTGCACAGTATGGTCTTTGAGATTTAAGTGAAAAAAAAGCTACATGTACAAATATTTATGCTAAGATGGATATTATACACATGTGTACTTCGATTGTCAATGAATGTCAAAATAGAAAAAGCTATGAGTTGAAAAAAGTATAAAATGAACATTTCATATCACTAATTCAGTAGATTTTTTATAATATTCAAATTTAATCTTAAAACCTGTGTCATTTTTTTCCGCTCTTAATTCTATATAATCACTTATCAGTATTAAAACTCTACATTATCTGACTTACATTTTTTCTCCGAGGCAGGAAGTTCTACATTATGCTTTTTAACTTTGTCAAACAACAATTCTGCTCCACCACTAAACCAATACAACAAAATATTTATGAGTACTAAACCGTAATAAATATAAAATAAGCCAAATAAAATCCCATGTATAAGCTGAGTTAATATAACCTAAATTGAAAGATAAAAGTTTACGTAGTAAATTTCTGAAAATATCAATAATGGTTAACTTTTTCTGAAATCCTATTTTATCAAAATATGTTTGTATATCAGAACGCTGCTTTTTCTTTAGTGTTTTTTAAATATCATTTGTTAGATAGTCAACATGTGGAATTGCATGGTGTCTTTTTTTTTTTATCTTTAGTAATCACACCCAGAGAAAATTATCTACTTCAAAATTTAGAATTTATCTTTGAGAACACAAAAGGTAGATTAATTCATATGTCTGAAGAAAACTTACCTAAATTCTAGAGTAATTGGTGTTTTCATCATGTATGCATAAAGTGAAAATGAAAGTAAAAATTACACCAAAAATAAACTAAAAGCGGACACATAACCGGATGTTTTCCGGATTATTTGTATCGAGCTTTCGCTAAAATAAAAAAATATCTTTTTTATCAACCACATTTTTCTTTTTTAATATAGGCTTTTATAGTCTGTCCCAATATGCCGTTTCCATCATTTTAAAGTCAAAATTTGATATTCATAAATGCGATTGTATCCAAACTACATGCCTTTCTCGGCAAACCATTGGGCCTACTGGTATATATTTACTGTTTTGTTGAATACCAATATTTTCGTGGATTTCGTTGTTGAGTTGATTCACGAAATCAAATATTCATTGAATTTCAATATTAAATACCTATTACCTAATTGGCTCTGCCTTATTCTGCCTAGTTTAAAAAAAAACCATACCTATAATTTTCTGACCTTACCTAAATAAAAAAAAATAAACCTATATAAATTTATGACATTGACTTCAATATTCCTTTCTGGGTAAGCTCAATTTCACTACACTCATCAAAAGTTTTTAATTATAATGGTTGAAGCAACTCACTGTGGCTCGCATCATAATTTTCTGACATTTCCTATACATAACCTTTACTCCAATATTCACGTACACTATTCTTATAATCTGATTTTAACTTTGCATATTTTTTTGTTTTTAAATTACTGTCTAATGTCTGTCTTTCCGATTTAAGGTGTTCAGCATTTTGTGATATTTCTTCGTCCATTTCTATCGATTGGCGTCATCATGTCTTACCTCAGTTTCAAATAGTCTGTAGGTTTAGTGTATCGCGTAGGAGCGGTTTTACAAGTCTAATTTTAATTTGATTGCTAAAAAGATTGTTAAAAAATACATATTGGTGTAAACAATTTTAATGTTGTATTTTTTTTTACCTCGATCTTTACCTTTTCTTTATTAGATAGCTTTAACTTATATCGTCCTTAGATCACTTTTATAGACATCGTTTACGATATTGCATCAAATTTTTAAAGTAAAGAAGCAAATGCATTTTAAATTGGTTGAAGCAACTAAACTGAAAAAACCCTGAAGTAAACCTTCTCTATGACCTTGACCTCTCTTCTTACATTTCAGCAATGTCATCATTTTCTGTCCTTGACCTTACCAATGACCCTAATCAAATTTAGTTCAGTTTAATGATTCTTTGTTCTACCTTAGTTCTAAATAAACTGCTTAATTAAGATATTTTCAACAAGAATGTATATACTAATACTACAATGTAGTGCATACGTGAACGTCTCTGATTTTTCCAACAAAATTCATCAAAAAAGTTGGCAGTTTTCACATTTTTTTTCTTATCCCTTCTGCTACATTTCTACTCTACTTTTAAATCAGATCTGCGTGAAAAGGCGTTTAAAAAATGAATGTGCCATAAGATGGGGCATCCATGCCACATGGACATTAATTAGAGCCATTTTAAAAAGAGCTTGGACTTTCGATGGGATGTAACTACTACAGAATCTAGTTTGCTCATCACAACAAGCTGTCAAATCCTCAGCGCCTTCTTTCTGATTCGCTTAGAGAAGCTCATAAATATTCATAGACTGTCGAAATCAGAAGGGTTTTTTTTTCAAAGAAGACCTCTATATGTGTGAAATTGACGCTGTTTCAACTGAAATATACAGCCCAGGATAAAGTCGGACAAGTGTCGTTGCGTTCAATGTATTCATATCTATTAGCCAATGACTGGACAGTTAACCAGAGTAGACCCCGCCTTCATCAAATTGGAGTTTGACACGTCCTGCCCAAATTTAAGTCCAAGCTCTTGTTAAACCGACTGTTTCTAGTTTGCTTCTTCAAGATCTTTTTTTAACGGAAAATGTTGAATTGGAAAACTTTCAGTGGCCAAACAGTTCATACACCAAGCACATCAGTTACTCTTGGACAAAATCAAATGGCTACAGATGTAACGCGTTTTTCACCCTTATAAATAACTTTGAATAAATCGTTTTCCTTAGTCACATAGCACAAATTACACTTTCATACACTTCAATCTATGTACTTTTTCTGTACACAGACTAACACTTCTTACCTTTATCAAAACACTCTACACGTATGTACACAGAGGAAGTTACAACTGTGTACTACATTGTAAGTGTGTATCTCAAAGTAAAAACCACAACATGTTTTAAATCGGATATTTTATTCTACATTTTGATTCATACTGATAAATCTTTTTCAGGAATGAAATTAGTGTAAATCAGAAAAAAAATTCTTGAGGAAAAAAAGAAATTAATACAAAAAACCCAAGATATTAATTCATGTATATAAAATAGATAAAAAGATGAGGATAGAGAGATGATAAATTGTTCTTTTGATTTCTACTTTCTATAAAATATGAAACGATGAAAGCAGATCTGTAGACCATTATGGATGCAATGCAATTTAACCACTATGCAAGAAGAAAGGACATACATATACATCATGTAGGAAGCACACCAATCATCAAATACATGTACCTAACATCAGAAATCAATCTCAATTATCTTCAATATATTTCAAACAGTTGCAACTAGTACTGAATGTGAAGAAAAAGCACTTACATCTAAAACTTTTAAAACCAATTTAGAAGCACCCTAGTCACTTGCACAAAAATAACATTCCGAAGGGTTTTTTTTTTCTCGTTGGGCAATAGCAAAACAGTTACAGGATCAAATCCCACCTCAAAGTTTAAAAATATTTAAATACTATATACATGTAAATCATTCAAGCAGTTTATTAAACCCTAAATCATGTAAATGGCGGGATCCAACAGATGTAGTTATACTTGTTGATATTACCAAATCTGGGAAGAAAATACTAACAGTCAGAAAATGATTTCAACAGGATGTCCCAGAAAAACCCAGACCAAACAGGTTAGACATAATGGAGCCCCTTCTAATGATATACAAGAATCTGAGCATAATCAAAGCCTACAACAATGTGAATAAAATCTCTTTGGAATCTCGCTTCAAATCAAAATCCTTAGATATACAGATTACACATGAAATAAATCCCTGATATTGCAACATTACAAATCAGTAAACATCACAATTATAAAGAAACAACCACCATGGGAACAAACATTGGTTTGGTACTTGTGTCAAAACTGTTAATACAGTTTGTTTTTTTCATATTCAAGATTAAACTCAACTAGAGTTGCAATGATGATTTTGCTGATAGCATTAACAATAATTCATTCAATTCATGTGCATGTACTAGATAAGAAAGTTTTATGGTATATATATATATCACATTTGTAGCTTGGTTTAATTCTTTTATTTCATTAATTTTACAAGTATAGAATACATTTTCTTATCACTTACTTTTATTTTCATGCATTTCATGTACAATTGTACATAACTCAAACATCTGTAAACACAGATATTTTATCAAATTACTGCAAACCAAGTTTTATTCACAAGCAACAACAAAGTTCAAATGAAAAACTTCCTAATATATGAATGGCCATTCCAAAGTGCATCTGTGAATAACAAATGGTTTACAATAGTGTAAATCTAAATATATATACATGTATATTCATTTATATCTAACCAACAATTTCAACCTACTCTTCCAAAAAAATGGGCAACATTTTAAATGCATTTCTTTCTACAGGCTTAAAAATGATATATAAATATAATTTGTACACATTTCATTCTTCTCTTTCAGATTCCTAAGTACAAAGCCTCAGTATGATAGAAAAATATAAGTCTGACTAAAGACCATTAACACCTTCCTGTGGAATGATGGCAGGGGTCTTCTCGCAGTTTTCATTTTGATCCAAATTCTGTAAACATGTGCCTGAGTTTCGTTTTGCCATTTTTTCAGCAATGACTGAATTCTCCACTGGGAGATAGCAGCACCATTCCCCGTGAATATCAGAAAGAAACTCCATGCTGTCCAAGAACTTCTTGCCGCTGAAACCTCCCACAGCAAAGAAGCGATTACCACAAGTGACCACTCCCACATTGGCCCGGGGAATACTGAGGGAGGGGCCCATCACCCAGCCCCTGTCCGGGGTCAAGATCTCGGTGGACTTCAGAGACTGGGAACCATCACTTCCACCAGTCAAGTACACGGTGCCTGTCGCAAAGTACAATGGAGAAATATGACAGCTAATATAAAAGTATCTTGATATCAAAACAATTTTGTCGATTATATCTCCAAACAAAACTGATCTCATTGAAGTATATTTTTACACCTAACTGTAAAAACATTCTATACCTATATATACATAAACACCTGTTTTCTTAGTTTTTCTTTGTTTACCTATATATACACACAGTAGATATAGGCAAAATATGAAGATTTAAACTCTCACATCTAATAAAATGTTATATGAGGAATGTAATATTCTTACCATTGAAGACATCACAACCTGCCCCACGACGTGCTACATTCAGCTGGGGTCCATAATGCCACTTCTTCAGTTCTGGATCATAGATTTCCACAGAGTTGAGGCAGATCCATGAATCAGTGCCACCGATCACATAGATTCTGCCCATGTATGTGCAAACAGCTGCCTGATATCTTGCTAAAAACAAGGAAAAAACACACGTGAAGCGCCCAGTTGTTGAATTTTAAATACATGTACATCCGTTTGTCGTTTGATTCAATGAATTATCTTCCTTGACTTTAAATCTAATGCCTAGAATTTGAAAACTGATTTAATTTTACAGACAAATATTTCTGTTTTGGTACTCAATCCTATTCTTAAAAAATGAGCTTAAGTTACTGTAATAGCAATGTAAACTATAAGGATAAAAACCTGTATTCAATGGAGCTATGGTTTCCCACTCATTAGTTTTTGGGTCATACACATGACACTCATTGGAACTCTTTTGTCCCAGGCATCCTCCAATACAGTACAGTTTTTCATCAAGTGATGCCAATCCTAAAATCAAACATGGTAAAAAATACAAACTATCTGAGTTTGACAAGATCTCAAACAAGTGGGGGCAATCTTAACAAATTTTATGTCATGAAAAGGTAGTGTCTAACAAGATACAAGAGGGTTAACAGGTATACAGTGCAGGCACAAATTCAATGAGCATTATTTATGCAATCTGTGAGGTTGTAGTATAAAGCTATAAAGCAAAGAAAGTACATCACAAAATAATCTCATTTAAATATCTAAATACACATCTGGTTCAAAATACCTTGAGACACTTTGGCATTTCGAGCTTCTCCACGAGTGATCCACATTTTTTGGTTTGGGTCGTAATATTCCAATTCTCTCTGCTCCCTAAATCCATCAGATCCACCTACTGCATATATAAAACCTCCAACGGAGGCCACATTAAAACGTCCTCGTTGGACTCCCATGTTTGCCAGTGGAATCCACTTGTTTCTGTTTGAATCAAACATCTCGGATGTTTTAAGACATTCAGATCGGTCATATCCACCTGTTGCAAATATATTACAAACTCCACTGAATAGTCTTACATGTAATATAAATATTTATGCATGTATTAAAACATTTATCAATATATATTTAAACATGTTTTTATTACCAGGTATTGTTGTCCCTTAATGAAGTATTTTATTTAAATTGATTGATTAAGTTATCAACTTTATAAATAACCAAATCTTCTCATTTGATAACTAAAATACTTTCCGTTCATGAAAAAAGTGAGTAATAAAACTTCAGTATCTGTCGTTAGTTAAAAACTACTAACCACATGCTACTAGCTGCCCATCTAAGACCTCCAATCCAAAAGCACAGCGTGCTGTACTCATCCCTGCCAATGGAGTGAGAGAAGACTTGCTGTCAAAGAACTTGGTGGGAGCCACTTTGCTGTTGGGGGGCGAGTCCGGTTCATCTGGAGTGTTAGTGCCACTGGGAGTGGTCGGAGCTCGATAGTGGATAGAAATAGCTGCCATCACACCGTTCAACATAGCAAGAGCCATACACGATTTATCTAAAAATATGTGTAATAAAATAGGAATAAAAACCAGGTGTTACAAAATATTAAAAATTATTCAGATTTTGTCTACTTCTCTACCTGACATACAATTCATAAACATTTGAGTATACGCTGTCTCAATTATCACATGTGAATTCACCTTTTATTTGATGAGTAGCAATGATGCTCCATTCCTTTCTGGATACAGGTCCAGTAGGGTTGATACTGAATTTCCTGACCTGTCCAATGCTGCCAGTTGTTATGTGCTTTTCTGTTCCATCTTTTGGTTTGGGAATATTCATCTATAAAAATATTTAGCAAATTTTCAGATACGTACATGTATAAACAGAGTAAAGAGAATTAAGATAAGATGCTTGTCTATGGTAAAGATTCTGACAGTGTAAAAATCAGAAAAAGGATGAACATAGTTTTTAAGCCCCTGTCAGCACCAAAAAACCCAAGATTATTATTTTGCTCTACAACCAGCCAGGTTGGAAATTCTCATACTTCATGCTGTAAAGCAGCCATCATCTCTGTAGTAATGCACCTACATGTACATCATAAATCAAAATTAGAAGTTCAAAACTCTATCTCTACTTGAACCTTCAATTCATTTGGTTTTAAAGACTCCTCTTTTAGTGTCTGTGTACGTACATGTACATACTATTCAAGGCATAAAATCACGATCCAATGTGGTTGGATTTCCTTACAATTAAATGTAACTTCTTTTACCTTTTTCATGCTCTTTTTGTAATCCTGCACAATACCATCCTGATCCTTGACCACTTCATCGCTGACATCTTTGAAATCTGTTAAACTGTTGTCTGTATTCAAATTCAATACATTAACCTGCAAAACAAACACATAAACTGTTCCTTTTGTTGTTGTTGTTTGTTTTTTTTGACATTGACTTGATGATCAACTCTCACGTATATACCGGTATGTTCACTAGCTGTACTTCAATCAAGAAATCTAACCTTCAATGTACTAAATAAATGCAGAAATAAACACAATATCATTACAAGGTTAACCTATGAAAAATAACTGCAGATTGCAGATTCAAGCAAGGTGAGCCAAACTGAATGAAATGGAGACTGAGTCTATCCAGATATTAAAACAGATATACCGGTAAACCAATGATTTACGGTACATCAACAAGTGACATTCAACTATGACATCAAGTAACAGTTCATCATTTAGTGATGCAGCATTTACCATAAGAATTTTGAAACTTGCAAGCCCATGAATACATGTTAATTAATCAAATACTATGACACTGAAAAGGTTAATACTTCAAATATTGTTAATGACCCTTTGAAATGAAATTTAAATTCCATCATTAAAATTCAATTTGTATCAGAAACTATAATTTTTGTTTAGTACTGTATCAAGGTATTAACTATCAAACTATATGTGTAATTACCTGTTCTGTTAAATCCTCAATTCTTGGCTTCTTCGGGTCAACATTTTCTCTAGCCCAAGCCAGAACTAACTCAAACATGTGTTTTTCATTACTGGATTCTAATAGATCTTGATCAGCCCCTAAAAAGCAACCATCACTAATGTCATAATCTTATAGCGAATTCTTTTCTAACTAAACACTTTGGTAGACATACATTTCTCTCTTCATGTCCAAGATTTTAACCTTTGTATCTCAAATTTGTATGACATTTATTTTTTTCTTAGCCTTGGCTACAACCAAGAAAACAAGGTTTGACTGTATACAAAATATATTTATGGTCGAATATTACATGTATGGATAATCTATGTTATTTTTTAAGTTCATATAAACTGTTCTGATAAATCCTTTATTAAGAATCAAATCATCCCGATATTAACATGCCATGAAGTTTCAAGCAATGTCATGAAATTGTCATTACCAAGATGCAACTTAAATTTGTCTCTTTCTAACAATGTACCTGTTATTTCAACTGGTATTTGGGGTAAGCCATAGAATTTCTTGCTTTCAGTAACTGCCTTGATGTTGTTTTGAATGAAGTTATCAATCGTCTGTCTAAGCGTCTCATCTTCAGCAAACATCCTTATACCTGAAAAGTGACAATTACAACACAATGAAAAAATATCCCTTCTCTACCTACATAAATAAAATTTCTCAAATTCCCACATAAATTTAACCCCATATATTTCACTTTTTCCAATACAAAGAAATTAGAGTCTTTTCTAAACTCCAAAAAATTAACAATTCATTAATTTAAGCAATGTCATACTGATCAAAGCTTACATATTCCCTGCATTGTGATACAAAATGATATCTGTAAAAAAGATCTGGCAGCAGTCAAGATAATCACAAGTAACTCTGTGCATCTGGTTTCTTTTAAAAAAAAAATTATGTCAAAATACAAATGTTGTCTACAATAATTATTTTATCGTTATTCATATATTTAAAACTGGCCTGAGAACTTGGCCTAATCAGACACAATAATTACCAAGCAGATGTTAATTCCAGATGCACAGTTATATTCAACAAAAGAGGGATTCCACAATCAATAGTGAAAATTAGAGCAGTATTATTGTAATGAATTCTCTAGATTGTCAATGGACTTCTTGTAAATTATCAATCTTACCGTCATTCTGACAAATTGTACATTTGCCTCGAGTCCTACTAAGCTCTGATAGTCTACTTGTACTTGAAATGAAATTAGAAAAGTGAGCACTTAAAAAAAATTATGAGTTCTATTTTTTTGTTTGGAACGGTGCTTACCAGATTTTTACTCTCTTTTATGTTCATGAAATCCCTCAGTTAAGATTCCTAGAGAGGACAATATTCTGTCAAATCACACAAAACTACTCCACTGAACAACACTGGATACCAAGCAACAAGACCCATATCCCCATGGCTATGCATGGAACCCATGGGTGATACTTGAAAGGTGGAAGGTAGAGAGGGTGAAAAGTCTGCCCAGGGGTGGGAGACCATGTACCTAAGCAGTTATCACTGGTCAGGCTTGCTGTCAGGAAACTGCAACATGCGTTTGCGGCATCGCTGAGTTTCAGGAGAGTGGCCATTCTATAAACTGGTTTAACATGCTCCTCTGGGATTTCAAGCCTACAACAACAAAATTACATAAACTATTTACCAGTAAAATCATAAATTTATAATCTGTGGTTTCATCAATATTCATGGTCATTATTTTCTGTGAATAAAGTTAACTTAAATGTTAAGAATACACAAATTTCTGGACAATAGTATGACCATTCAATTTCTGTTTCATGTTTCCTACTTTTTTGTTCCTCAACCAAACAATGAAACCCTCACTAATAAGTTTTTAAAAACAAATAATGATGAAATCAAGAGAGGTTTTGTCACAATTCACCACAAATATTAAGAATTTTTAAAAATGTAAGTTAAGAGGAAAGAGTGATATTTTCTTTGAAGCATATGATGAAATAGTTCTCATCTACTGTGGAATCATTTTTATTCGTGGGGTCAATGTTCGTGGGTAGCCTAAATTTTCTTAGTTCATGGGGATGTAATTTCGTTGGTAGCAAGTTTGGGATAATTTTAATAAATATTAAACCAATCGCAACTTCTCGGGCCTTTCAGACAGAGCTCGGGAAAACACCTCGAATGTATAAAAATTTCCTGATTTAGAATTTTATACAAAATGGAGTGACTTCCCATTAAAATAAGTATCGGCTAGACAGCCTTTATGTCGCTTCTGTGTTATATTTTAGGGTATAACATTGACTTTAATGAAGTCTAGCTCACATCTCAACAGATCGTAAAACGTGTTGTATTTATAACAAGTTTTATAAAAAGAGGGGTTGTCATGGATGCCTTTGTACTACATTCGAGGTGTTTTTCCAAGCCTGCCGGAAAGGCACAAGAAGTTGCCATTGATATTAAACAAATGTTTGTATATACGTTCCTGGGGATGTAAATTCGTGGGCAAGGTTTACCCATGAAAGCCACGAACATTGGTCCCTCACGAACAATTATGATTTCACAGTAAGCCTTTTTAAAAATTTTTTTTATTAAACTACGCTTTACCATTACTAAACAAGAATGAAAATTGCCATAACAATCAGGGTATTATTGTTCATTTTTCTTGTCAATGAGTTTTGTAAATTTTCAGAATGATCATGATTAAGAAATCATTACAATACCAAATGCATACAAAAGCTTTATAAGAATCCAAAGTCAGCTTTTTTAGTTCAATTTGGCTTGTCAAACAAATAATAAGGGATCTTTTAGAATATATAACAAGTAACATGGGAATAGCCATACACTGCAAGATATTTCTATGTAAATATAACAAATCTCTGCACCGATATATACTTTATACAGCCATTTTAAGGCTCTGTGTCAAACTTTGCCAAGTAAAGAAATGCTATTGATCCATAATCAAATAGGGTTGTTATTCACGTGAATTAAAAATCTATACATTATGGTTTCACAACACAGAAGTCTCTACATTTGGAAATACTTCCACAGGAAAAACTGGCATGAATCCAAAGACTTTCGAACATAAAAGTGAAAACTAAATTAAGGAAAAGAATTATCATATGAATAATAGATATAGCTCTCAGTACCTTCCTGTATAGGCGTAGTCTAGTAAATACTCAAAACTGTGATGATCATCCACATTTTTCAGAACAAAGCTCTTCTCTTTGTCTTTCTTCTCAAACATGTGGAGGAAAAAGGGACTGGCTGAGGCTAGTACAGCCCTATGGACAGGGTACTCGTGGGCCCCTACCACCATAAGGGCATCACACAGCTGCTTTTCCTTGCGTAGTTTACAGAGTCCAAATAGTAACGTTTTCTCATAGCCAGGGTTTTCAAAGCTCAATGGAGCTCTTTTACAGTCTTCTATTAATTCTGACTCCATACTGTAGGCTGATAATCCAGACAATTGGTCGCTAAAGCTCAGCACATCTCTTCTCTATTAAAGTATCTGTACTTGATTCTGAAAATAAAATGGTTTTGTTTAGTTAGAAATATTGAATTTCTGTCTCTGCTTTAAAAGCACACAGAATTTGAAGTGAAAAAAAAAAATTAAACAGATACTCTTAAAATTCCATATTAAGGCATTACAAATATCAAATCCCAACCAATATCTTAGCCAAATAGCTATTTCAATAGCTTCTTCCAACTATACTGACTGTGATACAGCTAATACGGCAATAAATATAAAGTACCAACCTCCAGAGACAGAACATGATTAAACAAATGACAACAAATGTCAATGATCTACAAATTTAATTTAACTTAAAAGGCCATTGCACCTGAGCAAAAACCGACCCAATAACACATCTGGTCATTCACATCAGCAAACTGTTATAATCCTTACACTTGATTCACGTAAAGTTTTAGAATACTCACTTAAATCCCCTTTCCTAACTTATCAATGTCATCTGGTATTAGAAGGCAGGGATACAATACAATTAATGTACAGTTCAAATTTCCCACCTCACAATATGTGATCATAAGTTCTATGAGCACATGACTAATTAAACTAATGATTTCAACAAGGAAATTTGATACCTGTGTAGGAAGTATCATTCAGTGGATTTTAAAAGGCTCTACTCAATCTCTAAAGAATGATTTCAAAATGCATGAACACAAAATATTTAATCACAAAATCTATCACAAGTGTGTATAGAAAAACTATCCATTATGCCTGTATAAGCATGCCACTGCCTACCTGTTACCATGTATTATTTGTATAAACACAGTGAGCACAGTACCTCAATCAGTGGCTCGGCACTATCAGCACTCATCAGCATCATTACAACACCAGTTCTTATCTCTTGTGTTGATTACCAACATTGCAAGGGTTTCCGGTGTTGTGATAAAAACATATATACAACTGATGATATGGTTCATACTGTTCTGAGTAGATCTATAGGCAGAAATCCTTGCATCAATGGATATCAAACCCATGCTGTGTATACCATTAATGTTGGTTAAACAACTGGCTACATTTGCTGTGTATCCATAGATATGAAACATTCGGTTCATCTTACATTTTTTTGACCATAACAATAACAAATGCTTTGGCTATTCTTCAGTCTATAATTCACAACAGAGGCAAGAAAACACTCTAGATCACCACCACCAACAAAACAGAGATCACCAACACTAACAAAGAGCACCTTGTACTTTCTTTCAAAGAACAGACATAATATTTATCGGTAAACTTTGGAATACACAGTACAATGTATACAATTATGAATATCTGACCATGAGAAATTGTACACAAAGAGCTTGTATGATAAGCATATAAGAAAATATGATATCTAGAAGGTAGGAATAACCTAGAATAATTTAAGTGCACTTAATATAAAAAAAATTATTACTGAAATAACCAAATATTAACAACTACAAATGATAAGAAAGATAAAAAAAAAGGACGATATACTCAAATTTTCCTTCTCTTACCAAAAGGGTTATGATAAGAAATCTAATGTCGTTGAAACATCAGTAGGAATTCCTTGCCCAGAATCCAATTATCAAAGTCATAGTGCATCCAAGTACTAACTGTAATGCGTTGTCAGTAATGAGGTACACTGACACAATGGCAGTGTTATAATTCTGCGAAACTCAATGCTTCACATGAAACTCAATGCTTCACACGTGAACAGGTGACTTGCATACTGATAAGGGGAAAGTGACATTAGAATGCTACACAAATTACATACCACGATAATCTGTGTCTTTTAAATTAAACACAAGAGCTATGATCATAAGCTTAGCCCGGCAGTGCGACTCTTAAACCAGTAATCGATATGTAAACTCTGTTGGTATTTTTCAGCAAGACCCAAGAGAATTATCCTTTAGCGTCTGACTTTCAAGGTCAAGAGGATTCATTTAAACTTACTGAGTGGCAGCCAAATAGCAAAAGAGATGATCACAGAATTACCAGTGCCATTGTAGGCGTGTCAATACACTGAATATTGATTGGTTTCCTTCATGAGATCTCCTTCAGTGACACATCCCATGTAAACAACCTTGCATGCACTTTATTAAATGATTTCATTAATATGTTCATGGATTCCCCTTTAAATAGTGTAATATCAAGGAAATACCACATTTGTCAAATAATTTTTCCCTGTTGTTTTTATAACGAAAATAATAGAAGAGGGAAAATTCTAGATAATAAATGTTAATTTATTACTACTTAAAGAGAGATTTTTTTATCATTATAATAAAAAGCAAAAGAAATTACCCCAAAATACATCAGTTATTCTCAGGTGGTTGTTTGTAATTCCAATGTTTGTTTTATTTTATCTTCTTTTTTTGTCTTGGCTTATTGCCTGTAGGACTAAATGAGCATTATTCACTGAAAACAATACAGGATCAAGCCAGTTAGATTTGGTTGTCAATCATTTATTACAGTACACAGACTATGTGTTCGTTAATAGCTTGGAGTCATATAAGAGAGACTAAAAAAAACCATCCTCATTATTCATCTTCACTGATCAGAAAACATAAAGACCCATTGTAATAAACTACATTTCTTACAGAAACTATCTGAAAAGTATTAAAATACATGATCCCAATTCTGGAAAAATATTTTACAACCTACCTTCAGAATCCATAAGATGCGCAAATGGAAGTCTCAATGAGAATGCACAATCACAGGCAATCAATGCTTGCTACTGATAACTGCTCAATGTAATAAATAGATAGTTCCAGTGTGTTAAGGTGACTTTCTATATTAGTTACACCACCCGACGATCCATACAAAATCAATAACACGTCAGCAATGAGGTCTCTTGCTAGGTTCTAATGCCAAGTCTTCATTCACTAAATTTCCAAACCAAACAAACATGAGTCATGTAAACCTCGTACCATGGGGACCTTGAACCAGACTTCTGTGACTTAACAAATTAAATCCATCGGCCAGATTAAATCGGCAGTCCATACAAATCATTACTACCCCTGGTACCTCCACAGGAGGAATGCACTGAAGTAAAGCAGTTTAAATACATAGATCATTTTATCACAAGACAAAACAGCTTCTTGAGGAAATGTTGATTTAAAAAAAAAGAACCTTTTATGATTTTATGTTCTGCTTGTGCTAAGCATAATAAATAAAGGCTTTAATGGGACATAACCATATGCAGCTTTATGCAAACTTTAAATTGACTGCATCCAACTACCGATGTCTAGCTGTAAACAATTTAAATGTAGAAGTTTAGATTTTATGGAGAGTTTTTCATCCTGTTTATTTTTTATGTTTATATAAAAGGCATTACAAACCTTCATATTCTATGGGCATCATTAAAGAAACTTATAAGACTAGAAAGCAACCATTGCATCTATTACTCAGAACTCCTCTTCATGTAATAAATAGATTTTTCAACATCTAATCACAAAAACAAAAATCAATGTAACCCTTTGGACAATCTGGAAACCAAGCTTTCAACATCAGTTTTCAGAACAGAATTCAGAATGACCAAAACAATATTGATTATCATAAAGTAAATTGAAGGCTTGTTGATTTAACTATTGAATAAGTTAAACTAAATTGCAAGGGGTTATTATAAATCTGGCTTGTTGTTGCCTGTTTATCCGCAAAGTGGAACCTCTTGTAAAACTTCTTTTTTTTTGGACATCTTACTATTCGTTTTGTCATGTGATAAAAATACAGTGTACTGGTGGTTAAGCCATCTGATATATAACTCTGTTTTCTATTAAATGTGATTGTTTATAAAACAAAAATATTGTATATTTTTCTCAGATATTTGTACAAATAATATTGCATTATCAATTTGAAGTAAGAACTGTTGTTAATATACATATTGCATCATGCTCTGCATATCACACTAGTATACATCATTGTTTGTTTACAAGTTGTTGTTGTAATTGTTACTGCTGTTTTCTATGTGTATTGTGTAAACATGATACATGTTTTGATGTTATGTTGATTATATCTAAAATAAACATTGAACATAACTGACTTGTTCAAGTACATAACTATTAAATTTACACTATATTCAATGGGGTTGTTGGCAATGAGGTTATTGCTGGTAGCGATGCACTGTAAAAATGTTGAGTTTTTTCATTATTAATTCATCTTTTATATCCATTTTTATTATACATGTATTTTACTTTGTGCTTAGTTTTATGATATGATGAATGAATACCAATTATACCATAATAAATTGGGTTTTTAAAAAAAAAAATTATTTATACTTGTGCAAATCGAAGCCAAAAGGGGAAAATGGTGAGGTGACATGTGAGTGCTGAGAGACTTTATTCAATAGTTATGCAACCCTGACCTTCATCAAATGACATCGGACAAAGGTTATGAAACACCCCCAGGTGAAAGCAACCCTTTTTTGCCCAGCACAAGCTGAGACAAAATATTTCTTATAAAATATTTCTTAATAGGAAAGTTATGGACCAGAGAACGAGATAGACAAAACATATAGACAAGAAGACCTGTATCCCCTTCCCAAACTTTAATTGCTTGGAAATGGAAATCTTTCTTGAATACATCATCTACTATTAGTATACAGGGCATTCACAGGCTATTTCAATGAAGACCTTTCTTTTTATCTATAAATATGGGTATATCAGTTGTATTGAAAAAAAATTGTCATCATATTATCAGGTATAAAGTAAGGAGTATTAGAATTTAGACCTTAATTGTCACACGTTTCCCCGATACAGTAAAACTCAGTTATAATAGCGAATTCCTAGGGGCAACAGAATTTACTTTGTTATATCCGTAATTCGTTATAATCATATAACAAATTGGTAAGAATAAACATAGCGAATTCGTTATATACATGTTTCGTTCAACATGACCACAATTTGTGCTTCATTAGGCATTAATTATAAATACATTTTTAGAAAACTTAAAATAATTGGATTTGGAATTTAAAAATACATGTGAAAATAAATTCATTATATAATGATTATTATGCCAATTAGTATTGCTAACTTTTCAACAATTTAAAACAAGTTGTTATAAAAGATGTAAATTTCGTTATTTTTCACCTGTACACGGGGCTCAAAATTGGTTCGCTATGTCTGTAAATTTGTTATAACCTTGAAATTTTACAAGGATTTGTTAAGAATTTTGCTGGGGACTCAACAAAACTTCACCATATCCCAGATTTCGCTATATCCGTGTTCGTACTAAACAAGTTTTACTGTACTACTTTTTGCTATTAAGGAAAAGTAATATAAAACTAAAAGCTTTTGTCACTTATTTAAGACTCTGACATACTATATTTATTAATAATCAGAAGTGCAAGAAACATTCAGAATAATATATATACATACCTTAATTATTTGGCAATCATTAGCTTTTGCTTCTTCAGAAAATTTGAATATTATTCAAGAATTGCTTGGCTTTATTTAAACCCAACACTTTGGACCCCCAGACTAGCATTCAACTGACCATTGGGGATCATGATTTGAATACATTTATAATCTTTTTTATAAATAAGATTATGAATTAGTTTCCCCCATTTTGTCTTCATTGGATTTCCAGAAGCATTTTAAAGAAGCCTTGCATTCTCCATGTTCTCTTTTCACAAATAAGCAATTATTTCCCTTCAAAATTTTTAGAATGTTTAGCTATCAAAAATACTTTGAGCAAAAAGACTGTTTTTAGATTAATTCTTTTTTTTCAGTCAGTTGGCAAATGCTGCTCATGTGAACCTATGGGCCTTTGATTTTACTTTGAAACACTTTTTAATGAAATAATGGAATTAGAATACAAAAGACATTAACTTGTTGGTATTATACTGTATGCTTCTCTACAACATACTTCCCTTATGCAAATGGTAACAATATGCTTTTTGCATGACAGTTTCCAGATGAAAAGAAAATTGCTTTACTGGATTCTTCTTTTTACATAATTCTGGTAGTCTACTCTAAGTCTACCCTAAGTCCAGTAAGTCTCTTACACAATACTTCTTAGACAGTCTTAAAGTAACACACACCTAGACTCTTTTCTTAAGGTATCCGACCCATATTAGGACCTAATTTTTCTAACCCTGAATACCAATCATGTATTAAATACTCTGATATTAATTTAAAGCATTTTAGAGTAGAAAAAGTTTTACCAAGAGAAATTTTCAAAAATATTATTAACTAAGCAGTAATTAATTAATGAAAATTGGATTAATGTCTATGGGGACATGCACATTTTTTAAAATAAAAATTAAATATTAAGAATATCAATAAATGCTTCGGTGGGAAGATGCATTTCATCATTAGGAATACAAAAACTATTGAAAATAAATTTTATACCGTATATATTTTTTTAGAATTAATTTTTATAAATTAAAAGCAAAGGGGAGCAACTCTTCAAAATAAGGAAAAGGTCAATTATTAGGACACATTCTGCTCTTACATACTGACACTTAAACATGAAAATTATGTCCAAGTATACTAAGTATGAAGCCCATATATATCTGTTATGCATCCAGTTATGCATCCAGATACAATGAATCTGGGGCTACTATGGATCAGATACCTTAAGAATTTAGTTTTGATCTCTGCAAGTTTCTACATTCAATTAAGATTTGTATCAAACTCAAACTTTGGGTGGGGGGGGGGAGTAAATTTATTATTTTAATCTGTCAAATTTAACTGCAGACCTGTCCATCATTACCCAGACAGTTCTCAAAGTCAGAAATTATTTATTTGCAATGAAACAAAATGATTTCTTCATGCATAATTATAAAAAGTTTTATACAATGAGACTATCACTTAAGGTACTTCACTACAACTAGACTTATACTTTTTAAGACACTACGTAACAAGATGGCGATTTAAATGTTTTGTTAAACTGTTCATATCGTTTGATTGGGTTGTTTATCGTCGTAGCTCAGTGGTTAAAGTATTGGGGTTCTGAACCGCAGATCATGAGTTCGAATCCGACTGGAGCTTTTGTTCATGTTCACTGAATTGAATTTTCGAAAATGTAATTTTCATCCAAAATTGCACATTTTTTTGCCTATTTGACTTAAATACTTCTTATCCATTATGATATCTATCATAATCAAGTAATTTTCTGCTGATTTGAGAAAATATTTCAAGGTGTAGTGAGCCACCTTAAGGAAATCTACAAAATTTTAATAAAGGTGATGGTTGACAGGTCAAACCACCATTTATCGCAAAGCTCACTTGGGTGTATTCGCTGCGAGCGATGTAGCATTGCGTTGAGTGATGACACTTTCTAATCCATGTGTATTTCAATTGCGATTCGCAATAAAGATTCTGATTGGCGCATTTATATAGACCCGCCCATTTATCAAATGCATGTTGAGAACATGATGCTAACACGTGGAAAGATATGTCGGAGAAAGAAAAGTTCTCATAAAGTTGTACTAGCAAGTTTTAAAATTACATACATAGTTATTTGATAACAAACGGGGCGATGTTTACGTACATGTGTAAATAATGTTAATGAAAAGAAAAAGAAAAGTTCCCTAAAAGCAGGGATCGGCGCATATGGATTATCAGTCACAGATTGTACTTCGCTTATCGAATAATGTTATTCAGTTCATTGTGAAAAAATTCGTCAGAAACTGTTTAGTGAACAAATAAATTTTACGTTACCGTTCATAATGTACCATATATGTATATGTAAAATCGCATGATTTGAACAGTTTTTCCTCACAAAAAACTTGTTGCAAAATGTAGATCCACGGGAAAATTGGGTTGACACGCCGTGAAATCCATTAGACGTTTTACAGCATACGTCTTCACTTTTTTGTTTACAATAAATCTTTACTGAAAATCTTTGAAACATCGTCACTAGCTCCGCAAAATGAAGAAGTGTGGTTTGTTTATATACATGGAAAACTGACGGTAAAATGGCGACTCGAACTGCACGTGAATTTTACAATCCGAGGTCGATTAGCGTGTTTGAGAGAAAATCAGCGGCAAGTAAAGTGTCAACATCAGTAGTAAATATTGTCTGATGAATATCGAGGAACATTTAATAAACTGAATGTTTCTACAGACTAAGTGAGCTACAAAATAACGTTAATCACAGATCAGTTATTGAACACGTGTATATGCCGTAAATTTCAAATTTTGTGTATGTTTGAAAACACATGCACACTTGTAGTTCTAAGTGTGTCATATTAATCGGTCAAAGTTCAATAAAATGCAATATATGTAATATTTATTGTCAGTATCTGTTGTGAATTCTTTGGAATAAGCTACAACAAAATAAATACTGCCTCATCTTAAAGTGATGCGTTAAAATGATTTGAATTTATCGATGAAGTATGTATTATCTTGAAAAATGAATTGGGGATTGAATCTGTTTAAACAGCGTGTTTTTGACAATTGTTTATACAAAAAAAGAAGCAGCGATTATTGTGAGAACTGTCAATTATTGCAGTGATTTAGTTTTTGCAGTTCAGATACAGAGTTAAACGACACATCTGGCAGTTGGTGCATAAATTAAAAATACCACGTTAGAAGGTAAGAGTGGGCGGGTACTAAAACGGCCAATAAAAATGCTTGTTTTATAACTGCAACTCGCGATCCCAATAGTGTCGTCACTCAACGCATCAGTCCATCGCTCGCAGCGAATACACCCAAGTGAGCTTTGCGATAATAGCTATATTCCCATTTGATGGTCAAATGCCTTATATGGTACTCCTATGTTACCTACCAAACAAGTCTAAAATTTCTTTCATTTCCGTTTGGGCTTTACCAGCATGTACATCATGTAAATTAACCGCAAAGATGCTATTGCAAGTGTACTTCATAAATATATCTTCTTTTAATGCATGTTGGTTTTTCTCCTCAGGCATTTGATAAAGGTTTATGTGAAATGCATCCCAGATTACAATGAAAATGATAATCTTTACATATGAGCAACAAAAGTCCAATAAAAATAATGAGATCAGTTTAGCCACAAAGTATTTTTCTTCCAAAGAACATATTTTGAAGAATAAAGATAAAGTATTCAAAATGTATACCCATAATAACAATGAAGTATTTTTCTTCCAAAGAATGTATTTTAAAGAATAAAATATCAAAATTGTCCACCCATAATAACAATGAAAAATTTCAGCCTTTATAATATGACATAAATCTTCAAAAGATGATTGTTTTTCACTGGATGTTATTTCTGATCTCTATCCTCCGGGCAATTTGAGAACTTCATGATGTAGGGCCCAAATGATAGAAATCAGAATTAGGAAGTTCAAGATCAAGGTCATGTTGTACTTTGAAAATTGGTAATAAATAATTCTGAAACAAAAATCAATCTTTTTGGGATAGAAATAATTATTGTGATTGTTCGTGAGTTTCAATGATGCATAAATCATGCATTTAACATTAACCTTCTTTTAACTATCAAGCACTAAGGTCTTTGCTAAAGAAGTTGACTTCCACCTGGTAGGTAAAATAAAGGTACCTTACGAACCTTTCAGTCATCAAAAGATAAGCTATATGTACTCTATATAAATTCACCAATGCCAATATTAGTTCAAGTCAACAAACTTACATGAAATAATCATGATAATAGCAATGATTGGTCATAATATTTTTCATACATAGATATGTGATGTCAAACTGTTTATATGCAACCATACATACAAAGATACAAATTATTTAAATATCATAGCTGCTAAGCACTCTTATTTTAAAAATTAGAACAGCTGTACAGTAGTACGCCTAAAAACAAATACGTAAATAAAGTGGTTTCACTTCAGAAGAAATTTAAGAATATTTTTCTGAATTTAAAAAATAGAACCAGATTATAACAACACCAGTAAAATATACTTACTTGTTATTGCCGCCAATATTGCGTCTGCAACGTGAAGTCGGAAAGCACGTTGCGAGAAGGAAACGTTAATTTGACAGGTCGTCCTTTTTCCTATTCGATCACTTAAAAATGTGGAGTTAAGAATTAAGCAACAAATACCAAATCTTGTATAGGTTTAGTTTATTAGGAATTAATTCATATCAAACAAAAGATTTGAAAAAGTCATTTCGACTAGAAAGGTGCGTTCATGATAATTTGTGAAATACGTCATCGAAACGTTGTATTAATTCTAACATGGCGGCTCCCATGAAATACGAAGTGGAATATTTTGGACTTTACATGATTAGAGTTTAAATTAGTTACGATTTTAGAAAGGATATGGCATCCATGTTAGAAACATGGGTTAATGATAAACTCCATGATATATTGGGGATATCAGACAAATATATTTCCCAATATCTTCTTGGTTTGGCGAAAAAGGCAACTGATCCCAATGATTTTATCGACAAAATTCGCGAAACTGGAACAGTGGAAATCGACACCAACATGTTGAATTTTGCACATGAGTTGTGGCAAAAGGTATTTGGTTCTGATCTGATAAAATAGTCTTATGAAGATCAATTAATAATTTTAATTTTAAAGTTAGGATCAGGTCACAATAAGCAAAAGAACCCCTCAAGCTATGTGTGTACACATAACTAAATCAAGTTTAAGCGTAAAACTTTGAAGACTATCTGGTTAATGTATTACGATATATTTACACACATTTTACCATAGAACCCACGATATCATAGGATTTGAGTGTATTTAACTAATTCTCTTTTTTACAAAATGATAATGTCTTAGCCAGAATCTTCTTTTTCATTGAATGAAATTAATTGAAAAAGTAACTGGGTCTATTGTGCCTCTTACCCGAATCATTATCACGCTGTATCAAACATTTGATAATTTCATTAAAAAGGTCTTGTTCAGAAAAATACTACATTCCTGTTCAAAATGTAGGCATACAGATGTATCAAGCCAAAGACATCTCGGCTCAAATTAAACTCGCTTGGCCAACACATACGAGTGACACTTCAGTCCCCCAAAATGTTGTATTTATTTTGAATATATGTATATAAATAAATTAATATAAATATATGCATAGAACTAGAACAGATCTTTGATTTAAAGTAAAGAGTAGGTCTTCTGTTGCATGTGTAAGTTGAAAAGTGTTGTCAGGGCCATGATATAATGTTAACATTAACATTACATATACATGTATATTGATAAATGTATAGCTTGTCTCAAGTTTTTTATATAAAAATATGTTTGTTATAGCATTAGGATATTTTAATCAACAGAGAGGCATACGTAATTCAATTTATCATCACATCGATGTACTCAATTATTTATTGAATTGATCAGTCAAAGAACCTTAAATCAATTTAGTTTGAGTGTTAATCATGATCAAGTATGTTGTATGATTCCAATCGTCTTTTATCGAGTAAAAAATTCATTCATGAAATTTTTTACATACACATGCAGTGTTTTTTTTTGGGCCCGATTTGGGGCCGAAATTCGGCCCCAGTCCCAGTCGGAAATTTTTTAACATTTTCCCAATTTTGGACCCAAATTTCCCAATCAAGGACCAACCTAGGGGGCGACTTGGATGAAAAAGTCGAATTACAGTCAACCCGTAACCAAACCGACTCGTACCCAAACAGACTTGTAAGCAAATCGTCGAGTAAAAAAATGACTTCAATTATAATATTATGCCTGCCTTCAAAGAGTGAGAAGAATTTATAAATTTGTCAATCTAATTAATCAGTTTTTATAGAAAAGTTTGCATGTAAACGGAAATTTTCTATCAAAAGTTGATATAGGGACCTCTTTTGGCAAACTTATAGGAGATGACATTATATTATCAAAAATTCTTCATTCATTCATCTCATAATTTCTTAATTATTATAATTATATCAAAACCTAACCTTAACAGATTATCTTTTACATTTACAACCCATGTATCATTGTTTACCACCGGACAAATGGATTTTTAGTCTGTTTGGGTATGAGTCGGTTTGGGTACGACTTCACTTGACTCCAAAAAGTCGCTTTTTGATCGGTATAACTTCGCTGGAATTTCCTCAGAAAGAGAAGTTGAAGTCGCCCTGTATTATGAGTTCACAATCATGTAAATTAACCCATAGGCAATAAATGATAATTAACTCATTCTAAAGACGTTTTCACAGCCTCAGTTAACCCCAGTTGTGATTAATTACTCGAGACTTCTTATCTTTAGGGGTTATAAATACGGGTGATGCAACCACATACTGTGTAACCAATGTTTATTTCTTTTAGTGTTTATGTTACAATTAGTTGGTAACTTGTAATTAGTTAATAACTCTGCCAAATTAATGCTAAAATAATCATAAAACCGTTTGTTTACAGTTATCTTTAAAAAATAAGATCCTCTACATAACGGTTGTAATTGGGTCAAAGTGTTGGACTAATACCTCCAAAATACACAGAAATACAGAGAATGATTTTATTTGTCATTTAACTAACACAAATACAACACATTTCATCTATAAAATGTATGAATACATCAAATAAATTAAATTTAATAAATTGGATAAGTTTTTTTAATTTTAGAAGTTGTTTTATTTTTTATTGACTTCTAATCTAATTTAAATTATTAAAGGTTGAATCTGAGTATATCATCATAAGCATTATGCCGTTGTCAAGTAATGGAAGTCTCCCTGATTTCTCAAACTTCTCCCTGTTTTTCTGTTAGGGAGAAGTGAAGTCTTCCTAAACATGTGCATGCTAAAGGTTGCTCTAGGTTGGTCCCTGCCAATTGTAATTTAAAAAAAATCTTTGTACAAGTTGTCAAAATTTTGAAGAAAGACTGAACAGAATAATAAATAATTTCAAGAACTCTAGAAAAAGAAGCATTGTGCTTTAATTAGTATTTGAATAAATGATGGAAATCATAAAATTTAATTATAATCAATAAAAACAAATTTTCCCAATTTTCCTGTTTTGTCGCTATTTTTCCCAATTGAAAGGGCCCCAGCCCCTAGTCCCAAATTGGTGAAAAAAAAACACTGACATGGTTGTTTGAAATAGCAGTATTAATTAATGTAATCAGTGTTTCAATGAAGTCACAGTACATACTAAAAAATAAGTAAAATATTGATTGAGTTGGACGAGGTGTCTTAACTTGGGCTGACCTGTCAAGGCCAAGGTAATGTTGGACCAAGTTGTCTGACATTCAAAATATTTGAATTGTTAAGAATGTTGTGAAAAATAGCATAAATCTTTTCTTCATCTGCGTACTAGTTCAAACCTAGTTCTGACAAAATGAGTTTCAGTGTATCTTTATATATAAATACATGTAATGAAATGAAGGAAAGTTGAAATGGTCTTGTGAAGAACATGCAGTTGTTTAAAAATTGTAAAATATGTATTTTTGTTTACAGTTGCCCCAAAAAGTTGTTGCAGAGAAAAGTTCTCGCATTCTAGAAAGACAAGCACTGGAAATACAAAAGAAAAACAGTAGCTATCAGCTTCTTGATAGTGACAGTGAGGATGAAAATTATGCTGTTCCATCAAAGGTAAAGACCTGTCAAATCTCACACACAAGCCTCCTGTCCAATACATATGCATGTTTCACAAAGATTAAGTTGAAATTCTTGTACTGAATTCACAGTGTCTTATACAGTATTCCTTTTGAAATTCTTTATAGAAATCAAAATCTGATAATAAGAAACAGTACAGGAAAAAGCAGGAATCTTCATCTGAGAGCAGCAGTGAGGAAGAGAAGTATGTATTAGATTTTGTTTTTATGATCCACTTGTTAAAAAACCCATAAAGTTTCACTCATTTCTTTTCATTTTTCCTTCCTTTTGTCTTTTCATCAGAACAGTTTTTATGACTTTAATGTGCTAGCTTGCATGCATGGAGGTGACCATGATGTGTGGCTTTATATTGTAGACTTGCTCATTAATTTGAGTTTTGTTTGAATCAGCAGCCTGTAAATCTTTTGTCTTAACCTATGTTGAGGTAAAATGCAAATTATTGATTTATTTTCAGATTTCTAACAAATCAACATCAGTGCTACAGGTATCATAAAAATGTTGTATTATGATATGTTTCAGATATGAGTTTTTGCAAATTGATAAGGTGCACAAAATTGCATTTTCAATTTTATGAAACTTTCAATCAAATTATGGCCCTTAGACATTGATTCTATAGAAAGCAGCAATAGAATATATGGAGCTGGTTGTTTTCTTTAGATCAGTAATGATGACCATCATATCAAGTTTGAGTTTCACTTGAATCGATTAGCTTTCAACAAAGCTCTCTTTCAGTTTTCCAGCCATGCTTGCAGATATGAATTTAATTGACCTATATTTTAAGATCCATTTTTAAAAAAAATTTCATGTTCAGTATAATTCTGGCCACTGGAATTGAAATGTTCAACATTTTAGGCCTTCTTTCCAATCTTGTTATGGTGCATGTATCAAGCTTTTTTCTTATGGCATGGTTTTTGCTTTGGAAATGCAATATTTTAACTTGCCTTTTGGCAAGGCATTCATGTAATTCTGACACAAATAATAATAACACAACTGCAATGTTAATTGATAGCTTGGATAAAGATGATGATAGAGATGAAACAGAGGAGGATTCAGAGGAAGAAAAGGAGAAAGACAGACTGAAAGATCTGGAGGAGAGGGACAAATTTGCTGAACGTCTAAAGACAAAGGATAAAGAAAAACAAAGATCTATCATGTCTAAATCTGAGAAAAGGGTAAACAGTGCTATTGATTTAAATGCTATATTATATTATATATATCTTTGCAAATGATGTCATGATTTCAGGTTGGATTGCTAAGCAAATCACACCCGTAAAATGTTGATAGACCCCACTCCCTCCCCTATAAATTAATTTTAATAAATGTTTTCATTACAATTATTGTCTGTTTGTTCAAAATCAGTGGTCAACTTAGTGATCCACAAAATGAAACTTCTGTTTATAGCACATAAAGTAATACCCAGATATACATGTAAGAGTTATCAAATCTTGTTAAGAAGTGGACAACGCTAAATAATCTAAAATGTCATTTTGATATTGAATAACATTTCAGTGTATTAAGCTTTTTTGATTGAGCTTGTAAGATAATTTTTTGAAAAAGGAATAATATTATGATATGGGTTTAAAAAAAATTAGGATTGTATTTGTATTTATCAAGGCGTATGAAGAAGCAAGAAAGAGGCTGGAGATGGAAGCAGAAGACAGGAAGAAGATAATTCCTGAGCTGAGGAAGAAGTCAAGGAGGGATTACCTGAAGAAAAGAAATGTCGACAAACTGGATGACCTGGAGGCGGAGTTAATGGACGAGGAGTATCTGTTTGGAGACACGGAGTAAGTTTTCATTACAGGTGCCTCTCAGTGTGTATGTACATGATTGGCAGATTTTGTGAAACTCTATTAGAAGGACTTTAGTGTGTACTCTATACCGACCCCTCTATACCACTGCATTATTTCCAGGAATATTGACACATACTGCTTAAACTCAAATAACGATTAATTATCGCAAACCTGTTAACCTTTTAGGCAATCCAAGAAAATTGTCTCCCTTGAACACAAACAAATCTCGGTATATCATTTCAAAGAGATTTCTAGGAGGAGACTAAATGCAAATTTTATAATTAATTCAATTGTCTATAGGCTTACAGAGAGAGAAAAAAGGGAGAGAGAATATAAGAAAACAGTCCTCAAATTAGCCAAAGATCACCACAAAGCTCGGGAGGGAGAGAAGATTAATCGTTATTACATGCCGAAAGATGATGTCAAGCCATCAGATAAATATGAAGAGGACCTTACAGAAAAAGGGCCAAATTATGAACAGAAGCGATGGGAGGAGGAGCATGTTGGGGCAGCTATAATGAAGTAAGATTTGTTCACCTACATGTACTTGTTTGCAAGGCCAAAAAAGCCTACCGTAAATTCTTTCGAAATGCTGCATTTGATAAACTCTGTAATATTTTTTTTTCCTTATTAAAAAATCCACATTTTGAAAAGAGAGATACTGGTATCTCATGCATTAAAAAAAAAAAGAATTTTGCCTATTGCCCTAATTGTCTTACATTAGGCTTGAGAAAAACATAAAAAATATATGTCTTTGTTGAATACTGGTTTGCATTTGCATGTAAAAGATATTTTATGAGGCTTATGTTGAACAAAGGTTTGGGGCAAAAGATGCCAAGGCAAAAAGTAAACAGAAAGAGTATGACTTTATTATGGATGAAGAAATAGAATTTGTACAAGTTTTGCAAATGCCTGGAACAAGGAAAAATAAGGTAAGATTTAACCTCTTGATCATTTTCTCATTTTGAGTATATTATCAATACATGTAAATGTGAAGAATAATATGTAAAGTCTGAAAAGGAGATAAATATATCTTTAAGATATATTACAAGATTATAGAAATTAATAGACAACTCCTCAAATTGTTAAATCTTTCAAATAGGATGAACCAGAATTAACAGAAGCCCAACTGAAGAAAATGACGATTGAGGAAACCCAGAAAAGTCTACCAGTGTACCCCTTCAAGCAGGACTTGATTGATGCTATACGTGAGCACCAGGTCCTCATCATAGAGGGAGAGACAGGGTCAGGGAAAACAACTCAGATCCCCCAGTATCTGCATCAGGCAGTAAGTGTTGAGTTTTTCTAGTGTAAATAGAATTATGCAGCACCAGTAATATTTATGGTCAAAATATGCTAACATGTCTAGTACAGTAATTCAGGATCCTGCAGTTCATGTTCAGAGGTATATTGTCAATTAAAGATGGAATGAGTTTTCTTACATCAATTTATGTCTACCGGCTAGAAACTTCATATATTGTACATGTAGTTCTAAAGCAGAATCAAAACTCAGATAATTTGTATGTTAATCAACTTAAAAAGATGAGAGAGATAGGCATTAGGAATCCAAAATGTTTGGTTTTATTGCTTGTAGTTCACAATGATTTACATGCACTACATTGATATTTTAGGGCTTTACAAAAAATGACATGAAAATAGGATGTACTCAACCACGTCGGGTAGCTGCAATGTCAGTAGCAGCCAGAGTTGCAGAAGAGATGGGATACAAACTTGGCAATGAAGTGAGCATCATTTCAGTATTTAATAAGTCTTTTGTGCTTTTTCACTTTACTTTTGTCATTCAGAGATTCAAAATAAAATGACCTCAATTTCAATTTCTCATCACAGGTTGGCTACAGTATCCGATTTGAGGACTGTACATCTGAGAGAACGATGATCAAGTACATGACAGACGGAATGCTGCTGCGTGAATTTTTGGGAGAACCAGATCTGGCTAGCTACAGGTAGGAGATACATGGAAATTAAAATACCAGTACATTTTATAATGACAGATTTGTACACTTAGCTCCTGGCTTTGTGGTTGGTAACCAGAATTATTGCTTCTTTGAGATTTAAGAACAAAAATTAATCAAAATCTGACCATTATGATTAATCACAATTCAGCTAAAACCAAATGTACCGTAACTAAAGATTATACTTACTTCCCTGTAAATTCAGATTTACCTCTTTCCTATTTTCAGTGTAATGATCATTGACGAGGCCCACGAGAGAACACTTCACACAGACGTCTTGTTTGGTTTAGTGAAGGACATAGCAAGATTCAGACCAGATCTCAAACTTCTCATCTCCAGTGCCACTCTAGATGCAGAAAAATTCTCCGAGGTATAACTAAGAAAGATTTTCTGTATGGCATAAATTAAAATAATCTTATTGTCTCTTGATGTTTCATTCAATATTTCATAATGCATTACAACACTCATAAACTTAATATGATAATGCATTAGCATTTGAAAAGATCCTGCAGGCATATTAGCAACATACATGTATTACTTATATTTCCTAAAAAAAACAGTTAACTTACATGTATGCACATGCACTAGTCTTTATGTGCTAAAAATTATGAAAACAAATTTTTATCAAAGAGAAGTCAAGAAATACAAGTACATGTATTAACCAATGTCACTGACTTGTAATTGTTGTTCACTGTACTCGTAGTTCTTTGACGATGCTCCCATTTTCCGTATTCCTGGTCGGAGATTTCCTGTTGATATCTACTACACTAAGGCCCCAGAGGCAGATTATCTGGATGCTGCTGTGGTGTCAGTGCTACAGATACACGTCACCCAGCCTTCAGGGGACATTCTGGTGTTCCTCACCGGTCAAGAGGAGATAGAGACAGCTAATGAAATGTTGCAGGTAAGAAAATTTTTAACTCTTCAGTTTCATGTACCGTAGATGACATTGTTTTAAGTTTGTGTTTGTAATGTTATTTTACCAATTTAAAGAAATTTATTAACATATTATAGTCATTTCTTGAAATATGTAGTGAAAAATAAGATTTAATTGTCTATTTCATCTATTGTATATTTTGTAAATTGTCATGTACAAATAATCATTTGTACATGGATTTTTTTGTAGAGAATTCAATGTAGAACAGACATGAATTTTTAAATTCAATTTTTTCTTTAATTTCGTGACAGTGATTCTACAGAATACATTACGTAAAGTTAATTAATAAGTCTTTACAGAAGAGATCAAATTTGCAGTGAAACTCTGTGTAGTAGACTGCAAATATACAGGTACATGTACATGTACATGTACATGAAAAAACCCCACTGTAGCTTTTGTTTGATCATCAGGCTATCATCTATTATTTTGCATTATACACACAGGAAAGAACCAAAAAACTTGGCAGCAAAATCAAGGAGCTGATCGTCCTACCAATCTATGCCAATCTCCCCTCTGACATGCAGTCCAAGATATTTGAACCAACTCCTCCTGGAGCAAGAAAGGTACTGTACATTACAGGTATCAAGTAGCAATTGCATTTACGTTGGAATTAGTCAATATTTTTAATATTGGGCAAGTGTCATGAAAATAAATTCATGTAAGCATGTATGCTGAGTATTTTGAATATCATCAAGTAAGGATATTTGTGGGAATGAATTTGTATATACAAGTACCTTAAATACAATACAGTGCATGGAAATTTTACATGTACATTGCAGGTAGTTTTGGCCACAAATATTGCAGAGACCTCTCTTACAATAGATGGCATCAAGTATGTGATTGATCCAGGATTCTGCAAACAGAACAGTTACAACGCCAGGACAGGGATGGAATCTCTGATAGTCACCCCTATATCTAAGGTTCAGTCAACTTAACTTTCTAGACTGATATTCATTGATACTAGCTTAAAGTCTTTTCACCTCAAGTCATTTTAAAAATGGTGGTTGAGATTTTCAAGAGTGAATTACCGATATCAGTTTTTGGATGTCCAAATCTTAGTTTTCTTGTATTTGTATCTGGTGTTGCAGAATGAATTATCAGTTTTGTGGATGGCCTTACCATAATTATGTATCTGTTTGGTGTTGCAGGCTTCCTCCAATCAGAGAGCAGGGAGAGCTGGCCGAGTTTCAGCAGGGAAATGCTTCAGATTATACACAGCTTGGGCCTATAAACATGAGCTGGAGGATAATACTGTTCCTGAAATTCAGAGAACCAACCTGGGAAATGTGGTGTTACTGCTAAAGAGTTTGGGGATCAATGATTTGATTCACTTTGATTTCATGGATCCCCCTCCCCATGAAACACTAGTGCTAGCCCTTGAACAGCTGTATGCTCTGGGGGCGCTAAATCACAGAGGGGAGTTGACCAAACTGGGAAGAAAAATGGCTGAATTTCCTGTGGATCCAATGTTATCCAAATGTATTTTGGCTTCAGAACAGTAAGTACATGTACACTATACTTTTATGTTTAAAGGAAGAGAAATTGAAGTCAATTTACAAGTACCTACATGTATATTTACAGGACCTGGTACTAAGTAGTTAACATAATTTCTTAGATATTGAAGGATTTTATATCAATCACCCTACTCAAGAATTTGTTAGTTATGTTTGACTTTTAAAATTTCAATGTTTGAAATGCTTTCCAGATACAAATGTGCCAAAGAAATTCTGACAATCTGTGCTATGTTATCTGTGAACAATGCTGTGTTTTACCGACCAAAAGACAAAGTGGTGCATGCAGACACGGCACGGGTGAATTTCTTTCGGCCTGGAGGCGATCACTTGACTCTGTTAAATGTGTACGATCAGTGGGAAGAGACAGCTTTCTCCACACAGTGGTGTTATGAAAACTTTATTCAGCATCGATCTATGAAAAGGGCTCGTGATATTCGCGACCAGTTGGAAGGCCTGATGGAGAGAGTCGAAATTGAGATCTCTACAAATCCAGGAGACTCTGTGGCCATTCGTAAGGTACTGTAGGTCATATTTTTTTGTATCTACTTGTTCATAAAAGATCAAGTTTAAAAACCAATTATAAGCATTATGTCCATGTTTTGTTATTCTCATAGAAATAGAACATATTCCTAGATGTAGCACTTAATTCTTTGTTAACAGAGTGTTCCAATCAATGGCAATATCATGCATTCATAATGAATAGGTACCAGGTAATAGAAATATGTCTAGCATAAAGTCTGTTTATATTTTTAAACTGCTTTCAACATCAATATTTTTTGACAGGCAATAACGGCTGGGTATTTTTACCACACTGCTCGATTAGACAAGGGAGGCAACTATAAAACTGTCAAATATCATCAGACAGTATTGGTTCACCCGAACAGCAGCATGTTTGAAGATCGACCAAAGTGGCTCATTTACCATGAACTGGTGTTCACAACAAAAGAATTCATGAGACAGGTAAGAAATGAGAACCAAGCCATTTTAAAAGTGGTACTTTCAAAGGTTGCAAATTCCAGTTCTTGTAATCGATGATTTGATTCAGTGACATTCTACTTTTGAATGACAATTTTACCCCTGTGAAATTCCATGTACGTGTACATGTCATGTGAACAATTATCTGTTGATGTGTTATTTGGCATGTTAAACGGTTTTTTCTAAAGAAAGCATGGTCTTTTATAAGTAGAGCTAAATGCAGAGCTCTACAAATAAATGTACTAGAAAGTGGTTTATTCAAAAGATGCAATATTAGCTATTGTATACCGGGAAATATTCGCCCCCATTTTATTTTTGCCTCTTTCACCGTCGTTATCAGTGGGCGAATTTAAGACTGGGCGAATTCCAATATCTCAAATTATTTCTCTTTTAACACAACTGTCTGGGCGAATTCAAGATGGGGCGAAACTCCAAGTGTAGAAGGGCGAAAATAACATGGGGCGAAAATAACCCTGTATACAGTATGTAGAACAAATTGAATTGTGTAGGTAACTTTATATGACATACACATGTTCTGTATGATACATGTAAGTAAAGCAATTATAATGAATGAAAAATTTCCTTTAAAGGTGATAGAGATTGACAATTCATGGCTACTTGAAGTTGCGCCACATTACTACAAGCAGAAAGAGTTAGAGGACACATCCAAGAGGAAAATGCCAAAAGGAGCAGGGAAATCTCGAGAGGAGATGACGAGGACATACTAATTATAGATGTGGAATGAGAGAGAGAGGGGAGAGAGAGATTGAACTACTGACAAGGTCTCATTTTCATTGCTTTTTCCTGCATCTGTGTACCGTAAATAAACTTGATACATGTACATAATTGAAGCACTGGAAATAATAGCTGTGTTGAAACCTTGAC
Source organism: Magallana hongkongensis (assembly GCA_016163765.1). Classification (NCBI taxonomy): domain Eukaryota; kingdom Metazoa; phylum Mollusca; class Bivalvia; order Ostreida; family Ostreidae; genus Magallana; species Magallana hongkongensis. The sequence continues at coordinate 44,081,851 of WFKH01011581.1, read as the reverse complement.
ATATTCTTATGTTGAAACCTCAACATATTCTCTGTGTATGTACATAGTAATATTTGTCATTCCTTCCTGACCAGAACCATTTCTGATTATTTATAGAGATATGTTTTGATATCATTTCAATAATAAAACAAAATTATGGTACAATGGATTTATTTGTCCGATTCATTTGTTTGATGCAGGGGTGGGGAAATATCGATTTGAAGCGCAGTGTTCTTTTAGGTATTCCCCGCCTTTCTCTTCGTACTCCGCTCGAGTTATACTGCTGGTTGTCAGCAAGGAAGATAGTGAAAACTTTCTGGCTCCATACCAGGCATCAAGAATGGGGTTTTCTGGAAAAAGAAAATAAAAAAAAATACACAATTCAATAAGCATTAAATATGAAATTTCTGTTACAAACATAAGTTTATTTCCATTATCAGGGAAAATCAGCTTCACATGAAATGATAAGCACTGGAGAGAGTCTCAAACCCTTGTACCCCTTAATTTTTTAAATGCTACACATTTGACATACTGTAGAGAAGACCCATAAATATACATTTAAAAGTAGCTTGCTTATCTAAGGCTTTCAACAACAAAAATTGTTCAACATCATTTGATATTGGTAACTTAAAATCAAAATGATTTCAAAATATAAATCTTTTAAACTAAAAATGCATTTACGAACTTACTTGCAATGGAGACATTAAATGGTGACTGGAAAGGCCTCATGGCAAGAAGCTCATGCTCAAGTCTCTGTTTAAAATGACTGAACATGGCGTTTCCACCAGTGATGAACACATTCTGTGCACAAAAACAAAACCATCCTGTTATTTTCTTAAAATAGGTTCATGTAAACACTAATAACCACAACATATACATAATACTGTACTTGAATAGTATGGAAAAAATACTATTATTCTTCTACCTTTATAAAATGTTATTCTTCATAATGAATGAATGCAAATACTGTACCTGAGCAAGTTTGTTTTGTGTCTCGGCATCAAATTTCTTTAAAACAAAGTCCATGGTCTCAGCAATGCCTGCTTGCTCAATTCCTATCATGGAAGGTTGAAACAACAGTTCTGGGACTCTGTAACAAGTTACTTCCTATTAGTACATGTACTTTCTTCTAAGTTCGTTTAGTCATAGATAATACAAATCCTCAACATTCATGTACTGATAACTGAAATAACATGTTGTACATGTAATACCGGTACTTAAGAAAAGATGTGTAGTTAATCCTCTTTGTAATAAAAAATAAAAATTAAATGTGACACTAATGAACAAGACATGTTAAAAAATTTGAAGAATCTCTTATTTCTGTGACTACCTGATTTTCTCTACTGCTAGGTGAAGTCTGTAGTACTCAGCAATGTCAAACTCTCCTGTTTGTCCCATTGTTTGGTCCATTTCCCTACAAAGTCAATGAAAAATCATGATAACCATGTAGAACAAGTCCAACTTGAACACCCATATTCTCATTCAAACAGAGATAAACATCAATAGATAAATGCTGATGACACAGTCACTCCTCAGGAGTTGACCTACTTTTGGAACTCGGGGTCGTGTTCCTTCAGCAGAGTCTCCAGTTCCTCCAGCTTGTCTTCCTCCGCCTCCGAATCACTGTCAGCATTCTCTGGGTGCTGGAAAACATTGGTACAAGTATTTCTTTTATAATTCATACTACTCTAAAATCAATTTACATGTATATAGAGAAATTATGAAAGGTAAAACAAATGCAAAATTATTTGTATATCCAAAAGCTCTTGTCAGATTTAAACATCAATGCTTACTATTTCTTTGTACACTTCCCAGTCGGCATCATTCTGACCAAATGTGTCCTCCTTTTTTTTTTTTGATCCTCCTGTTAATCAAAGCATTGCTTCATTTTACTCTATATGTAAATAAGTTTTGTTTCATATAGATCCTGTTCATCTTCATTAGAACATACTGTAAATTCCTTATTTTACGTGAGTACTTAATTCTGCGACTCGGCTGTTTTGTATCAAATCATGAGAATATAAAATTGTGAGCACTAATTTTTTGTCATCATTTCTTATAGTTCAAACTGTCTGAAAAATAAAAGCAAGATTTCAAAATCCTGAGGGTTGCTTCTCACAATTTTACGAAGATATTAATTCCTCGTATTGAATAAGGAATCTACAGTATACCGTAAATCTGGAAATTTTTACCGTAGATAAATTTTTAGCAAATTTGCGCGTGCTCTGCGTTCGCAAAAATTTTTTTCCTAAAAATTAATCAGCAATAAAAAAAAGTAAATAAAAATTTTGCCGAAGGCTGGTCTCTTCTCCTTACTATATGAACAGGTGTCCGTAAGTAGTAGTCATTTAAAAAACCTGTTTATATAACCAGGTAATTACCCCCTATAACCCGCGTGTGGAGAAGGGCTTCACTCACAATCGATATCTTCGATTGATTGGCAGCATTATGTCTATCTTAAATGTATACTGATGACACTGCATGCATGCGTGATTTATTCATACATGTGATATGTACCGGCGGTACGCAAAATGTACCGTGGTTTTTTTACCCCATTCACGGTGTACCGGCGGGACACCAAAATTCACGGTATATGAAAATACAGTATTTTGAATTTCTCGCTAAATGCCGCCATTTTTCTCTCATTCTCGCTCGCTCGACACAGGAAAACATCACCTGTGTTTGACACGTGACCTTCCGATACTTGTGTAGTGTACACAAACCGTCGCGTGTCAAGGTGTGAACTGCTAATTGGGATAATTATCTTGCTATAAATCCGTATCAAGATACCCCGTTAGGTAGCTTTGTTGCATTTGCTGCTGTTATTAAGCATTGCTAATGTATATATCGGTACTATGAACAAGATGTAATTTACAGACATGAAGTTGGTAAACAAACTATCAACTAAACTAGCTTAATTTATACGATTCGTGAGAAAATTATTGGCGGCGGTAAATATACGATATCCGAAGGTTAGATAACATTGTGCATGTCAATATGTGTGACATTTAATATTTAAGTGCTTTTTATTTTTAGCGCCGATGACAATTCGCAAAAATTTAAAACGTAAAAATTAATCTATAGCTTTATGACTCGGATTCGCAAAAATTAATCGACGTAAAAATTTCCAGATTTACGGTACAATGTATGAAACACTTACCAGAAACAAGCTGGGTAATCTTTTTCATCCTTTGTTGAGATGCATATGTCCTTCTCTTGGCTAAATCTGCTTTCCTTTGTTTCTTAGCATTGCGTATATCTAGCAGTTTCTGAGGAAGAAAAAAATTTTGAAAGGATAAGAACGTGATATTGTATTACATTCCTGTCAATAAAAATTTCATTGGAAAAAAATTATTATTATTGGGATTTTTTAACCTTCAAAATTAGGTTTAATATTGATCAATCAAAACCTAAATACATGATACATGTACATTACATGTTGAATATAAAATATTTGCCATACATGTACGTGTATACAGTCATGTTTTATCATCATGCTTGAAAGAAACCAGGCATAGTGATTACATAGTAATAGCATCATGTTGTTTCACATACTTTTCTTTTGTCTCTAATTAATTGTAGCCAGCCATTGAAATCTTTTATTCTTCTCTGCTCTAACTTCTTCTCTTCTTCCATTTCCTAACAAACAAACACATCAAAGAATTAAATCATACATTTAGCAACAACTACTGGTATCCTTTTTTTTCTAAATTAAATTATTGCTTCCAATTCATTCTACTACAATCAAAGACATCAGAGAAATTGCTCAGAGAAAATGTTTGCCAATTTCATAACAGTTTCATAAAATGTATTGTCTGTTGGTAACTTTAAATTTGGTTGGATGAATCTTTCCAATAATAAGGTCAATGTTATTATAGGGTCAAAGTCATTGATATAGATCAAAGTCAAATTTTCTTCCATGAGACTTTAACATCTTTAAAATGTTGATTTTAAATTAAAAAATGTAGAGAAGTAAAGAATATTTCCTACTTTTTGCTGCCTCTCTCTCTGCAATGCCTGTGCCCTAAGACGACCCTCCCTTGCATTCTTCAACATCCTCTGTCGTTTTTTGATTGAAATTTGATCTGGAGTCAGTTGATCATCAGGGATGTCAATAAGATCATACACTGCTGGTTTCTTTGCCTGTCAAAATTCAAGATACAGTAAATGTACTCAGAATACAATTACAGCAAATGTAAGTATAAATTTCATTCTAAAATTTCAAATTAAGATCAGTTTTAAAAAGAATGAAATCAAATCATATAAGCTTTAAAGACAATATGAACAGAAAATTAGTCAGTCACAACCCAATCCTAAAACATTATCCAATACCATGGAATTAAGAAAACTTATAGTGTATAGGACAGACTACGTTTAATTAGTGACTATTTTTAATTTAAAGGGATCATAGATCAGTTACCTCTTCATCAGCAGGAAGATCAATTCCTTTGATTTTGGCTTTCATTCTTTGTATGGACATTGTGAGCTTTGTGATTTCGACTTGCAAACTTTCTGCTGTTTCATATCGAAGTGATGATAGAGCTCTCTACATAATATACAAACTCATTAAAAAAAATTATCATCAATGTAAGGTGTACATTCCAAGTTGAATACAAAACATATGTACATCTACATGTTAAACTTAAGAAAAATCAAGAACATGATCATGCATATACATGTACATATACATGTAAATTAAGTAATTTTTATTTGAACTAGTGTTACATGATTATCATTATATTTTTTTCCTTCCTTTGTACATACATTGAATGCTTCTTCATCCTCATCGTCCAACAGCTCCTGAACACTGATGAGCTCCCTTAATTTCTCTTCCTCCATTTGAAGCTACATCAAAAACATCATCTTATCAAAGATTATATCTCAACTCTAACATTGCTATCTCAGATTGCAGATATTCTAGGAACATTCAAGACAATGTACAATTATTGTAAAAGTTAGATATTTATATAGGCCATGGATTCTGTGACATTATAATGAAAAAGTTATGAAAAAAGAACATTCATGAATTTCATATATGAAAATTTACTTGAAAATCAGGTGAATGACGTGGTTTAGAGGTGTTTCTACAGCAAAAGTATTAGTGAATGGCATGGCTCAAAAAGAAATTGATTTCATAACATCATTAACATAATGCTTCAAATATTTCTGTATGAAAAGTCTTAAAGGGACTTAGACATGATTTGAGCTCAAAATTTTCAATTTTATTTTTCCATTTTTAAAATGAGTATTTTTAATGCTTTGTCAAAATTTGAAAGTCAAATATGAAGTTATAAGCAAGATACAGAGTTTGAAATTCTTTGTTTCGTAAACAAAGCTAGAGCCTTGTTATTGTTTACATATGTGTTTTACTGGTATGAGTTTCAATCAAATGTTGCTATCTTCTGTTGATAATATTACATGTATTTACGAACACATTGAATCAGTTCACCTTGTTTGCCACAAGTCATTTTGTCAAAGAAATGGTAATTCCATACTTTATATTATTTGTAAACAAATATAAGACTCAAGCTTTGTTTACATAACAATGAATTCTTACCTCTGTATCTCTCTTATAACTTGACTTCTAACATTCAAATTTTGGTCAATCATTCAAAATGCGCAAGTAAACCATTTTAAACATAAAAAATAGAAAAAAAAATTTTGATCTAAAATCGTGTCCAAGTCCCTTTAAAAATTAGTAAAATCATCTACAAGAGCAGTACCTATACACTTATACACTGTACATGTACCGTTAAGTTGCTCTTTTGATTGAGAAATAATGTGTAGAACAAGTTCTTGCCTTTTCTAATCGTCGTTTTGCGTTGGACTCTTTCAGGCGACGGATCTGCTGCTCTCGCCTCTCTTTCAACTGCTCTGCTGTCAGCTGATTTCCAGTGACCTGTCACAAACCATTGTCTTCAATATTAGATACATGTACTTAAAAAAAATCATTCCTTGCAACAAGAGTAAAAAGTTGTATGCATGCTGAATCTTGAAACCTAGCAGCAGATTTTTCTTACATGAATAAGCCTGAAATTGCCAGCTGATACATGTTAACTAATCTAGAAATAAATGTAATTACACGGTACTAGGTTTTTGCATGCATGGATATTTTAATTTTAATGAATTTAATCATAGATTTATTACTGGTACATGTACATGTAGCATCATTGAATATACATTGTGCAATTGTACTTGCACACTAGCTTAGAAGCATCTTTACAAGCCAAAGGTTTCAAATACATACTCTACTCTACAACCCTTGGCAGATTTAGCCAAAACAAATCAAAACTCCTTGAAATGTAGAGTACAGATAAGAAACCTCTTGGCTAGCAAAGATGGAATAGAAGATAGAAGAATCTTGATATACAAACAGCGGCATTGTAGGGCAGCTGTATCTTGGTGACATTGTTCTCGTAATAATCATTGTCTGTCCATGCCTCCAGCTCACTGATGTAGTCCTCGGCCATGTAACAGTGATCTCTGACCAGTTCCTGAAACAGATTATTGATACCAATCAACTCCTGTGTTCTAACTGATGGTCAAATAAAAATAACTACCATAATCATCCTATTTACCCCCAATGTCCAAAGAGATCAACCAACCTTTTAGGATTAAGTTTAAAGGAACAAAACCTCCACCAAAACAGAGCCTACATGTTGTATAATCATTCACAATCAACATAATATATCTTAAATTATTGAATTTTACTCCCCTGTTTAATACAGTATATTAGCAGCTAAAAGGGTTGTAATGGTATACCCACAAAAGGTAACATTTCTGGCCCTTAATGAAGTCTGATGATTTCACAGAACATGTTAATGTTTTTTTGCCAAATGAACTTAAACTGGCAATCTGACCTCTGCCCTGCTCAAGGTGATAGCCGCCATGTGACCTGGATACTTCAACTGCAGCAGTCTCTGCATGAATGCATCTAATTGTGCCCCGCCCATATTGATTCTCCGACAATTGGCTGAGCTCACCCTACCATCCACCACAGGAATGAGAGAGGTGTTCTGATAGCCACAGCCAACAATCAGGGAATGGGTCAGATCTGCAAAATTCAAAGCAGGAGTTATATCCATGTAGATATATCAAGGGTTTCCTTATTCAACAGAGTTCTATGATCGAGGGTATTAGCAGTCAGTACCTGTAATTTCCTGGTTGTTGTAGAGGCTGAACAGAGCATCCACACCATAGACCACGGAGGGAACATGATAGCATTCAAATAGCAACTCAGACATTTCTTTATGGAAAAAAAAAAGAAAGAAATTTAAATGACATACTAATTGCAGTAATATCTACCCGCACAAATTTTCAAAAATTATTGTTCTGATGCATTTTAGAAATGAAGACACATAAAGTACCACAACAAAACTAAGAGAGGAAGACAGTATCTTAAGTTTAGTATTAATTTCTTTCTAATAAAAAAAAAAAAAGTCAATACCTGAACCTGAGGAATGTTAACAAGTAGTTATCAATGAACACATCAAACTTTGAATCTTTTAAAGTTTCATGTACATATTTAATTACGAAGCATTGGTGGATAAAAAACTAAATTTTATATTAATAGCTTACCTCTACATTAATATAGTTTTACTGATGTTCTACAAACATGAAATTTTAGGTACATAACATACCAGAACATGAAACTATGTGTTAAGTATTTTAAAAATATAAGTAATACATGTATTTAAGAAACTACATGTGCAAGAATGTTTGGTATACATGTACTAACGTTGGCGACAGTAGCCGGGGTTACACAGTGCCTCTGTCATCACTATGGGGTGGTTCACACAACCTTCCGTGTTAATCCCAATATGTGCAAATATGTAATCATAGATTTGTTCCTGGAAATGGAATTCAGGTGTATTAATATGAAAGATCACTGAACAATTAAAATTGCTATAATCATACTTTCATTTTCCCTTCTTTTGATAATCTTACTTTCTCACATTGATTCTTTAAAATCAGTTCTAGCTTTAGGTCTGTCAACCATTGTTAATAAAACCTTCTTTTGTCATTCAAAAACAGATGACAAATTATCTTCTTTTAAAGTGAGCACAGTAGGCTTAAATTACAATAATCTGCACATTTCTTACCTGCACATCATATAGTGTGACAAGGTTTCTGTCAAATTGTGTCCTCAGTATCCACTTGACCACCTCAACATTATTTATCTCATTTCCAACTTGAACGTCCAATTCCTATTGATTATAATTATTATAAAATTTCGTTACTTTCTTCATGTTCATTTTTAAACTAAACTGTATTATTACTGGTATATGGTCTGGTATTATAAGCATTTTAAAAAACAAAGCATTGTTTAAATTTACGTCTACTTGTGCAAGTGGACACAACCTATTTCTAGTGGTAATTTTTGAAATAAAATTATCCTAAAAACTTCAGCAAACATGTTATACCTTTTTCCCCTTTTGCTTTGCTGTAATATTCTTAAAAACAAGTTGTGGTTGCTCTAGACTTGCCCATCCTGCTCTGCATTTATATACACCTGTAAATCATAAATAAATATAAATAAGTTGATACTATGATAAACTGTTTGAGTCTGTATAGACCTTTTTGTCTGACATTAAAAAAATTCTAAATTGAAACCCATTTTCATATTTATTGAAAATGATACATATATACTGATAAACAACACTTATATTTGGCGTAAATCAATTTGTAACATATATATTGTACAATTATCTAATTTAAGAACACTCAATTTCAGTGTATTTGAGAGCTATAAGCTTGACTTTATCAAAACAAAATTGATACCAATTTCTCAATGACTAGTCAAAACTAGACACGTGTATTTTATTAGCTGTTTCCCCTGCTTGTGTGCAGTTGTGTTGAAGTGTACATCTTATTACATTCAAATACAAAACTGAAAAGTTGAAGTTAAATAGTATAAAGCAAACATCGGCACTCAAATTCATATCAAATATGGGGGGGAGGGGGGGGGGGGGTTACACACCCTGACAAAAATTAATGACCAAGCTTTCTATGGCCTCCTGTCTCAAATATAGGATATATATTTTGAAATATATTTTACTTTTTTCAACTTAATTGGTTTTTATGAAATGGTAATGCACCATTTCATGATCTATTAAGGAAATCGGGAAATTTTTACCATTGTCTATCACAAGTGGTATGCCGCTGTTAGCAATGTTACTGGGGTATTCAAACACCGGATCTGGTTGTGTTTTCTCGTCTTTGAATGAAAATATTCCATGTGATTTAATTTCTTCCATGCTAAATAATGTAATTAAGTAAAAAAAAAACCACAAAACCGTCAAGCGTTATTCAATTTTCTATGTGTACATGCCGAAATCAAACCGGAAATTCTTTTGGGAAACTAAATATAAATCGGTCATTAAATATTCTACAATTCCGGAAAATAAACTGAACACGCACAAGCATGAAGTTATTTATTTTTCTTATTAGAATAGATGTATTAATCGTTACGATACATTTTCAAACACTTTTCTTCAAATAATTCTCTCAATCAAGGAATATACAGGTGTAAGAGGGTGGAAAATTATTATTACACGGTCACAATCCTATCAGATTAACCGAAAATGACATTTTTTCCTATCAGATTATCAGGAAAAAATATAAAATATGATTGACATATATAACATATTATATATGTGTCTCTGTCTCAATATTCCAGTCATACTTCAACCTGTTACCCACAATACAGACATTAAAAATATTTCTTTTTAAAGTAATTAAGATAATTTCCTGCATCATAGTAAAAATAACATTGTTATCACTATAGTATAGTATTTTAACATGAAATGAAACATTTTTGACGTCAGGAGCATGTGCCTTAAAGCTTAAATCTAGGACAATTCAAACACAAAGACCATGCACTAACACCACCACCCCCTTTTTTTCCATAATTTATAAAAATTTTCATTTCTTCTCTTTATCAACCTTACATGTATATGCTTGGCACGAAATAACAGAAATATTATGATTTTGTTGCATTTTCTATTCCCACTCGTTTTCCGTACAGGAAAAAAGGGGTATAGTGCACAGTCCTGTCCACAAGTACCCATCATTTTAAAGCTGTTGATCTGCCGTGTTTGTACTGCTTTTTATTGTGTATCTGGTTTTGCTTAACTACACAAATATTTCAATCAATTGTGGTTGAACAATTTAATGCTTTGCCAATTAAAATCTTCACCCAAGTTGACATATAATACCAGAGAAATATGGACCCAACTTCTCAATCCACTGTCCGGAGTCCGCATACTTCCTTCAGATGGAAGAAGATACTGTATACTGGGAAATATTTGCCCCCATTTTATTTTCGCTCCCTTTCGCCTCGTTGTCAGCAGGCAAATTTAAGACTGGGCGAATTCCAGTGTCTCTTAATATCTCTTTTTAAACACAACTCTGTCTAGGCGAATTCAAGATGGGGTGAAACTTTAATGCAAGTGTAGAAGGGCGAAAATGACACGGGGCGAAAATAACCCTGTATACAGTATTACATATCGGCCATGGTTTGCAACTATGACATTGACCAAACCCCTGAATCATTCAATACTTGCCACTGGTTCTAAAAACTTAATGTATGCGATAAACAGATGTCACTTCATTTTGTGTTCAAGTTTAAACTAGTCAAATACAAAAATATTTACAACTTTTGAAATTTTATTCCATATTAAATACATTGTATAAATCAAAATAAAATACAATACACTCTTCACATGATCTTATCATTTCATGAACAGAAATCTCAAACTATCACAAATAACACATATACTCCAAGATAAGAGCAACAGTCTTACATAGTTTGTGGGATCGAGAAAATTGTTTTAGTTGACCTGGTTACTTCAGCCAGAGGTAAATTTCTTACATTGAAGTAAATTAGTTGCTGCCCAAAACTGACAATTACATGAAACTGCCTATGTGGGTGGTATCTTTCTATCATGAAATATTTCAAATTCTTTGAACACTTCTTTCATTTCTCTCAATGAAGAACTTGATGGATGAAAAACAAAGCTATCCTAAAGATATTCATGCCATGGATAAAAAATGTCAGAGGTGAACTTTTTTTCCACACATACAGGACCTGACACAACCACTGGATTCATCGCATTAAAAACAAGAGCTGCCTTAAATATTATGAGTCTGTTAGATCAGTAGACAGTTTGTCATTTCCTTCTCCCCCTTCCCCGCTTTGATGCTGAAGCTGGCTGTGGCGACTCCACTTCCATGCTGTCTTCATCTGTTCCATTCGCTAATGACCGGGCTCTCCTTCTACAATTCAAAATTGAATCAAAATGAATTTTCAAAGTACATACATGTACATGTATTGAGACATTTTAAAAAGATTTGAGCTCCTTCCCCCTGTATTGTTATAGACAACACCTGACCAGAGTATACATGTATATCAGTGATCAAACTGAACTTTTGACCCCAGAAAAATTATGGGTTTATGCTATGATCATTCTTGAGTATCAAGTTTCTTGACTTCATTAAATCTTAAAATTTCCCCTTCGTAATGTTAATTAAAGGAGTTCACCTTCTGAAAAATTTTGACAACTTATGTGAATGTTGGTTCTTTAAAATCATTACTAGGATATACAATGTCAATCAATATAAAAACTTACACATTGCGAGTAGACACTTTGGTACTGAACTGGTCGACTTTAAGCTGTTTGGTTGCCTTCCTTCCTTTCACAGGTGTTTTATTTCCTTCCGACTCAGATTCTGACTGAATCTTACTTCTTGTTAGCGTTTTCCTATAATATATACACATATACATAAAGTTATTTTCACTGACAAATCAAACTGAAACTGATCAAAAAGATAAAACACTGACTGATAATCTTACCTAGATGCTGCGGTAGATGAGGTTGCTTTTTTACGAGGTGAACTTTTGACCGATGATGATTCACTCTCCAGACTGATTGGTGACGAGGGTTCACTCTCAGAGCTGTCTTGCTTCACTACTGCTGCCCTGTTCATTTAATTATAACTTTAAGCAAGTGAACTTCAAAATTAGATATATACATATATATTTCATACATTCTTCTCTACAGGTAAATGTATCCAAACATGTAATCAGAGTGTATACATTTTTTGGTGTGAAATTGGAATGTTTGGGTGGTGTTCCCTTTAACACGTTAAATTGTTAACAGAAAAAAATCCTTGTAAAACACTGTTTCTGGTTTTTTTTTGCAAATGAAATAATTAGAAGATAACCTGGTTTGAACAACTTCAGTGTATAAATTTGTTCATTTCAAGAGTACTGCCATTAATTCAGAGCTACACATTTAAGATTCTCTTAGTACATTCAACAAACCTAAAACTATGCTCTCAACAATGAAAAGAGAGTCAAAGAAAAAACCCAACAAAGTTGGTAAACTATAAGAATAATAAAACAACAAGTATAAAAAAAATCAACATGAATCTGATCAACAAATGGTAAATCTTACTCAATATCTGCAAGAATAGAAAAGACTGGACAGCTAAGAAATTAAAGGAGAGATATTATAACTCCAAGAGACAAAGCATTCAAATAGATCCACACACAAAAAAACATGTAAGCATTGCAGTTTCCTTTCTCTAAGTAATAATCTCAAATTTATTTTTTGCATACCTAGCTCCTCGAGTTTTTTTAACTGGTGATGATTCTTCAGATGATGTGGGTGCAGATCTTTTCCGTGATTTCCCTACAGCATTTTTGGGACTGTTTTTTGCTGGTGATTTAATATTAGAAGTTTTTTGTGAGGCACCATTAATTTGTTTGACTTTTGTCACATTATTATCACTATTGCGCCCCCTCTTCGGAGAGGAGTTGGCCGACGAAGAATTAGAATTAGCTTGTTTCGGAGGTCGTCCCGGCCTTCTTGGAAGATTCTCCGTTTGTTCCTGTTCCGAGTGTTCCTCCATGTCAGAAGAGCTACACTGAGTACTGAATTCCTGAGATTCTTTAGAAGAATCCAAGTCTGAATCTGTCTTTTTATTTTCTGCCATATTCTCTTTCTTGGCACTTTTTCGGCCACGTTTCTTTGGACCCCCTGAGGATTGGTTTTCTTCCTGAGAATCTATATTTTCTTTTTTAGAACGAGGTCTCTTTGCCTTTTCTTTAGGACTCTTCACTGGAGATTCCATGTCATCAGATTCACTGTAGTATAGATATAAATGCAATTCTATAAAACAGGTTAATATGCAACTTCATTGTTAATCATTGCACATATGATTGTGTCTGAGGAACTAGCACCTGACAAAAGATTTTAGTTAAACATTCTGACAATTCTTTACATGTATTTCCTTTATCTCCCACAATTTTTAAATTGCAAAACCAAAATTAGTTACTTTTTCCCCTACCATCGGGTCTAATAATTAAGTAGTTTCCTCTCTTGCACTATAAAAATACCAAAATCTACATTTTATTGCATCTTCAAACAAATGCATGTGTTCTCCATATTCACAACAACAAGTACAGAGGGTTCCGCTTAATCTGATAGTCAGTTTGTCAGAGAAAAATTATCAGATTAACCGATTATTAGATTAACCGATTTAGCGTTTTTGTGGTCTTTGATTTTGGTATAGAATAAAATATAACTTGTTTCAAGACATAATTTATGAATGAAAAGATATAATCTGTTTGTCAATAGTTTGAAATGAAATTATTTACCTTGCATTTGCAATGGAATAGAATTTTAGTCTTTATTTTGTTTGTAAATGCTCAAAAGAAAATGTTTCTCATTACGATGGTTTCAAAGTGGCCGCCATTTTGACAGGAAGTAATAAGAGGAAATTGCTATAAAAGCCCTTTTTTTCACCTGGAAAATTTATTTGAATCTTTTTTTCAGTTATAGAAAAAGCTCTTAAATACTTTATTATGCATAATGATATTTATTTGAATTTTATTTTCTTATTTTTCTATCACGATGTAAAATTGAAAGTAATCAGAATTTCCTCGATGTCACATGTTCCAAAGCAAATCACTAAAAATATTCAGAAATTCAATGTTAAACTGATTCTTAATGGTGCAAGCCCTGCTCGAAATTAACACATGCAATAGGTAAATAAACAAACAATATAATGAGTACACAGGTAAGGTCAGTCCTGTGTGCGGTCATCCTGAACAACTATCGATGTCGGTAGCTTTCATGTTACAAAGAAGGGAGCCACCTGTGTGCGTTGAAGTGTAACTAATGCCTGTAGAGAGTTACTATGTACACAAGAGGGGTGTCAACCAATTAAACAAAGGAATATACAGGTGTAAGAGGGTGGAAAATTATTATTACACGGTCACAATCCTATCAGATTAACCGAAAATGACATTTTTTCCTATCAGATTATCAGGAAAAAATATAAAGGGATATATAAGAAATGGTTCGGTGTTTTGATATTATATCAGATTAACCGAATTATTCGATTAACCGCTATCAGATTAAGTGGAACCCTCTGTATTGAGTTCATGTAGTATATAATCTAAACATGCAGTCAACTTAGGTAATGTCAGTATATAATTATATAGGAAACTCAATATGCACACCTTTGTTCTTTCTTGACTTTTTTTGGTCTGGCTGGCTTTGAGGATTTTTCCCTTGGAGTGTATGGTAAAGGATTAACTACTGGTCCTGGACAAGCTACAATTTCAGGTTCACTTGGTGCTAGTATAGAATCATGAACACCTTTCCTCTGCAAAATTTCAAGGATTGATTTGAGACAAAACACATATCATTGTCTATGCCCTACGTATGTGTTGTGGAAATTACATGCAATTCTAAACATGTACAATGTACATGTACATGTATTATTTTTAAACTTCAAAAGCATCACAAAACAAAATATATAACATGTGTAAATACATATTTACATGTATATACATGTACCTGTATGGCTAATCCCAAGACAGAATTTGCAAACTATATTTTTCAATCCAGTATAAAACCAGAATAAAAATGCTCATTAAAGAAAAAGACTGACCTTGTGTCCTTCCACCAATTCTTTGGGAACATAAATTTTGGTATTCATATATCCCTAAAAGTTAGGACAAGTTGAAAGATTATGAAATAAAACATGAAAATACTGGTACAAACAGTATAATGAAAATATCAGGAGAATCAGATGTACAAACCTTGGCCTGCTTGACAAAGCACTTGGATGGGAGGACTGGCTCCACATTGGAATCTTTTAAAGTGATATTTGTGGCTTTGCCCACCAATAGCCCTAGTGCTATATCACAGACAGCATACAGTTTCTGAAATGTTAATAACATGTACATATACATGTACTTTTTGTGTATTTTATTGCAACACTAACAGGGCTCACGCTGCCCATCGCATTTGTCGCTTTTTGCGATTTTTCAGAATTAAATGCGACAGTTTTTTGTAAAATGCGACACCCAGATTTCGTTGAAAATCACCTAGCCTTTTGTTTTGATTGCATAATCTCTTCCAAGCGACAGTCTGTAGCTGGACTTTACGCTTGACTGATTTAAGACAATGACACAGGTAAACGGTAGAAGCCATCTGTAAGCGGAGTATACACAACTGTCTTTAAAAAATGATAGGTGATTTTCACACCTTATTACAGCTAAATGGATTTGTAATTAACCACGGGCATATCTAATGCTTTCATCAACTGAGCTTACAATGTGATCGTCATTTCACAAAGAATGTGGATACGGACAACAAAAAAACTGCATAAAATAAAAATAAATATTGTAAAGAAGTGTAACTGCTTTAAGATATGATAAATGGTTGATCAAAATTACTTAATTTGAATTGTTATGCAAGTTTTTTTGACAAGGTGTTTAGACTTAAAATTCTGACATCGTAAGGGTAGTCTATAAATAGAATTATGTAGCAAACTTGGAATTTTTACATTTAAATTTAGCTAAATTGTCACAGTTCAATTACTAAATATTTGAAACAAAAGAAGTATGATTTGGAATGATAATCTTGACTGTAAATCACAATCTTTACATTTAATACCTTTAGCCGTCTTCAGCCAGAATTTCCTCTGTTCCCGAAATTAACACAAACTACATATATCTACTTAGATATGATGTTCATACGCCAATCAACAAGCCAAGTAGATGCAATAACAATCATGTTTTTGGATTGAATAATATTACTCTTCTCTTGCTCTATTTTGTAAAAATAAATTTAACCATAGGAAAACAAATTAAAAGATAAAATCTGTATAATATTAATTTTCAAAAAAGATCTAAAAAGCTTTATACTTGTCAAAAGATGTCAATATTCACAACCTTATAGATCCATAATTAATTACATTTCTCTAAATATTTATAATTATTTAATAAAAATTAAAAATGGTAGTTTTGGGTATATATGCATATATAATATGTACATGTAGGATCTACAACTAGTATTCTAGTATGGTGATCGATAAACACTATGATAGAAAAAAATGATCTATTACGCGAAAGCAGAGACATAAATAACAGAGATTGGCAACCCCGCCATTAGCGTGTTTTGTTGTTGAAAAATGGTACGGGACCAACCTTACTTTGAGAACTACATTTTAGTAAACTGAGATAATGATCTTAAACCAAAAGTATATTGTTTTAATGAAAAGTGTGCATAGGTTTTAGACATTTTTGAAACAAAAAATTGAAAATACGATTACCGTAAAGTATCGTGTATAATACGCACTCGTGTATAATACGCACCCCCCAAAGTTGACCAAATAATGGCGAATAAACATCAGGTCCTATGTATAACACGCACCCAAAAACTGGCGAAATCAACGGCCGCCATTTCCCCCAAAACTATCGATGTTTCATGATAATATTAAAATCCATACGCAATTTCTGTAATTTTGTGATCGGAACACAGCTCAGACGATGAAAATCGACGGCCGCCATTTTTCCAAATAACTATCGATGTTTAATGATAATTTTATAACCCAAGTGCAATTAATGTAATTTCGTGGTCGGAACATGGCCCAAGCGATATTAGAATCAAAGTTCTTACAATTTTACTATAAAAAACGGTATGATTTACAAAAGTGGTATCAAATGGGGCCTATCATTTGACACTTCGTACAGTAAGAGTTTCTTATAGTTACACAACATCGGAGAAGTTGAAGATCAATCATCGTATGTAGAGAAGAACGGCAACCGAGCTTTGTGCTTAAAAGTGATAATGTTTGCAGATATAAACCAAAACAACATCAAGAGAAATGATTTAATTGATTAATTATAGTTAAACTGTTTGATTGTTGTTAAATAAACATTGTGAAGAAACGTATGTATGTCGTATATCGTCATTATCAGGTCGTACAAATGATCGATGTATTTTTAGAAGTGTCTATGTAAAGCAATAACGTTTAACTGCACAACTGGAAATAAAGTAATCAAATTAAATAAATTAATAATTCTTGCTAATCTTCATGGACTTGAAAACACCCTGTGAAGTCCGACACGAGACAGGTGCATGCTTCTGACACCGGAAATTGTTAAACAAACATTGACCACGCGCCGAGTCAACAGGTGGCTGCTTACGTAATGGCGAATACACTGGCGATTTTAAAACTTGTTTGATGCAAGGAATAGTGTTGAGAAAGGATATATATTTCAATACATGGAAATAAAACTAAGAATAAGGTATTTCTGACGAAGTAAATATAGTATACACTCAAAAAACTTGCATACCACGCTATATCGGCAGTATACACTCGTACAACTTGCATAACACGCTATATCGGCAGTCACTACTCCCGTGGTATCAAGAATCACGGCTTGAAAAAATGGGGTAAAATTTTGGTCCTATGTACAACACGCACCCCCTACTTTTGATCAAATTTTGGCTGAAAAAAAGTGCGTGTTATACACGCGACTTTACGGTAATATATAGAATTAATATATTGGCCAGCTATAAAACATCGGCGAAATCTCGGATGATGGGTAGCCAACTGCCTCCTAAAACTCCTCTTTTAATATTGTTTATATGACATAAACTCATAAAAATATAATATTTTGAATGTTTTGGTAATAGGTTTTAGCTGTTTATATTTCGATATAATTGTTTATTAGAAAGATATACTGATCTAAACTGGGAACACTTTACAATAGGGACCGCAAGATTTCGCGAGATTTCGATCAGTTGCCAATCTCTGTTATTTATGTCTCTGGCGAAAGGTTGCGACACAAAATTTTGAGCCACTGTGAGCCCTGACTAATCACAACAAGGTATGAGTTCTTGTTAAGTTCTTACTTTGTTGGAAGCTTCATCATCTGGATCCTGAGCATCTTTGCACTGTTTGATGTTTTCCAACATTTTTCTAAAGAAGGAGTAGTTGCAGTCCTCACTTTTACTGATGAGAGGTTCAATTATAAACCACAGACACCTAAGAAAAAGAATGAACAGCTCAGTGATCACAAAACCTCAACATTACTAAGAAACACAGCTAAATGTACTGTACATAAAATGTATGACACCCTGAAACCTTCGAACAATACATGAAGTAAAATTGAATGACCTTTTCCAGGTTTAAGGATTTTACACCGACTTACTCCTTGATATTCTTTAGGATTTCTAAATGCTCATGAGACTGAAGATCTGGATCATGTGCCAGGAGATGAATGGCGTAAGGTATTGAATATTCAGGCATAAAATGGAACAGGCGAGCTGAAATTAAAAATCATCTGTTTTATGCAAGACAGAAAGTTCGGTATTTAATCTACAATATACAGTATGTCCAATTATTTTTGCCTCTAACTAACTTTTGCTTTTTCGCGATCACTTTAAAATTGCAAAAAATACAATATCAAAAATTGAATCATGTATTGCTTGCTACATGAAACTTTTCAAATCACAATAAATGATCGACGCAGATAAAAAAGGTTACATAATTACCATTTACTCAATTTTATGCAAATTTTTTAACGTGCGAAAAAAACCCAACCAATTGATATTTTAACTTGAAAAGTTAAAGAACACATACCCCCTATGGATGGATTTTGTTTGATGTAATCCCTTCTTTTTGATATGTTTGCATGAAGGAAGGTTTTGATTTGTGCTCTCCTTTCTTTCAGTGGGTCATTAGCTGCCAAGCTGAATATACTCATGTATTCCAGTGGAAGTCTGAGCATCATCAGTCCTTTATTCAACTTCAAGGCAAAGTTAAGCCTCACATGGTAACAGCTATCCTGTTATTCAAACAGAAATAAACATTCAAAATAGGACATAGTCTTTCTAAAATTAATTGAGGTGTACCAATCTTATCAAATTTGAACAACGGCAGCATTAGTTACTTACATTCATCAACAGAGCTAATGCTTGGAACTGCTCCCTTGTGATCAGGTCTCCGTAACACTTGTACTCTGCTAGCTTGAGCATACAGCATCCTGCCTGAAGCCTTAGTCTGGCCAACTCTGGTTTACTACCAAAAAAGCATTTCCTCATTGAATTTCACCATACAACATTGCAAAGCTAAAAGACTCAGGTTTTATGACAAAACATACTTTCCTGACTGATATTAATGATTCAATATTTCAAAGCTAAAAACAAGGTTCATCAAAGACAAGTTATTTACTTGATCATGCCCTTTTCCATGAGGTCTCCTTCATGAATAATAACAGTATAAAGTAGTCTTAGAGTGGAGGTCCCTGAGTTGTTAGCATTGCTTTGTAGACCCTCTAACCACCTCACCAGCATTTTCATAGCTTGTAACTGAAACACATCAAATCAAACAATGTTATCATACACTGTATATCAAATGCAGATTACAAAAGCAATTCTGTTTCTCTAAAGCTACTTTTATACATGTAAATGTGCTTGGTTTTCCATATCAATTTACACATTAAATGTACATGTATAAAGAGATCTAGTTAAATCATTTCGAGATGCTTGATGCTCTATCTCACTCAATTTATAAGTACATGTACATCTCAAATGCTTATATGCAAATCCTACTCCTTTCAGCTGAATAGATACAAATAAATATCATGACACCTTTAGGCAAAAATTATAACCAGGTTCAGCTATATTTAACAAATATGATCTGATTCACAATCATCAGCCAAGTCTTGGAACTTGTTCAAAAAGCTACATAAAACTACCTTGGCCATTGTTTCCTCTGTGACATGATGTTCAGAGTACCAGCTTTCTGTTGTATCAGGGCCTGTGGTCTACAAAAAGAAAGAACAAAATTAAGTACAAAATGTGATGGATAAGGCCATAAAAAATTAATCTCTTGGTTCTCAGGCCAATATTTTCAAAAACAGGTGTGGGCGGGTGGTGGTATACTTTTCTTTTTATTTCATAAAAAAAAGGATGCAGGATTTTTTCTTTTATTTTAACAAGGTGCAATTCTTATCAAAATCCACAAAAAGCAATGTTTTAAAGCAAATAAATAGTTACCTTGCAATGAATGTATCATTCTTAGATTTGTTAGCTCAAACTAAATGAAATAAACAAATTGGCATGTTCTTCTGGAAACACCACAGCTATGAGGCTTGAGAAAGCCCTGTGTTTAAGCATTACGAGATATTTTGTATAGCACAGGCTGCAAAAACTATCCTCCTACATGCATTTGAAGTTAAACAACGTCCTTCTTCATATGTAAACTAAAAATCATAGCTGTCGCTATCACAACTTGAACACAGCACCTCGAAACTAGATTCGGCAGCCATTTGCAATCTGTTATAATTTAGTCTGGATCATCGCAATGTTTGCCATTAATTTCTGTATTGAAGTCAAGCATTTTACTGATTTGAGTGTCTAAAATCCGGTCCTAAATACAGAAATTTTTTTTCCGGTATTCGCAAGCACAGCTGAAAAATTTTATTTTATTCATTTACTGATAAAAATTAGCAATGCACAATGTTAAATCAGATGCGCACGGGCCTAAGAACCAAGAAATTAATTTTTGATGGCCTTACTCTAATTCAATTAATCTGCTCTAGAAATGATCATCAATTATTTACCCTGTCCATCATTAGAAGATCTTTGACAATGGTTTTGGAGACAATTGCTTTAACATCAGCTGCAAATTCTGTTGGGCACATTTTGGCAATGTGTCCTAGAGCAACAATGGATGTGATGAAGTTGGCTGACTCGGGTGTAAGAGATTTTTTCACATACTGAAAAAAAAATTATATTAATTTAAAACATTAAAAGAAACATGCACTATAAAAATATAAGTAAGACATTGTATCTACAAAGTAAATAGCTGATTGCACCACAAGTTCAAAAATCCAAATTATGTGTACCTCAAAAACTTGATTAAGAATGGTTTCCTTTTTTTGACAAACAATTGAAATGCACTTGATGGCATGCTTGCTTTGTTTAGGGTTGCCAAGTTTTGCAGATCTTTGAAGAATTGGCAAAAGAACTCTGCAATGAAAAGTTCAAACAAATCACAACTTTTTCACTCGTTGCACAAAAACTACATAAATCTAATCTGTCTAGAAAAAAATTTTTTAAGTCAAAGTTAGGGTAAAAATTGTGATTAGTTATTAAATGATTCTGTCATACAAGCATCACTGAAAAAAAAAGATAATGTAAAAGGTTTAAAGATTTTCCATTTCTCATACTAGTGCAAAATGCACTAAATAAATGGCTTATAGAAAAGAAATGAATATTTCATTTTGTGACAAAATACTCACGTGTAAATATTTGGGTGTTCTGACTGTAAACTTTTCCCAACATTTATGAAAATCTGGATGGTCAGATCAGCTAAAGAAATAGTTACATATTAGATTTACATGTAACTATGCACTAAGTTAAGTATAAGTAGGTCTTTCTAACAGATACATGTACTGTACATTTCTTCAAATTTATATGCATATACATGTATAAAGAAAAAGACTGTAGAACATTACTCATACAAAAAAAACAAAACATGAACTGTCAAAATACACTGTAAGAACTTACCAACTGCTTCATCATCATGTTTTAGGAAAGATAGCAGCAGTTCAAAAGTCTCTTCTGTTTTAAAGTAGTGAGGATAAACACTTGATAAAGCCTGCAGGAACAAAACAAATTATTTACAAGTAATTAAGATAACGGTGGCATGTTTTTCAGTTGATAGCTATATTGCAGGCATCTGTCTCAAAAAGGAAATGTTTTGTTACACGTTGATTCAAGAACAACTTGGAATAAATCCCATGAAATATACCCTCAAATGAGGAAAATTCACAATTACAAAGGAATTCACATACCACAAGAAGTCGAACTCCCTTCTCTGCAGCAGAGTCAATACCATCAGTAATGATGCCGAGTCCTCTAACGGTTTCATCCACATGCTTGACCAGCATTTCAATAGCTGCTGCGTCAAACATCACAGGCGCAATCCTTTCCATCAGAGACTTTATGGAGTTGTAGAACAAGTTATGCTGGCCTGGCCCAGGGCCCCCAAGCTTCTTTAAAATCTCTTTCTGTTAATACATAAATTGTAATCATACATGTAATTCATACACAGTATCAATAACAAATTCATTTATGGACATCAAAAAAAAGTTTGAGTTTTGATATACATGTACATTGTACGTAATTACAACTAAACAGGTGTCTCAGTCTTACCACCAACTCCTGAGCTTTCTGAGAATTACAATCTGGACCCACTAAGGTCTTAACAAATTGCCGCATCCGTTTATCATCCTTCAACAGCATGGCAAATTTCTTCATGTGATCATTTGCTTTATTGGTTTCTGGCAGTGTTTCTATGGATTGGGGAAAAAATAACATGAATTTAGTCTGTACTTCAGAAATACACTGTACATGTACATGTATTTACTCTCCCATGTCATTGTATGGAATAACACTATAAAATCAGAATATTTACTAGCAATGGCTGCTAATCTTCTATTCAGGGGAATGGTTTTCTCTCCTTCCAAGTTGACCTCTACAGCTTCAACCAACTGTGACATCATGATTTTTACACTGCAAAGATGAAGTTAAAAATGTTCAATAAAGTTTTGCAGCAGGATAACTCCTTTGTGAACCATAACGTTTCTGCTCCTCCACATTGCAAATATTTACAATGTAGTTGTTATCTCTAGAGCTCAAAAATTCATTCTAAAAATATCTTTGTCAAAAAACTGTTAACTTACAGATTTTTGTTCTTTAACATTTCGTGGAATGCCCTGAAAAAGTAAAATTTAGAAGTTGATCTAAATTTAACCAAATACATGTATAAACAACTACCCGATATCAACAAGCATCTTACACATAAGAAATAGACCACTCTAATTTAAAACTAACTCATTGCATACCTGACAGCGTGATCATCTATTGTTGCATACAATAAATACAATCTTTTCATTCTTTCCGAGACCTCAGCGTTATACTGAACCAAGCATGTGTTGAATACACGCTCAACTAATAGTCTGAAATGTACAAATAAAACCCCACAATTAATTAATTACTGAAACTACATTGTTAATTATTCAAGTAACTTTTACCAAAAAGGAATTATACGTTTATACTAGTGAGGCAATAAAAACATTATCAAATTATGTGTATTTAATCAAGTTCTTTTACCATTTTATCATTAAATTTAATCTACATTACATTTGAAGACAGGATTTTATTGTTTTTCCTGATAAATAATGCAAACTAAATGTGTTCTCAATTTTCCTTACCTGTCTTCATTATTACTCTGGTAGTATGCATGAAATACTTTATCTTTCACCCAAGCTATTTTGTCCACATTTGCCTTATTATACTCCTCTATTAAGGCAAATCTTTTGTACAACTGTCCAAGGCCTAAGAGTGCAGCTTGTCGAATTTGAAACTTAAATATAAAAGATTATTCAGTAACTATTTCATATCTTCATTATACGACAATTCTCATTGTGTAAAAAAGTACATATACAAAAAAGCATACCTTCTTGTCTAATGTTCTTTCTTTAATAAAACTTAACAATTCTTCAGTGCACACTGAAAAGTCATTCTTTGCAAGAGTCAAAATAACATTGACAACTTCCATTCTAACAGTTTCTTCTGGGTCATGCTGACGAACTTTGAGCTGCTCTACGATGTCTTTGAATAACTCCGGATGATGTTGCAACAGAAACTGAGAGTGCGAGACGCAGCACTGTCGAACCAGAATGCTGATGTCATTAAATCTGAATTAAATGAACAATACAGGTCTTAAACACTGATCTTGGCATTTACATATTCAAATTTCAAATATACAGAAAATTATCTGTGACAGTCCCCCTTACCTTCCTAGAAAACAATTCCAAAGAGCTCTATTCTGATCAGCAAGTGTTGACCCAGGGTCTGAAAACATCTTCGCAAGTAGTTTTGTTACTTTTTTCCTCTCAGACTCCACATTGCTCTAAATAAAACAAACATAGATCAGTAAAATCAATTTTTAGTTCGATGTTCACCTATTAATGTATTGCACAATAACACAGTTTAAAATTCACTTTTTATAATCCTTTAATTACCTTTAATTTAAACTCTAGTTGTGGCAACACAGAAAGTAAGACATTTGGAGAAATTTGATTGAGTTCATAAATCAAATCATACAGTCTGTCAGAGACTTCACTTTCTGAGGATTTTCCCAGCATTAAAGCATTGTTGAAGAACTGCAAACAGATCAAAGTTCTTGATGTTACTCATGAAATATCAAATAACATGTATCTAAATGTATCAGTACCTAGATATTCCACAGGTTTTAATAGTAAAAGCTGTAAGTAAAGTGTTGTTATTCATCAAAAGCAATAGAGACAGTTGTATGCAACTACTCACTGTTTGGATGAAAGGTTCTATTGCATTGCTGGTTCGTATTAACAAATCTTTGGCTAGCTGATATGCTACCCTCTTCTGTGTCTGAGGAATACAAGCAAATTATTTCAACTAAAACCATATACAATTCATTTAAATAAAACATACATCTATTTTCAAATGTGCATACACAGAGCATGCCAGGAGAAAGACCGTCACAGCCATGGACATTGTCTACACTCTGAAAAGACAGGGACATAACCTCTACTTTTCTATTACATTATTTTAAATTTAAAAAAACACACATTTAACTTTGAAAAAGGTTAACAAGATCTGCATACATGCGTTTGAAAAAAAAAGAACAATTAAATTGTAAAATGTTCTATATATACATTTAATTTAAAAATCTACGATTTTTTGTAAATTTCTTAATTATACTTTGTATGGTTCAATGATGTTGATGAGGATGATATCCAGTAGTTCTTGGGAGACAGCATCAGCCTCTGTGATCAGTGGGGCCATCATGTCCAGGATGAAGTTCCTCACTTTATTGGAGTGCTTTTCACTATAATAAGACAAGCTTATTACCCTCTGACAGCAAAACACATGCAAATATTGCATATTTAAAAAAATATACATGTATATACAGTATTTATATTTAGATTTCTGTGGACTTCTTTTTTTTTTTTAAATACTTTGAAATTTTAATCAACAGTGTAAAAAGCATTTTTTATACATGCAACATTTATTAATAAATGCAGAATATGCAAATGGATGTATTGAAAGGGCATGGGCACTTCTGTCAAAAGCACTTTATATCACTAATTGAATGTACACTGTATACAAGTATAATTTTTCTGCATCATTTAACATCAAAAATCAACTTTAGGTCAACGTACAGCTCATGACCTCGACAGAAAGGACTAATGCCATAGCTCCTGCAATTTTATGATAAATGACAGAGGCTTGCAAAATTAATTTTTTGTTGACATTTTCATAACATGTACACGTACCTGATTATAGAAAACATTAACTGGAAGAGGCTGCAAAATATCTCTTGGCTGTCCTCCAGTTCAATACAAATATTGAATGATTTAACCCATGCCAAATTCTACAAAAATCACACCAAAAGAAACTGATATGACATTCAAGAATGAAACTAGTTTTAATACATGTAAAAAGGTATATAAATGTCTTCATAATTACCTCTAACAAATAAAAATATCTTTTGAAGGATGGTGCATCTGGCTCTTCCAAACCTCTTAACTGCTTAATGAGGAACATGAATATCTCCTACAACCAAAATGATGGCTTTATGAAACATTCTACAAATACCTTAATCTTTCCAAATGCTTTGAATATCAGATGTATAGAAAGTGTATAAAAACAAATTTTTTTTCATACCAAAACATCCATGAAGTTGTTTAAAAAAACAAATAAAGGGTCAACAGGTGGAACCCCCCCCCCCCCCCAGTTTAAGAAAAAACATTTTTAAGGCCAAAGCTTATAAGACTTGCAAATATTTTTCTATGAATTTTAAAAAAGGGGTGTAATTTGTTCTAATATATACAGGAATGTTCATAAAATAGGGAGATAACTGCTGTATGTAACAAACACTTGTAAGTTTAAAAAATTCCATGCTGCATGTATTTTTTGGTGCTAGCTGAAACTGAATGATAGAATTAAAAAAATTGCTTACCTTCAGCTGAGCAGCCTCTGTGTAAGGAGCATCTGGGGCAAAGATGCGAAATACATCAGCTATACAACAAGCTACCAGTAGCCGAACATCTTTACTCTGATGGTCCATGAAATAGTCTGTGGCCAAATACAAAGCTAAGCCACTGTATTGTTCATTGTCATCTTGACCCATGTCTTGAAAAGCCCTGGCAAGGAGCTACAAGAATAACAGCAACAATAAAACATAAAGTGATCACACATTAACATCCAAGTAAATTTCATCTACACCCACATTTTGTCTCAAGACATAAGACATAGTTTTAGCCTGCACAAACTACAAAACTGGTAATGGATGTTAACTTACACCTTAAATGCTCAATACCAACCTTGAGTCTCCGAACCAATTCATCTTTCCCTATTTCTTCATTGACCTCCTTACACCCAGAAGGATACACCACCTTTTTCCCTGCAACACTCGTCATTGTTGCATTTTGCTTGTTAAAAAAAAACAGTAAGTAAACATTATGCAAATTAAAGTAACAATAACACTTCTATATCATAAAGAAGAATCCCTGTTAAAATATTACGTCAAATACGGACAAAAATGCTTTTGTAAAAAAGAAAAATGATGCCTTTCTATAATATTAACACTAGAAAAATCTTTCAACACCAGATAATGACTAAGATAATTCTTGGAAGTTTTTTAGTAAAAAAATGTCATTAATGAAAGAGTTTTTGCAATACTTTTGAAGAACTGTTTTCAAAAGGCTTAAGATACTCTGGTACAGTGTTAGTATTTGTCAATGTGAATACCCGTCAATGTTACACACCTTTTTCTTTGGACGATCGATATATATGATCAATGACAAGTGATAAATGAGCAGATTCATTACAATATATTAATGGAACGTTTTCTTATTATCACCATACACGCAACATCTTGAACATTAATTACTACTCTGATAGGTTTCAAACAATTTGATGTACACACACCAATATTCGGCCATTTTGGAAAAAAATGGTCCTCGAAAAATATGACTATCTCCGAAATAATAAGCCAATTCTTAACCGATGCTATAAATTGACAATTTAAATTGACACTAAAATACATTGTCTCTATTCAAAAATCAATTATTACCTTAAATGTATCAAACCAATACTAGATATTTATGTCAACAAAGGCCAAATGCAAACGGCGCCAACTATTCCTCCATATGAGAGGTTACATACATTTTTCGTTATGAGATGAAAGGTTTCATGTGATTGGTCAATTTATTAGAGGAACTTTGCTAAAATCCTGACTGTGGGCAATAGTTTAAAATGATTTCACGACTTTTTGAGATAGATAAGAATAACTTTTTTTATAACTCCAATTGGTGCAACAAATAATATCAACAGTTTGTAAACAATACAAAGTAATTAAATTTTGCTTAAAAAACACTAGCAAATCAAATCGTTTGTTTCATATACCAGTTGGAGATTTCTTCATGCGCATAAGATCTGCGCAGTCAACATTGCTTTTAGACCACGTTGAGGGAGGATAGTGTAAACATACGTTACAGTCGTCAAAGATGACGATGTATTTGAATTCAGACGTAACTTAGTTGTTGTGGTTGAAATGTGGAAGCAAGGCCAAGTTAAAGAAGCTAATCTAGTCAAGACACAAACATCCCTCATCGACTCTCAAAGACAACAGGAAGTGAACGATCAGATTTTTCGTCATGTTCAAGAGATGTTCGACGGAAAAGTTGATGGAGAGGTCGTGTTTATCATTCTCCAGGAATTGGAATGGAATGGTGTGTTATCACATAAATTGAAAACTCAAAATATATCCAGATATTTATTTGTTTGGTAAAATTTTCAAAGACATCTGGTTAAACTACTATATGTCTCCAATAGATTTCACTTCTGTCAACAAATGAACAATCATATTCATGATCTACCAAATATGATAGCAAGTGGCCCTAGCCTCGTTTCACCTCATTGATTACTAAAACATATACATGTATTGTAAATGACAATACCATTCTGGGCATGTAATATCTTTTGAGGGCTGTTTTTGATATTACCATCTGGTGATATCACTTATTCTAATAGGTGATATCACCTATTCAATCTGAATTAGTGACATAACTTAAACGAATAGGTGAGATTATTAAATGACAGCAAAATCCGAAAGGGACCTCATATGCTTGTACAGAACGTGCATGAACACATCACTCACAATAACCATAATACTCAATTTTGTATTTTCAATTTAATTTTGTAGTCTTATTCCATTTTTATGGTGCATGCACAGTGATTTAATTTTGCAGTATTTTCAATTTTGAGAGCAATTGTAAGTTTATTTACTATGCAATCACACAATTGTTTATGCAGAGTAAACTAAAGTGCTTAACAATGAATAATTTAGATAAAGTTTCTGCTCATTTGACAACTTTGTATTTGGACTGAAGCCTTCACTGAGTGTTTTCTTAAGTTATCTTCTTGTCCCCTTCCCACCGAAGTTGTAAAAGAGTAATATTATGTGTTTCTGTACATGTATGGTACCTAATCTGGCTAGATAAAAAGTGTATTTCTTATTTAAGCCTTAACAATAATTGAAGTGTGTATAGTATAGGGAAACATTTTAATGTATCTTTATCATGTTTTCAAACTTGGTCAGACAACTCCTCATGATTCCAAAATAAAGATATGTGAAATATGTTTTAGAAACTTCAAGGAAACAGAACTAAATTTTATTTTGGCCTGAAGAGAATTTTATTTGAGTTTTTTAATAGTTTTTGTGGATTTTGATAAGGAGTTTTGATACAGATCAGGAAAGCTCCATTAAATTCCTTTTCATTTATAAAATAATAAACAAAGTTATGCATTATTAACATGCCTTGTTTTCTAACAGAAGGATTTTTTTGTATTATGAAATGATAATTGTTTATTTTATTGTTTTCCAGTTGAAAAGGCAATTGATTCGCTGTGCACTATGTGCGGAAGCAAAATTGATGCATCCAAGAAAAGCAGCAAGTTGGCCGAGATAGCAAAGGATGTTTTGTGTCTTGACAAGAAAACTAGGTCATCTCAGCAACAGTCAACTCAAAATCTTATGCCTTCAGAGTTCCCTGCCCTTGGTTCAAAACAAAGTAACGCAAGACAGATATCAAGGGAGCCTAATCCAACAACTTTAGAAATTAATAGAATAGATAATAAACTATCGACACATACAAGTCCAAAGAAGGCAAATTTTATTAATACCTCAGCAGACACTTTAAGATTAAAAGCTAACTACAGTCACTTGTCAAGCCCCTCTGTGTACAACACTGGAAATCTATCATCTGAAAATGTATCAAATATTGAAACAAGCCCTAGACATATTGGTGTGATTGGAGAAAAACTGAATAGAAAATCAGGGAACATTTCAAAATCAAATGTAAAATTTTCCAGTGCTTCTACAGAGTTTACAGGTGACAAAAATACCCCAGATTCTATCAGGTCAATAAATATGAAATTTACAGACTATCCTGATGAATTAGAAAAGCAAAGAAGTAAAAACTCTCAGGAGGTGCAAAGAGATGTGTTCCCATCTTTTCATGATAAAAATAGCAGCAATGACATAGAAATGGATTTTTCTCGACTTGTTCCTAATAAATTAGATAACCTGAGATCATCATCTCATAACTCTTTAGATGACATTGATGACAATTTCGAAGAAGAATTGAACTTTACTTTGAAAAAGGAACCAATTCCTCCAGTTGTACCCCATATTTCACAAGGAATTGGACATTCAATTCTTGCTGGTGCCCTTAATTTAACAACATCTATTAAGAGTGAGTTACCAACCCCTACAGAGGAAAAATTTCCATTGCTATCCTCAAGTCATTCATCATCGTTACTAAGTGAAAACAAAACAACTATGTCATCTCTGTGGCAACAAGCAGGGAATGAAAGAAAACATTCAAATGAAAGTAAATATATGATGTCTGGTTTTTCTTCATCGAAGGAGACATCAAGATATTCCTTCGCAAATAAAAGTGCCTCAAGTTCTAGACATGACTCTGGCGACTTTGATATTGACAGTTTGTTAAAAGAAGGGACCTATGTCAGTGTAAAGGAATCAACTGTTGAAAATCAAAAGCCAGATCCTCCGAACTTTTCAGTGGAACTGGAAACTTCTTATTCTTCTCAAGATTCCTCTGATCTGCTAGATGTAGAGAATAGAGACACTATAGAAAGACCAAAGTCAGCAGAAATGCAACTGCCAATAGTTTCATTTGAATTATCTGCCTCTGCAAAAGAATTTGTACCACGGATACAGAAAGGAGATGAAGTCAAACAAGGCGATGAACAGGTTGAGGACTTGCAGCCTCATTTTGTAATGCCAAAAATGGGGAAACCCTCAATGGATGGTTCCATGCCTCCTCCACACTCACGAATGCCTAATCAATATGGTCCAGGTTTCGGACAACCTCGTGCTCCATTTCCTATCTCGGTACGCCCACCTTGGCCACCTAGGGGTGGGAGGGGTCCAATGCCAAGAGGGATGCCTCCATGGATGCATTTTCACAATTTTTCTGAGCCCCGTGTAGCTCCGCCTTTCTTACCACCAGGTGGAGTTCTACCTGTCCAAAGAAATGGTAAATTGTCAACAGAGTCATCTGACAGAGAAATAGAAAGAGTGAAGCAAAAGATAATAAGTGGAGCTAAAGTGCTGGTCATTTTGAGGGGACTCCCTGGAAGTGGGAAATCTACATTAGCAAGGTAAGCAAAAGAATTGCATTTCATTAGTGTCATCCTTTAGACCTTAATTCAAAGAAACTTAAAATACCGGTTATTGGTAATGGATGATACGGTACTCTTAACAAATCTTATTTGTTAGTGGTTTTCTAAGTTTATGCTATATTGTTTGTTTTTTTGTTAAGTTTGTATGTTCATTATCTAACTTTTCAGCTGTATGATATACTTGTTCATTAATATTTGTGAACATTTTTTGTCATGGATAAATCATTTTTAAGGGCTACAGTATATTCTACCTTTATTTGAAAATTTTTTTGACTAATCACATGTATCACATATTATAGAGAACTGGTTGGCGACGGACAAATTTTAAGCACTGATGATTATTTTTATGAGAATGGAATATACAGCTATGATATCACTAGACTAACAGATGCACACGAATGGAATCGTAAAAGAGGTATGAATATTAAATAAACAGTGCTTGGTTTATTTTTTAAACAATTCTAAAACTATAAATTCCAAAATTCAGCAACAGAATTTTTTTTTTCTATTTTAACCTGACTCATTTTGCCATTTAATAGTTGTCATAATTAAACCTTTTCTATGTTGACAGCTGCAGCAGCCATGGAGGAGAAAATAACCCCTGTAATAATTGACAACACCAACACTCAGGCCTGGGAAATGAAACCCTATTTAAAATTGGTAAATAGAACAATTTATTTTTTTGTCCAGTTTTAAATTTCCATATACACTTAGGTAAAAGGATGGATGTCAAGAGATAACAAAAAGTTGGAATGAAGTGCTTGCATGCTTGCATGACAATTTCACACTTTAATTAATTAAAGGGAGATTATTCTTACATGTACTAATGAAAGCAAACATGCAGCATAATAAATAATGATTCAATCATATGATAAGATGTACTTGTACATTTATAAAACAAGTAAGTTTGTTGCATTATTTTTTTTAAAAGGTACATAATCCATTTTAATGAAACTTCAAAAAGCTAGTGGAAATTCGACTTCTAAACTACCATTTACGTCTTTGATTATTTTGAAAATGACATGTATTAATTGAATTAAGGACACACGCAACGTTCTTCAGTTTTAGATAATTTTTCTTGGTAGATTATTTCTTCTTTATTTGCGTTTAAATCTGTTCATGCCCAAAAATTTAGGGTGCATTACCAGGCTATTTTTGGAGTTAGAGTATTTTGAATTTATCGTTTTAATAATAGCATGCAAAATGCAATTGAATGTTTATTAATTAAGTCATAGTATATATTTTCAATTGAAACTATATATCCGAATAGAAAAATATCATATAACATGAAAATATAATTTTGGAATTACATAGTGGAAATCTTCACCGTGCGGAGATAGGAAAAAAATAGACAATAATGGAAGATACTGTAGGTTGTGTCTGACCTTAAGGCAGAAATTTTCCAGCTGTGTACTGTATGTTTTTTTTTTCAGGGTAAGGCTTTTTCATATGAAATGGAAATATTGGAGCCCAATACACCATGGAAATATTCAGCGAAAGAATTGGCAAGGTATTTTGATTTGTTTTAGTTTTCTAGCCTATTGTGTTTAACAATGCATGTTTTTGTTCACTGTAAAATTGATGGGTAATAATGATGTCTAGCTATGAGCTGTCAATGTTAAATATTGGTAATCAAATTTCCGTCAAGAGAAAAAGGAACTTGTACTTGCAGGAGAAATGACCATGGAGTGCCAAAAGAACATATTCAGAGAATGAAGGAGAGATTCCAAAGGGATTTAACTGTAGAGATGATCTTAGGTGTACCACTGAAAAAAAGTAAAATGTAAGTGTTGCTTCTGAACATACATATGCAATCACACTATTTTTTGCTCACCTGAGCCAAAGGCTTCAGTGAGTAGTGATGTTCCAATCATCGATTATAATCGAAAATCAGTCGATTGTTACCGCATTCTAAGCGCTCGATCATAAAAGGTTTCATTACGATTAATCGGTTGAAGTTTTTTTCCCTACCAACAAGCGCATATCATAAACAGAATATTCTAGACACGAACTATCAAACCCTAAATAGGCGCGCGGTCTGAAAATGGCTGACATGTCAGACGATCTCCATATCCTTACCAGGAAAATAAAGCATGTTCTTGGAAGTATTTTGGTTTCAAGAAAATCAATGTTGGACCGCGTACTAAAGAAAATCTTTTGAATACAACATTTTTGTGGCAAGAAATACTAAGTAAATTAAAATACAAAAGGCCTAGTAACAAGTCAGTTAATTGTATGTTGTTTATTTACATTTATTAAGCACTAAACTATAAGCTATAAAAACTTCCGATTATAATCGATAATTAGTTAGTTGCGGGATACCGATTATCGATTATGAAAATCTCACCGATTCCCATCACTACCAGTGAGCTTTTCTGATCAAAATTTGATTGTTGTCCTTGGCATTGTTGTTGTCGTAAATTTTTCACATTTTCATCTTCTTCTCCAGAACCATTGGGCCAATTTCAACCATACTTGGCACATAGCAATACTTGGCACAAAGCATCCCTGGACCAAGGGGATTCAAGTTTGTTCAAATGAAGGGCCAAGCCCTACTTAAAGGGGAGATAATTAGGAAATAATAAAAATTTATTGACTTTTTAAAAATTTTTTATCAAATACCATTTGGCTAATAAGTTTAAACTTATGTGGAAGCTTCCTCAGGTAGTTTAGATTCAAGTTTGTTCAAATCATGTTCCCCAGGGGTAGGGTGGGGCCACAATGGGGGTCAAATTTTTACATAGAAATATATAGTGAAAATCTTTAAAAAACTTCTTTTGGAAAACCATTTGGCCAGAATAGTTGAAATTCATAATAAAGCATCTTTAGATTGTGTAGATCGAGGTTTGTTCAAATCATGATCCCTGGGGACTGGATGGGTTCACAATAGGGGTCAAAATTGAAAGGGAAAATCTTTAAAAACCTTTTGGCCAGAAAAGTTGAAACCTATGTGGAATCATCCTCAGGCGGTCTAGATTCAAGTTTTACAAATGATCCCCGGGGGTAGGGTTGGGCCACAAAGGGGGGGGGGGGGGGGGGGGGGGGGCCCATTTTTTTTTTTAAAGCTGCATGGTCCGATTTTTTGGCTATCACAGTATCAAATAATTTTCTATACAAACCAATTATCTTAGAAAGTTATAAACTTTCGCCAAATTACACCAGCAGAATTGGTCTCCTTCAAAGTTAGAAATATTCAAAGTAAATAAAAATAATTTCTCTTTGGGCAAACAAAAAAACAAACTAAAATGCATTATGGGAATGTTTGGGGAAGGGAACCGTTAAGTTTTGTCCCCCGAATGTTTGGGTTTATTCAACCCGCATGTTATGCATCGATTGTAAACAAAACAAACTTCAGAAATAATAATGAACAAAATGTACACATGTTTATTTTTGATTTGCCAGAACATTACTCAAATTTAGACTCTATTGAAAGCAATGTCAAAGGTGTAATTACAATCATCTCCGCTTCAATGCCAGGGGCGAATTTTGATATGAGGCGAAATAACGCAATACCCCTTTTATGTTGTTTGTTTTGTAAAAGAAATTTTATACATTATTTTTTCATTGAAATATGGCTTAATTGACTGGGAAAACTACTGTAATGTCTATTATTATACACATATTTAGCTTAACCATCGTTTAAAAGCGTACACAAAATTTGATATAAAATTGGACCAAGCAGCTTTAAAGGAACATATAAGGTTAAATTTTTAGACATATTCTCAAATACCATTTAGCTAGTAATGTTGAATCTTATGTGGAAGCTTCCTCAAGTATTGTAGATTCAAGTTTGTTCAAATCATGATCCCTGGGGGTAGGGTGGGGCCTCAATGGGGGTCAAATTTTTACATAGGAACAAACAAGTTTATATTTAAAAAAATAATCATCTTCTCAAAAACCATTTTGCCAGAAAAGTTAAAATCTATGTGGAAGCATCCCCAGATAATATGGATTCAAATTTGTTCAAATCATGATCCCCGGGGGGAGGGTTGGGGCCACAATGGGGGAGGTGTCAAATTTTTACATAAGAATATATTAAGAAAATCTTTAAAAATCTTCTCATAAAACATTTTGCTGGACAAGTTGAAACCTATGTGGAAGCATTCTCAGGTAGTGCAGTATCAAGTTTGTTCAAATCATTATCCCTCAAGGTAAGGTTGGGCCACAATGCTACAATTTTTACATAGGAATATATAGGGGAAAATCTTTAAAAATCTTATAAAAAATTTTGCCCTAATAAGTTAATTCCTATGTGGAAGCTTTCTCAGGTAGTCTAGTATCAAGTTTTTTTTAAAGCATTATCCCTGGAGGTAAGGTGGGGCCATAATGCTACAATTTTTACATAGAAATATATTAAGGAATATTCATTTCTTCTTAGGGACTCAATGTTAAAAAATGTGCCAAAAATTAAAATAAAAATCTGCAAAGTTGTACAAATATTTTCATATTTGATATATTAAAGCTTTTTGGATTAGAGTCATGTCAGTTTGGTATTGTTGCTCAGGTGAGCTATGTGGCCCCTGGGCCTTTTGTTTAGTTTTTAACTCACCTGAACCAAAGGTTCAAATGAGCTTTTCTGATCACCTGTTGTGCGTCATTCGTCTGTCTGTCAATTTTTCACATTTTTTACTTCTTCTCTAGAACCAAATTCAACTAAACTTGGTACAAAGCATCCTTATGGCAAGGGGATTGTAAATTGTTGAAAAAATTGGTGAAACCCTTTTTAAAAGGGAGTTAATCATGAAACAGTGAAGATAGGGTGTGTGTCTTAACGAGGCCGAGTACAGTTCAAGTGCGCATGACTTAGCGTTCCTTTTTATTTTCATGCAGCCGTAGGTGCAAAGTTATAACTTTCTTTTAAATTGTGTTTTTATACAAAGTTAACATTACATGTAACATTTATTAGTTGAGAAATTGTGATTTTATGAATTTGGTAGGGTAAAATACTAAAATGGCGCTTACGTGTCATTGATTCCTGGTATTTTAAACTATGCATAAAGCCAAAGAAAAAAGTATGATAAGCTCATTTATTCGAGGCGGCGATAGAGGTAAACAGTTTTTTAAATTTCACCATTTGGTGACGTTTTACAATAGTTTTCATATTTGAAAGAAAAAGAAGTCCCTAGAGCAGAAATACAAAATACATGGTGATAAAGTGAAAATTTAGCGCTTTTTCAACAAATTCCTATAGGGTCCTATAGTACAAAGTGTTAACTTTCGAGACGACCCCCTAGCAAATCGGGGTGGTAAATAAATTATTTTTTGATCTTAAAATAATTGATATAGTAGTAAAACTACATGCAAGAAATTTCATCAAAATATCTAGGGTACAAATGATTAGACTTAAAAAATCTTCTTCTCAAGAACCACTGCACCAGAAATGCCAATATTTACACCAAAGCTTCTATAAAGATTAGTACTGAGTAAAGATTCTAAATTTTAAAACTGTGACCCAAGTTGATGCATCTTAGATCTTAGAATATGATGTCCAATAAAGTAGGCTTAATGTATTGTCAAATCTTTGAATATATGAGAATTTTTGTGAGTTTTACAATATTTTTAAAGAGAGAATGATACAAGAACTGTTATTCAGGTGAACAATGTGGCCCATGGGCCTCTTGTTAAAAAATTAGATGAGAACTTTAAAATGTTAAAATATTCTTTCAACATTAAAAGAAAGAAAATATAAGTCGGAAAAAAACTTAGTGAAAGTTGATTAGAAAAGAAGAAAGATAATAAATAAATGCTATAATTTAATCCTACAGTGATAATGAAGACAAAGCAAAGGATGTCGAGTTCTCTCAAGCTGACTTTCCAGAGCTTAGGAATTCCTACAGTGAACTGAGCAGTCCTCACAATCCACCCAAGAAGGATTCCATAGAGCCACCCAGAAAAGATTCAATAGACCAGGAGGTGTTTTTATCAAGGTCGGGGGATCTGAAGGAGGATGAACAACAGAGAAATCTTAGAAAGAACAGTGGGGATTCTTTTCTGGAGTGCTCTACCCCAGGAAGTGATACCGACTCAGAGAAGAGATTAGAAAAGGAGTTTGATCAGTTAAGTGATAGCAGATGCAGTCCCATTCCAGCTAACATAGGCTATGTGGCCAGATCTCACGTGGGCATGTCCACCATGAACTTGCATAAACAGTTAGAAATGATCTCTAAGAGAAAGACCCTCATGTCTCCACCTGTCTCCCATGGGTCGCAAGGAAGGAAAGAGGGCAATACACAATTGACAGCAGACAATTCAACTCTGTCTCAGAGCTCCCTAACAACAGAAGAATTGAAACTAGGTGACGGAGATGAGATCGAGAAAATGGTGGATAGTCTTATCTTAGAGAATGTAGGGAGTTCTTTAATTGGTGACTGTGATCCAGATAAGATCATTGAGGAACTCAAGTCACTCATTGTCTTTATGCCTATTGACCCTTCCCAGCAGCCACAATATGAAAAAATGATTGAGGAAAAAGTTAAAGGACTGATTGAGAAAAGCCTAAATGATTCAAAAGATCTTCAAACTAAAGAATTTGTTAATGACAACAGTG
Organism: Magallana hongkongensis; assembly: GCA_016163765.1. Lineage (NCBI taxonomy): Eukaryota > Metazoa > Mollusca > Bivalvia > Ostreida > Ostreidae > Magallana > Magallana hongkongensis. The sequence continues at coordinate 44,044,189 of WFKH01011581.1, read as the reverse complement.
TTGGAGAAGTTTCAAATGACAATGACAACAAAGATGCGTGGGATACTCCAAAAAATCAAAGAAACAAGAAAAAGGAAAAGCAGAAAAAAGTTAATTTGAGTAAGGATGTAAAAAATGGTAATCATAAATCAGGTTATTCAGCATTATCAGAAGAAGGCAACAGTGAAATCCTAATAAATACAGAATCAGGTGGTGAAAATGATGCTCCATTAAGTGATGGTGTTGGTGTAGATGAAAGTTCAAACACAGCAGAAAGTGATGTAGCTTCAGAACTTAGTAGTATTAAAGCATCTGAACAGTTGTATTGGAAAAAACTTGAAACGAATGAAGAAAATTCAGTGGACAAAGAAACATCTCCAGAAGCATGGAATACAGATGTAAGTGATAGTCCTAAATCCCCTAGAAAGAAACGAGGAAAGCGACAGACACAAAAAAATCAAAAAAGCACAGAGGGTAATTTAGACAAAGTTAAAGATCTTCAAGATGAGCTTGAATCAGAGGCCAATGGTGTATACATACCCAACAACAATACTGATGTAGAGATAGAAACGAGGGAAGATGCATGCAGTATGTTGGAATCTGATTCTGTAAAAGATGTGGAAATTATTCATTCGACTCCAAATAAATCAATTTTACCAGTGTGTGATACAAGTAAAGTTACATTACATGAGGAAAGTAGTAAGGAAAGAGACAAAAGCCAAAAGAAGAATGGCAAACGAAAAATGATCGCTAGATTTCCATTATTTAATGAAAATGACAGAGCAAAATTTTCTGTAAATGATTGGAGTTCCATAAAAGTTGACACCCTTGATGACGAAATATATAAAATGGAAGATATGAAAGTGGAATGTGAAACTGTAATAAAGATAGACTCTGAGACAGAAATAACACCTAAGGATTTAAAAATTATGTATGAACTTGGTAAAGGAATGGCATGCAGTAGAGAGCAACTTGGTAATATGTTGATTATCGTAGGCAAGGATTGGATAGTAAAACCATTAGACTCTTTGCCTACAGAGGATTGTGGGACGTCTTCTAGAGTTCTGACAATACATCGTAGCACAATGACAGAAGACTTGCTCGATGCAGATATTGAATTTTTGAAAAACAGTTTTCCTACAATCCCAGAAGCTGATTTAAAAGATGTTTTACAGAACTGTGATAATAATGTTGAATGGGCAGCAGATATTATTCTGGAGTGGACTTTCCATGATTTATCTTTAAGTCAAGAGGACAAAAACAAATATCTAGACTCAATATTCAAACTGCAGCGCATACCAAAGTCACCCACCATACCTGCTAGGTCAAGAAGTTCATCTAGTATGTGTGTGGGGGAGGAATTTATACAGCCACCTCTACTGATCGACATCTGTATAAAATTTCTGGAAGACACAAATATTGCAACCAAAGAAGATGTAGAAACTCAATTGATTGCGAACTCAGAGAAAAGACTGCTCTCCTACGAATCTAATATTCGACTCTATAATCAGTATTCACATGGACATGAAGGTGATGAGATATTCATTGAAGATGACGACTTCAACAAAAAGATCTTACAAGAGCTGGTAGCCATAACTGAAAAAGAATCGGTGTCTGATAGTGATTCCATGCTTCAGTTGTCAAGAACAGATCCGAGTTTGAATTCTTCCTACATTGATTCCCCACAGAGTGGCATCATTGAAGGGATGGTAGACCATGGGCTTGCAGAAGATAGAGTTGTCTCCCCGCCCAGTGCTGATTCCCCATCTAGCTTAACACTTCCCCTGGACCTCCCAGCTGATTTTATCAAGGCCTTACTTATCCTGTTTGGTTCTGTGGGGAAGTTGACTCCAGGTATTCTTACATATAGATGCAAACTTAATAATTTTCAATGGAGCTGTAAGCTAGATATGGTGTTCATTATTAAATGAGTCTTAGAAAATGTTAACTTTTAAGTGTTTCATGCTTTGATTTTTGTTTTTGTAAAAGTGAATGATGCCTCTTGCCGATATTATTGCATATTTAACATGCATTTGTTTTATGGTGAATGATTTTGGAGAGAGACCTGGATTTATTAATAGAGTGTGGAATTTCCACTGTTGAATTATTTGTTGTGTACTATTTTTGTGTTTTTTTGTTTTACAGACTCTGCGGAGGATTTAAAGATTCCTGTGGATTACATAACAGCCCAACGCTTGCATCAGTGTCTGAGGACGGACTATGTAGAACATCATGTCAGAAAAAGGCAGCAAATTTCACAAGGTATGGTGCTGTAAAAGGACAAATCAATCTTTGAAAAATAAAAAACTGGAATTTTTCTCGTTACATGAAATCTGGTATTTACAGTAGTGCAGTTTGGATCTGAGTGTAAAATACTATGATTTATACTTTAGACGAGGCTTTTGCTCAACAACTTCAGTCTGAGATGAATGAATTGGTAGAACAGAGCAATAAACCCGTCTTCAACAGAAACTCGCCTGCTCGTGAGTCTCTGCATGCAATAATGGAAGAACAGTTACAGGAGGAAAGAAAGAAAAAGGAGCTGGTAAGTAGAAGAATTTAAGAGTTGCATGATAATAACTTGATCCTTTTGTGGCTATTTGAGTTTCTTGGTCCCTGATTTAAGGAGCCATCCCTTATCAATTCTTATCAATTGAAATGTTTTAATAATATTGATTGCAATGAGAAATTTTGTAATTATGAGCAAAAATTTTTAAAGGTCACCATTAATTGCCCTGAAAGTAAATCTGAATGGTGGAAAGGGGTTCATTATTTTATATCAAGAAAAAGAGAGGAAAGTCCTTTTATGTTTTCTTCCTAAATTTTCAGAGAGAAGTTTTGAAAGCCTCTGGATATCACAACACAATTGGAAACAGAATGAAACAGAAAAAGCTCTATGAAGAATTTCCGGCAGTAGACTCATCTGTATTAGATGAAATATTTCAAGCAAACTGGTTTGTTAATAGTGTATTTTCCCCTAATTACTTATTTATACATGTTAATCTGTTGCTGTTTTGTAATTTAAAGGAACTTCTGATACATGTATGTTTAATGATGAACAACTTTTCAAGATTTTATTTGCATTAGTAATTTTCAAGGCATATGATAATTCAATTTGTTAAATAATTTCAATGTGACTTTCTCAATGACACAATTCAGACTTTTGAAATGCGTGACCTTATTATTTTAAAAATACATATATGTAGCTTTAACTATGAAGACACAGTGAAAGCAGTTGAAGGGTCTTTAGGATGTAACGAGCCACCAAAGACTGTAATGACTGCAGAAGCTGCAGACGAGTATGAGAAGAAATTGATTGAGGCAGCAAAACAGCAAAGTCTGCAAGAAATGGTAAAATATTAGAGCTGATATATTAAGATGTTCAACAACCCAAAAATTCTTATAATTTCCAAAAGATTTTCATTAATTTGGAGGATAGGTCTTTAAAACATTAGTATTTTCTGGAAAAAAAATTATTTGGGATAAAGGTATGCAACAAAAGATTTAGGAAAATCATACATGTATTTTAATAATAAAAAGAAGCTAGTTCTAATTATGTTAATGATCAGTGGCATTAATTTGCTTGCAATCTGTCTTTTTGATAACCTTGAGATATATTAGTGCATCATCTTTTTTTTTTTAGATTGACTCATACTCTTATCGTCCCAAAGTGAAGAAGGAGTTTCAAAGTTCAGAAAATCCAGAGTATGAGGACGTTAGAGGAGAAGCCAATCTACATTATAGACTTCGCCATGAATGCTTCCAGAAAGCTCAAGAGGCATACAGGAGAGGCATGAAACAAGTGGCTAACTTTTACTCCAATCAGGTAAACTTTATCAACTCTATATAAAAAGTGACAGTTTGTTCTATTAATCATGTTTCTAGAACCTAACCCATCAGATGAGTCTGAATAAATACATATATCACAAAGAATTAAATATGATATTTATTGAGGCTTCAGGTGAATGGTTCAAATACACAATACAGTAAATGTAGCTAGTACATGTAATTATTTGCAACAAATACTGTCAGTATGTTTCCTTTGATTTTGCTGTAGAAGTTGTTAATTAGAAAAAAATTGTTGTTGTTAGGGCCATTTGCATACAAAGAAGATCAAAGAAGCAAATGAAAATGCAGCTCAGATGATTTTATCACAGAGGTATGAAAGATACTTGTAGATAAAATTGCACATATTTTACTAGCTGTCATTGTACCGTAGTCTAGATCAGATAGACCAAATTCATCGTAATTATTTTATCTGTACAGAGACCAGTATCTTGAGACCAAGTCTACACTTGATCTGCATGGTTTACATGTTGATGAGGCAGTTACTGTTTTGACTAAAGTCATAGAAGATCAACTCAATAGTAAGATATTATCAATGTTATTAAAAGGCATTAATCTGTGTAATAATACTTTTACATACATGTATATGTGGCATGGCACGTGTTAAGAAAATGTATAGTAATAGGGCATGTATTTTTCCTTCAGAGCTGTCTGCTAGAGGGGACAAAAGGAAGGATTTGTTCATCATAACAGGAAGAGGAAGTCACAGTCGGGGAGGAGTGGCAAGGATCCGACCCGCAGTTATCCGATGGCTCAAACACAAAGGATACAAGTAAGCATAACTGATGGCCGTATCTTACAGTTTTAATGTTATAGCCATTTGGTAATCTTTTTTGTGTATATTATGTTGGCAATTTTCATAAACAATCTATAAAATATTGCTTTTTTTATTTTTCTAGTTTTACAGAGGTTCATGAGGGTCTATTGAAGCTCCGTCTGCCTCGGTAATATCCAACAACAAAGACAATGAAAATAGAGGCCATTGCTGCTGATTGTCATTTGCTCTGTGAATGTTCAAGGAACTTTAGATTTATTTACATTTTGCACTGAAAGCAAGCATGAAATGCCTGCTCTATGATTTTTTTTTACCCAAATTATAGATAGTGTACATAGGATATTCCAAGAGTATATCACCTTTCTTTTTAAAAATTTTTATATTGTATTTGTAGATATTATTTTAAATTTTCATCGATCTAGGACTTGTGTATTAGTTAAGAGACTTATATTGACATTAGCTATTGCCAAGAGATGCTGGTCAATGTTGATGTTTTTCTATAAAAGAAACATTTTTTTTAGGCCAAAGTAGATTCTGTATATTTTCTACTTAACAAGTTCATCAGTTTAGGTTGTAGGTACATATTTACATTATTGATCATCATTGTAAAGTTGTTTGTGCATCGGCCAGTGTTATGCCTTATGAAGAAATACATGATATTCTCTTAAATGAGACTTCATAAGGTAATTTAAAATTTAAGGTTTGTTATTATTTTAGATGTACATACAAAATGATTTGTGTACAGTACACTTCAGTTACTATTAACCTCATTAACATGCTATATACTATTGTATATAATATTCATAATTTTGCTGATTTGATATGGTACCAGTATTTGTCTGAAGACTTACTGGTTCTGTTAATAGGTTCTTTTTTTTAACAGCATAAAATGTATTACCAACATTTGATAACATTGAATTAAATACAATACCAACTTTTTATAAAACGGTCATTTTATTGGAATCAGTGTATCGCCCATGTATTAATAGTGGGGTGATGAGTAGTTTTCCTTGTTTAAAAATATCTAACAATATGTGTATCTAAATACGGACACCTTACCTTGAGGATTAAAGACTTGAACAATGGACTGATACCTGAGTCTGCCTCTTTTAGTAGTGTATTGTATCAGTTTATACAAACATACATTATAGTATTAACTAATAAACATATGTTAGTTAGGTAATAAAATATTTAATGTGCCATGTATTATCTGACACCCAAGTGCTTTATCACCCTTAAAACTTGCATATTATATGTTCATTGAAAAAAAATAGTTATTCGTTTTTTGATCTGTTTCATCACATCTTTATTGATATTATATATAACTTTTGTACATTTCATTTCATTTCAGATTAGTTTTAAGTTTTACTTGTGGTGAAATAAGAAATGTTGTTAAATTTTGCAATTGTTATCAGAATCTAAAGGTACATGGACAATGCATTCTGGTGAAGTTGGAGTCAGTTTTTTGGAAGAATATTATCAGACTGATAGATTATTACCGGTCAATTAAGCAGATTGACATTTTTTTGTAGACTTAAGAATACTGAAGTTCCAGTATTTTTACATGTATGTTAAAATATTTTGATGGAAAAGTTTTGAAATGTATGTTTGTACCATCTTTGAAATGGTAGCTTTGTTTTCAAATCAGGTAATTTTGATCTCTTATTCACTTTAGAATATTTTACACAGTCATTTGTCATAAAAAAAAAAAGATTAGAACGAAATTCTGACATATTTTATATAAGTTTTTAAACAATTATTGTGGTTAAAATTTTAAAATGTTAAATTTACTACGCACGACTGTTAATAAATAGGTTGAGTGCATGAAAACTGTGTTTTGTCAAATTTCACACTGTCTCAAAGCCCCAGTCTGATTAAAATCATCACCCTTCTCCTTACTCTTGAAAAGGGGGGGGGGGGGGGGGTTAATCAGACTGTCTAGCCCAGTCTGGAGTTTGAATACATGTAGCTTGTCTTCTACCCATGGCGTGGCTATTTGATTACATAAAGCATCCTTATAATGAATATTTACACATGTGATGTCAGTTCTAAACTGTTTTATTTCTACACTTCATGCTCTTTTGCAGCATCGGCAGTACACAGTGTTTTATGAAAACTGCGATTTGACAATCAACAGTCATCACCAACTATGCTTAACTGGATTGCATTGGTCAATACCATTGGTGAATTTAGAGAGGGACTCGCCCCATTTTGTGATCAAAATTTTTCAAAAATAATTAGTAGAACTACAAGAAAAGCATGTCGGATCAATTTTGGTGTTATTTATCAATCTTATATGTCCGGTACAGCTAAAATAGCTCATAAAAGTGTCCTAAATAACCCCTAAACCTTGGAACCCCCACAAGGGCTTTGCCATGGACCTACTGGCGGCCCCCCTCCCCCCGGCCCCCCCCCCCCCCCCCCCCCTTTCAACAATTGCTGGATCAATCACTGAATACTGTAATGAACAACGGTATATTCATTTCTCATGCAACAAAGAACCATTTATATTTCTTGAATTGCAAATTACACTACTAAAGAATACATGATTTGCGGACGTTTCATCAATTTATTTGCCAGTCGATGAAGCCTTGTAATGGTAAAGAACAAACTGACATGGATTTGGTAGAATCTCTCAACACGGAGGGCAAATCCATTGGCCACGAACTTCTAGTTTATTTGAGACAAAAATATATAGATACAAACTACTGACGACTTACTTGTTACTGCAATGTACTTTTGCATCATCTTCTTTGTTATGTACCATTTACACTAAGAATTATTCTGTATGAATGCGTCAACAGTGGCGGATCCAGGATTTGAAGTTAGAGAGGGCGCCAGTTTTAGGAAGGGGGTCTGGGGGCCTCCTTGAGGCCCCCCAGTGGGTCCAGGGCAAAACCCTGGTGGGGGTCCAGGGGGCGAAGCCCCCGGAAGCTCCTGGACTCTAGAGATTTTGTTTGGTAAAAATGAAGTCTTCAATATTAGATTTTGTGATATATCTTCTCGTGAGTATACTTAAAAGTAAAATAATTGTTTACAATTTTTAAAGGTTTGGAGATTTAAGACCTGCAGTAATCCCATCAAAAACCTCTGCCTTGCAGAAATAAACAAAATTCCTTTTATTTTTATGGGGGTCCAGGAGACGAAGCCCCCGGAAGCTCCTAGATTCTAGAGATTTTGTAGGGTAAAATTGTAGTCTTCATATTAAGACTTTTGTGATATTTCTTCTCGTGATTGTACTTAAAAGTAATTAAGATTATTTTATAATTTTAAAGGTTTGTTGATTTAAGACCTGCAGAAATCTCATCAAAACCATCTGCCTTGAAGAAATATAAGAAACATTTCCTTTTACTTTTTTTTCTTACGAATGGCTGTAAGTTAATCAGTTTTTAAAAAAAATCTAGTTCAATGGGACGATGTAAATGAAGTTTGAAATAAAGATAACGATGCCAGCTTGTATCATAATAAACATGGAAGAGTCGTTAAAAACACAAGTTAGTATAACCAATTACTCAAAAGTGGGTGATTGGTCACATTTGAACCCAAGGAGAGCGTAACTAAAATGGGCTTTCTATGTACGTTACACCATTGAACCCACGGGTTTTCTTCATACTACTCTTGAAATTAGTCTAATGTAGATAAATCCCATTAGTTTCCAAAAAGTTGAATAAGACTCGCAATTTGTTCATTTTCTTTGCCAGAAGGAGTATGATTTAACTTTATTTTGACAATTTTAGGGGGGGGGGGGTGCCCCCCCCCCCCCCCGAATCCGCCACTGGTCAATTCATTCGCAAACTCTATAACAACTTTACCTCAGTAGAAATATGTGATTTGTAAACAAAGCCCATAGAGTCGAAAAGATTACGTTTTGGGGGGAAATACATGTAATATGCAATTAGAATATAATATAATTATCTATGCAGCCTGACAAATATCAATGCATTTTCACTATATGACCAATGCCTATCAGTACATGTATAACATGAATGAATATGTATTCTCTTTTTCACTCGTAATAACGAGATAAGTAAGTTTTGACGAGATTAATATCTCGGTACAAAGAATCGGTATCTCGTTGTAACTGGTAATTTCTTCTTTTTTATGTTTCAAAAAAAAAGCCCAGCTAAATCATTTTTAATTTCTAATTCAATTTAGTAGAAGTGATAAATTCACTTACTATTAAATGTATATATTGAACATCCCCCCTTGTGAATAACCAGAGAAAAAAATCCTTACTTTACAAGGGGTATTACCAGTTTTCATTTTCCAGTAGAATGTGCTGGTTTGAATGGTAATGACACCTTTTTTAATGGACAAATGACCCATGATCTATTGAAATAAAAGTTCCGCTATTTTCAAATCTTAGAAAAAAGGGGTGTACTATAAAGTAAACTATCCCCTGGGAAAATTTGGCTACATACTCATTTTTCCAGAGAAAAAGCTGGCCAATTTCTGAGAAAAAAAAGGCTACTATATAGCCAGATTTCTGAGGGAAAAGGACAACTACATGTATATAGCCAGTTTATCGAGAAGCGGGAAAGGCCACTTTAATTACGGCTTCGGAAAGAATTATTTTCTTAATGTTGGCCTTAAGTCTTGTTGCAAAGTTGACTTAAGAGGGCTCGATGGTCGTGACAATTTTTAGACTGTATTGATCTCCTTTAGAAGAAGAGCTCTACATAAAAAATAGGAAAATACCAAAATTTTAAATGTACAATTTATGGATTTTTTCTTTGCTAAATAATAGTTTATAGATAAACAAATCATATCTGAAAGTTTTTGGTAGATCTGATGGTTAGTTTGTTGACCAACGAGCCTCCTTAGTGAACACAACTCGAAAATACGTCACAGAACGGAAATATCGAATTCCTCCTTTAACATGCCTTTTAAGTGCATACCATCGATACGTATCAAGATGTTACTATCCTCTCCTGAAGGACACATCAATACAGATTCATGTCTCTTAATTCATCATTATTTTGTACACTAGAAAACATCAAAGACTCTTTTTATCGTGTTTTTTTCCATCATACGTCCCTCTAGTGATACACATCACTTTTTTGTGCATTCCCCCCCCCCCCCCCACACACACACACACACAAATTCTCAAGGTTGTGTCGATTTTCCGGTCGATGCCATCACCGGAGAAAACAACAGTCCAAATATTTAACCGATCCGAAAGTTTGTAGTTTCGATGAACAGAATTTTGCAAGTCTTCAGTGTTCAGCGTTTTTGACAAGTATGGGTCTTATTCGACTGGTTTTGTGATATATGGTGATGAAACTAGATTTGGCTGAGCCGTGAACGTTGAAAACATGCTATTGTGTCCCAGATTTTGATGGCAATCCAGATAATTCTCACTGTGTCAAATTACATACTCTGGGTGGATAGGGTTCCGTGTTTCGTCATGAGACAAGCGCATCAAGCATGAAAACCAGTGATCTAGAGCTAAACCAGCAGTCTAGAAAGTAAGGTACCTGCATGGGTGTGGACAAGTGTACTGACAATAATGGACCAACCGTATCAAGGTAGTGCTATTGACTGGTTGCTCATGTTTTGTTGTACGATGTATCATTGTATAAATGTACCGGCCATGTACCGGCCGTGATCATACATACAGTATTGACATATTAATCGGTATCGCATTGAAGGAATTAATGGTATGCGATGTAGATCATTATTATCTGCGCCTTGTTATTTTATGTAAAACAGGTGGTGGAGATATGTATATATAAAAGGTGTTGTTTACAAAAACATTCGAAGAATTTAATTTAAACAGAATGATTTAAAGTATATCTTGTATTGTAGACTGTTTGTATGTATACTTACATTTGGTGAAGGTTGGTAGCTGGATGCTAGGTCATTAGGTGTAACGATTAGCTGAAATATTTTCCAAAAACTGGCCACCGAGAGGACGTTAGTTTAGAAAACCCGTCAAAGGGGGTGATTTAAGTGAATTCCTATCTTAACCTTTCAATGTTGGTATTGAGGTTACCATTAGTGAGACTGAAAGTAATACCACAATGAAAGTAGGAATGGGCTATCAAATACGGAAATACGTGGAAAACTGCCCAAACTGAAAGATCACCGAGAAGACATGTAATGTTCGGTCCTAGCTTTCTATAGGTAGTCAAAGAGAATGACAGATTTGAATAGGGCCCTATCTTTGCGAACTTTCCGCTGAGCTATAGCGGATTCCATACAGAAGAATAGACTATTTCATGGTGAAGGGTTCAAATTACTTGTAATCTCTTTTGACTTGTTGTCAAAAAAAATCTTATCAAATGTGAGATAATAATGCCAATTAGTATAGGTTACATTCAAAACCTATGTATGACAGGCATAATTATACCTGTATGCACTCTATAGGCATGTTATGTTTTGTTGGCCAATCTTCAATATGAAACACGTCCGTCGGATATTTCCATCCGAGAGATCTTATAAATTTTGATAACTTGGGATTTAAAAGTAATTGTGAGTATGGTATCAGATAGGAACATTTTACTTGTGATATAAAGCACACCAATTTAATACATTCCGCTTGTAGATAGACGTAGAATGAGTGAAGATTTGCGATCCTCGCGGAGTGTTAGCCCAGATGAAGCTTTCCCGCACTGGGCAGCACCCATTGCTGCATGTGTAAGAAACTTCAAAGGGGGGACACTTATCGTCAACAGCGCACCATTCCGGGACGCCCTGGTCGAGGCAGAGCGAATTGTGAGTACAACTCTTGGTACATGTATATAATTCAAGATTCTTTGTTTATTTTCACGGATTCCAAAATCGATTTATTTCCGCTAATATTTTTTGTTTCTATTTATCCGCATAAATAAACAAACAACCGTTTCGCGATGATGAATATTGATTGCGAATTTCGCTGATATTTATCAGCACGCGTTAAATACCATGTGAACGGAAATTTAAAGACCCAAAATATAAGGTTGTTTGTTATAATCTCAATACAGCAAATCAACTTTTATTCGCGGTGAATTTTATTTTGCGATGAACTAGTGATAAATTGGTTCATAAAGACTGAGTTTAATACATATTAAAAAAAACCCAGCAATCTGATAACTGTTCGCGTCGACGATGTTTCATGAAAATTTCACACATGCCAAAAAGCTTGGTTTACACTATAGCCTATATGTAATATATCCCATGACCACAGTTAGTTTGCGCCAATCATGAAAATTTACCTCGATGACAATGATCCGGGTGTAGGACTATGTTTTCTCTTCTTATTTTAAGATTGATTTTTAGACATTTTGGATTATCTATTACACATGATTTTGTTGCAGTGGGTGGAGGAGAATATAGACTACAAGACAGAGGAAGAAAGGGTTCAGGTGAGCGGCCTTACCTATCTCTAAAACGTCAATCAGACTGAGATATTAGTATATAGTACTGTTGCTCTGTCGGAAAAAATATGTTCGTTATCAAAGCAGTGATTATAAATTTGATTTTAAGATATCGTAATTGTGTTATTGCAACCTAAAATTAAAAAGAAAATAAATAGAAAATGATAAAAATTTAAAAAAATTGTATTGTTATTCTAAATCAACGTCATACATTGAACAGCAATACTACACGCCATTAACACACACACACACACACACACACACACA
>WFKH01011581.1:44020370-44031564 GCA_016163765.1 Magallana hongkongensis | reverse complement strand
AACCACATGTGTATAAGAAAATGTTACCCAATCGCTTAAAATAAAAGACCTTTAAAGTAACCAGTAATCATAACCATGTTGCACGTTATGTTAGATATAAAACTTTACTTTTCGTTGGATTGGATCAAGAATAGCGAATATTTTCTTTTTCCTTTGCAGCCTCCGGGACAGAGAGACAACCTCACAAGGTCGGTATCTGTCTAGTGATGTACCACCGTACAATGAAACTAATGTTTTGTCATTGTTATCTTCATTTCAAATAAAACCACGATTTACACGATTAGCTACTAGTACTGGTATATAGACTTACGATAGGCATTCGTCGGGATTATATGTCTCATTGTCCATTTACATAGCTTTCAGCGAATAAAATGACTTTATGATTGAAGTTGGAATCTATTTTGTATATATGTTTGTCTTTTCAATGTTTGTCACAGAGAAGAGAAAATTATCCAATTAGAATCGGAGCTAGAAAGACTGAGATTAGAGAAACGAGACGGCGAGAGAGGATGGGGGGCAGGTAGCCTCCATGTTCATCACCCTTTGGAAATCAACACAGCCAGGTACTATCGAAGAAAACTGACATTGCACTAATTGCCAATAGTGAATAGAAAAAGGCTTCAGCATCATTTGTCATGTTATAGGATATATAGATGAATTTGTTTAGTCAATCAAAAAAGGCGTTGCAACCAGAATTAAATTATAGTTCTATGACATACAAAAGATGGATTTTTATTTATTTACCATAAGTTGATTTTTTTCCATTCTGAGTAAACATCATCCTTAAGCTATTCCTCGTAGGTTTTTTTTGTGGAATATGATCTTTCAAGAGTTTTCCATTAGGAATAAATTGGCGCGCGAATTAGTGGAAAAGTGGATCACTTATTAATTTCGAATTTTGAATTTTTGATTTACTCTGGTTTCTCTTCAATCCATGTAATTTAGATCTTTCGACTTTTACTAAAACATTCCGTGCATAGGAACATATCTAATGAGTCTATATGCCCTTTTAAAGCCCTGATTTCAATCGGGGTAAAAAAATATTTTTGAATTGCAATTAATTATTCTCTAGACCGGAAGATGTAGCAGAGTTGCTATCAGAGATATACAATACGGAGTGGCAGCCTGCCTTTGAGTACTTCATCTACAAGAAAAAAGCCCGAGAGAGGGAGGCAGCAGAGGAACTTCTGAAGCTTTTACAGGTCAGGCAAAATTAAAGCCACCGGATTTGAGTAGGAACAAAGCAAACGATTTTGAGATACAGAACAACAATTATTTTAATTCATAGAGATTTATGCTAGAACATCCACGAAATATATTACATATATATTATTTATCGTCGCCTGGTACATACGTTGCAGTGTGCTACTTGTTTAATATTTTGACCTCTGATTTACAGGAATGTTACGACTTTTGTGAGAAACTATCGGAAGAACACCTCAGAGACCTGACTGAAACTTTATTTGTTCCCACCTCAAACCAACATCTCCTCAAAAAGGTCGTCTTTTCAAAACCTTGAAATGATATTATTTTTCGTAATAGTTAAGCATGATGGGGTTTTTTTTTATGTGAAACTCGTACAGTATTTTTTTTTTTGGGGGGGGGGGGGGGGAGTCGGCGATGACCCGATTTCACGGTATTTGTGAGATTTCGATGATGGCTAAGAAGTGTAATTTGTTAAGTCCTGATTTATTTGATTTTTCAGATTCATGTACCAAACAAGGCAGACATAACTAGTCAGCATATAACCTCTGACCTCAACAGACTGAGAACGTCTGCGAACACACACATATTCCCGGTGGTCGAGCAGGTACGTGACTGGCGGACATTTTGCTTGTTGTCCGTATGTTTGTTTGCATTTTAAACTTTTGCAATGCAAGAAGCTTTTTGTACTAAATGAGTACTTTGTGAGTGTTTCTGTCACTTTATGAATACACAAAATGTTGTTTAGATACAAGTATATAAAGATATTCTAATTTTAATATGTAATATTTTTCAGCTCTTTTTCTTGACGGAAAAACACCATCTAAAGGCTTACATCAAGGCAGATAATCTGCACCCCTTTATTAGACTTTGCGTGAAGTGTGCATGGATTTCTAGTGTTCAAGACAGACCATTGTCGATTTCTTTCAAGCTGAAGCCCGGATCGAACTTTTATCCGGATGTGATGATTTCCCGGAACGCCCCAGCCCCGGAAGTAGATTATCTAGTATGGCCAATTGTGTTTAAGTACGACAACGGTCCTCTGCTCCTGAAAGGAATTGTCCATTGTTCTCAGTTGAAATGACATAAAAATATATATACATGTATTTACACATATATTTGCATATATTTACATATTAAAACCTGCTTAAATTCTTAAGGTTTTTTTTAAAGTGAAATGTATTAGTGCTTTTTTATATATCTGTGATATCAAAAATGTAGATGTAAATGAAAAAATATACATGATACCGATAGTATGTCCAGGTCCGTAAAATATCATTAGATACCTGTCCTTCGTTGACAAAAACTTTGTATGTTGTATTATAAATACACGTTTGGTACATAAACATTGGTCAAGGCTTACGGTTCTCTGACCCTTTGATAAGATAGATAACTCTTACTACATGCAAGATAAACGAACACAGTTCATTGTGCATTGCTGTATAGATTTTAGAATTACCTAGTATTCGTTTATTCAAAATTAGAAACATTCTGTTATATGTTATCTCGGGTGTACATTGCTCGATATAACAGAGATTTAGTGATCAAAGAGACATAAATTTCGTCAATGGAATATAATGTTTTTCTGTGTAAAGCAAAGGAATGCCAATCTACGCCGGCCCCAATAAGAAGATCCCAACATCAATATAAAAACGTAACCATTTTTTGTAAAAGGCAGCTCCCTGACACCCCGATAAAATTTCGTTTTCGTGATAACGATTTTCTAAAAGATTTAAAGAATTCAATTGTAATGCAACCAATTTCCAGCAGAATTTAGTGATATGTGCATGACAGAAATTGTCCACGACAACATATGGATACATGCGGGAACGTAGCATCGCTTTCCAAAGTGGAGAAGAGCGCCAGATTCTTGATTTGTTTGTTTTTTTAATATTCACATATATTAATTGTATTTTCAAAATAATTTGAAGGTACATGTATATACAAGTTTTACAATGAATTTTGGTATTTTTTTTCTTTCACCACCCATTCACACATGTACACACACTCACATAAATAAAGTAATATGCTTGTAATTACACAGGTAAATGGAATGTATAAAAAAAAAATAAGTGGATCGATCACTGCTCTTGATATTAAAAAAAAAAAATAAAGTATTACACTACTAGTTTTGTTCAAAAATATTTTTCCAAAGCCACCACTGGTTATCAAAACATGACAGTTTTGAATTGTGTTGCTACACACCTTTCAATGTATTAAATGATATAAAAGACCACACTTTGGAATTCTACTTTGTAACAACCATGAAAAAAAAATATACTGTTTGCAATATAATATAATAAAATTTATTACTTTTTTGTTCCCATTTAATGGTGTCTCACCAAAAAATAATATTGACAATGATTACTCGGACAAGCTAAAATTTCTCCACAGAGGTAATATTTTTCACACATAACAAACACATGCGGTATAGTTTAGCGCCAGATTCTTGCCCCCCCCCCCCCCCGACCCTCTTCTCCCAAAGGTACGTCCAACCATTTTTATATCCATTTTCATATTGTTACAGAAAGGGGGGGGGGGTGATGGGCAGAACGCTTGAAAAATTCAAAGGAGCTTCCTGTCTAAATCAGTTTTTAAAAAAATTCAGCCTTATCAAATATACTATTATACTGTATAGTTGTAGGGATAAAAAGAAAAGAAGTTTCATATACATTGATTTCATGATAGATGAAGAACGCCTATAAAAAATCACTTCCAATGTATGTAGATTTGAAAAAATGGTTAATTTAAAAAAAATGAGGAGAAAGAGGAAGGCGGGCGCCCCATCCCTGATCCCGTGTTGCTTCTTGCCTGAAATGATCCAATCAACGTATTTCTATCCACGGTACGCGGTTAGCGCGGACTATATACACGAATATTTTCCCGGAATTTATAATTTCGTCTTCAAGTATTTCATCTTTTACATTTAATCATGGCGGCAAAAATCAACAATGAGGATGTCAGCAAAGCATGGCTCATAATTACAGAGGTTTTGTCTCCAACTGCCAATGTAAGGGTTATACCTAGCAATACACAATGACTACGATGTTTTCTTATTCACTGTATTCAAAAAAGTGCTTAATTAATAATAAACAAATGCAGATACTACACGTCTCTTAACAAACAGGTCCAGGACAATCTCCTGATCACTAGAGTTTGCTACGTACACTCAGGTGCCAAAAGTATGTCAATTTGTTCTTTTCACTATATATTTCATTGAAAACCAACATTTTTAAAAGAATCGTTAACAAGTAACCCATGGACCGATTTTTAAAAGACTGGGATTGATAAATTCAGAATTTCTCTAGCTTTTTTTTTTTGCATCATTTAAACAATAAAATGCTTTCTTTACTGATTCATGCGGGATATGAAGGTGGCGACATTGCAGTAAAATACATAACCCCGCGTAATGCGGGTTATGTAAATTTTTTCTGCAATGATCGCTACCTTCATAACCTGCATGCATTATCAAAGAAAGCATTTTATTGTATCTTTTAACAAATTAATAAATTGATTGTGAAAAGTAAGTAAAATTCACTAAATTATGGTTGATGTACATCAGTACGCTAGCTAAATGAAGCAGCCAAATCTTCTTCTATGGGAACTGTAGTCTGACATCATCATGATTATTTCGTGCAGTCCGTGATTTTTTTTTAGGTCGCTGTAGGTTTCAACCAATCGATAAACGGGGCGTGTAGATTTCAGTCCTGTCAGTTTCTATAGAGCTATCAATTAACTATAAGTTTCCGTAAGAAATAAAGGGAATCATACTCGGTAGATGTAAATATATTTAAATGTTTTTCCAACCTCCAGTTCCTGATATTTGATATTCACAATCCAAAGGAAGATTTTTCGGCTTACATATTGCAATAGATATATAGTAGAGCTCTTAAAAAATATCTCTGTGTTGTGTTTGAAATATCAAATTATACAAATGAGTTGTCAAAAAACTGTTTCAATGTATGTCAAAAATGCAAATTGAATCTACTTTAATCAATATACATTTCTTCAAAATCTATCAAAAAATAACAACAGAAAACTGTTTTAAAATAAGTCTTGTTTTCAATGAAATATATAGGGAAAAAAGAAAAAATTGACATACTTTTGGCATGCGAGTGTAGTTTGAATTACCTACATAGCTTTAGTTACCTACCTGAAGTAGGTTTATTTAGCTACTCAATCAAACAGTTTTTCCTAAATGAGCATTTGTACAAGAAGTTGCACTTTGAACTGATCTGGAAAAAAAAAATCATGAAAAATTACACTTGAAAATGTTGATCCTTAAGTGCAATTGCAACCAAAGTTCATAAAGTCTTGAGGCTATGTATAACTGTTTAGGAGTGACCATACAGCTACTTCTTAAATGATATAACAAAGAAGAACAGTTTTGTTTAACATGATAATTGATTGGTATAATATTAAATTCAGCACAATGTAAAGTAATCACACTTATCCATGCCTCATTGCACACAAGGTGGCACACAGTTACTCAAACACTGGAAATGAATGTTTTGCTTAAAACTACTACTACACGTACGTTTTTACTATCTTTGATCTGGGTTGTTTTTTTGTCCCCCGCCGCAACGCGGAGCGGGGACATAGAAATGCCGGGCGTCCGTCCGTGGGTCCGTGTGTCTGTGGGTCCGTGTGTCTGTGGGTCCGTGTGTCCGTGCGTTCGTCCGTCACACTTTTTTGTAAGCGCTCTCATGCCTACAAATTTTGACAGATTTTCATTACATTTATACCAAATGTTTATACACCTATTACCTTGGTCAAGTTCGAAAATCAGCATTGGTTGATACTTTTTGCTGGAGTTATGGGACTCTGACCACAATAATGACTCCGTTTTATCCAAAAATTGACCTTGTAAGCGCTCTCATGCCTACAAATTTTGACAGATTTTCATTAAATTTATACCAAATGTTTATACACCTATTACCTTGGTCAAGTTCGAAAATCAGCATTGGTCGATACTTTTTGTTGGAGATATGGGACTTTGACCACAATAATTACTTCATTATATCAAAAATTGACCTTGAAAGTGCTTTCATGCCTACAAATTTTAAGATATTCATAAAATTTATACCAAATGTTTTATGCTCACACAAAGACGAGCTGGAGGGGGCATATTGTTTAAAATATTGCAATTTCATATACTGTGAAATCATTAGATTTCGTGGTGGTTCAATTTTCGTGGAATTCGTGGGTACCTCTCATCCACGATTTAACATCCTACACGAATTAATAAATAAGGGTAATAAAATCATATTTTCTTTGTAGGTTTTAGAGAATACACGAAATTACGTCCCCACGAACCTGTAAAATTTAAGCAATCCACGAAAATTGGCCCCCACGAAATTTAATGATTCCACAGTACAGTATACTAGTATACTGCTTGAACGGCGGGGGACCCAGGAATTCTATTCTTGTTTAAACTACACTGTACAAATACAGGTTGTCACTTCCTTGCAACTTTTTGTCTGTTTTACATTGAAATTAAAATTGCATAAAAGTAGCTAAATAAATCTATTCCAGGTAGGTAAATAAAGCTATGTAGTTATTCAAACAACGTTGCTAAATCTAGTAGTTGTACTGGACCTGACAAATATAGATGACTTGAGCAATAATTCATGGAACTGTTATAAAGTTTCAAAAGATCAATTGTTTAAAATGATTTTCAGGTAGAAATTTGATTGACAACTTAAATATTGATTGCAAATATGAAATGTGTTAAGATTGCTTAATGCAATCTTTTGTTCTAATGCCCTTTTTCATTTTTGTAGCAAAGAAAACAAAATGAAACTGAATTTCAAAATTCAGTTGATGTTATGATCCAAAATGGCCTGGGTTACATGATCGAAGAATGGTTTGTGGAATGTCTACAGCAGGATCTTCGAAGGAATGTTGCTCCAACCTTCTGGAAAATTTTTGAGGTAGAAGACTCTGAACTTTTGCCTAAACAACTCGGTAAAGCTGTGAATTATCTCCATGAGATAACCATGGGATACATGCCTTGCATAGACAGATTAAACTCAATGGCAGTGATTCTGGAAAACAGGAAGTCCTCGACAATATTTAATAAAAAGAATTTATCAGAAGCATACATTCTGCTGATAAAATCAATCATATTTTTCATCATGCCTGCCCAATTCTGTAAAGCAGTAGAACTATTTTATTCACAAGCTTTCAAAGTGTTTCATCACAGTACATCTGAGGATGAAGAGGAAGAAGGTTGGTGTATATTTACATGAATATCCAATGTTAGAGCTTAGTATCTGTAAGTTGTCCATCTATATGTACCGGTAATTCTATTACTGCATAATCACCCGCATTACTGATGGAGAAATTCAAGGTAAAAAACATATTGCAATGAATCTGAAAGCATGTAATTGTTAAATTCATGACCCTTTTTGATGACGTGTATATGATTCCCCAAGATTACATTATGTTGCGTTTATCTTGTCATTGAAACTCTCCTTCCTCATAGACATAGAGAGTCAGATGATTTAACCAGATGATTTAATTCTACCAGAATATTTTTGAAATAATGATGTTTGAATTAGGGTTTAGGTTATTCTAGAGTTGTCTATAATTATGATGTCTTTAATTATCTTCTTTGTATCAATAGAAAATATTTGGAAGGGTTACTCAATTTATAGATATCCTGTACCACTGGTGTTTTGATAGATGTACAAGCACATGTACTTGGGTGCAAACATTTTGTGTAGCACTTCTTCCTATAACACTTTTAATTTTTGTGTATGCTATGGATATTTGTTTTCAGATGAGGAGGATGAGGATGAGTGCAAGGGTTGTGACAAAGAACAGGAGGAGTGTGTGTGTAAGGACATTCTGGACAACTTCCACACCATCAACCGACAACTGTAAGTAGAGTATATAAAGGCCTTACAAGGGTATGCTGATGATCTGTTTTATCAACAGTTTATTGTAATTATTCAAACTACATAACAACAGCTACACCCGCATTGCAAATGTACATGTAAGAAGTAAATACTAATATGCTTTTTGCTTCCTTATTATTATACCTAATAAGGAAGCAAAAAGCATCAAGTGTCTTCTGGCAAATTTCAACTATCCTCTGTTCTTGGCCTTTTTATTTCATGAATTATTTTTTTTCAGGGATGATATTGGAATTTTAGAGAGAGTATCTGGTATGGCGGTGACCTCCATTGTACACGACAGAATTAAACACCACATTGAAAACACATGCAAAGGAAATTTTGAAACTTCCTACCTAAAAAATCTTGAGGAGGTAAATAATATTCAGATTTTTAAAAATTTATACATAATAGGTTTGGACATGAAGCATGATCTACATTAACCTTCAGTTAGGATAACTGTGCACAGAAATAAATAAATATACATGTAATTGCTCTTTGTTTGGTATTAACTGAGAATGGTTTTTTGTTTTGTTTTGCAGTGGCTGGACAGTAAAGTGTTAGGTTGGCTAACCCTAGTATACTCTGGAAATTGTCGAAATACAAATGCTGACTGTATAGAAGGATTTAAAGGGAGACTACTTCACTTTATGTATGAGACCTTTGCAAAGACACACATAGATCAGCTGTTTAACATTATCATCGAATTTCCAGAGTCAGAGCCTGCCATTCTCGATTTGAAAGTGTGTTTAGAAAAAACAGACTTGAGAGGAACACTGGTCACATCTCTGAAGACTGCATTGGAAACAAGGCTTTTACATCCAGGTTTTAAAACATATATTTTTATGTAAATACATGTATGATTGCTTTGATAAGGAAGTGTTTAACTTTATGCCTGTACTTAACCTGTCTGTAACTGTTATTTAGGTGTGAATACATCAGACATTTTGACGGCATACATCGCTGCTATCCGTGCACTCCGGATATTAGATCCTGTTGGAGTTATCTTGGAGCTTGTATGTGATCCAGTGAGACGGTATCTCAGGTATTGCTCAAAAGTGATAGTGTGCGTAGCACATGGATCAAGAATGATTGACATGTTTATGTATAATTTTGCACACAGTACCGCTTTTTATTATATACATGTAAATGTAATTATGTAAATAATGTTTGTAAATGAATGAAAAATTATATTATTTAAAATGTACATGTAGGTCCAGAGACGACACCGTGAGGCAAATAGTATGCAATTTGACAGATGATGGCAGTAATGAACTGCTGGATGAACTTCAGAAAGGTCAGCCATTGCTGGATGATGGCTGTAGTAGTGATGATGAGCTGGATGATTGGGAGAACTGGATGCCAGATCCCGTCGATGCTGATCCAAGTAAGATACATAGAACTTTCCAGAATCGTATTTACAAAAAATCGTAAATCTGTCAATATATATGTGTGCATGTATTTCAAAACAACTCGGATGTTTTTAATATTAATACAGGAACCACATCAAAAAGCAGAAGGGCTTCGGATATTATTAGCATGTTGGTGAACATTTACGGAAGCAAAGAACTCTTTGTTCAAGAATATCGAACACTTCTCGCTGATCGAATATTGACACAATTTAATTATGAAATAGTGAAGGAAATTCGCTACTTGGAGCTTTTAAAATTAAGATTTGGAGAATCTCAGCTTCATTACTGTGAGGTTATGTTGAAGGATGTGGCTGATTCTAAGAGACTTAATTCAAGGGTAATGGATGAGAGGCTGAAAGCTGCAAAACGAGAGGTAAAGGGATTCTGTGAATTAAACTGGACAAATGATCAATAAAGGTGTAAGATTAGTATACTTTTCTCTAACAATTACATGTATGTACATCGTATTTTACAGGAAATTGAAGTCAATGCAATGGTGCTTTCAGCCCAGTTCTGGCCTGCCTTTCGAGAAGAAAAGATCAAGTTACCAGAGGTCATGCAAAAATCCTTGGAGGAATACACCAACAAGTTTGAAGCCCTTAAAGGAAACAGAACACTAAATTGGAAGCCCCATCTAGGTAAGAATATACATGAACTTTCAACTTCAGCCTATTTGTGCTGTCTCTTGATATTTGATCAATTAACTGTATTGAAATGTATGTACATGTACATTGTACATCGGCATGCAAAATTTCACTTCAGTGAACAATGATTTGTATGCTAATATTTTACACTTTTTAAACTGGTGTATAAATCATGAACTTTGTTTGATAGGGTTGGTGAATATTGATGTGGAATTGAAGGACCGGACACTTAACTTTAATGTATCTCCAGTTCATGCTGCCATAATTATTCAGTTCCAGTCACAAGGTACATGTACTTAAACGATGTACTTATTTTATGTATACTAGGTACATTTTTCACACTTAATCCTCATACATAATATGTACCGGTAAATAATTTATTTGTCAATAACAGGCTGTGTATTACTTAAATACACTATGTACATACTTTTGTATTAAGTTCTTCTGTTTTACTTATCTGGATTGTATCCTACACATACAAAGTACATGTATTTGGAGTAGATTTAATTTATAAGAAATAAGATGTAAGATCATCCTAAATTTCTGTTAATTGATGCATTTAGAGAAAGAGAGAGAGAGAGAGAAAATATACTTAAAAACTTGTAAAGATTTGTCAAGATTTTGTTACTTAACGTGGTATTGAAGTTTTTGTAACTAAAAGAGATTATTATTCTGTTAATTTGTTAGAAAAATTAAAAAGTACCATTGTGGTTTACTTTATTTATTGAAGTTAAAAGATTGATGCTAGCAATAATTTTAGGTGAAAACTATGATTGAACCCTTAACTGGTGTGTTTAAAATGATTGCAAAAGGCTTACATGCCAATCATTGCTATCAATATTCTCTGTGTGATTGCAGAAACCTGGACCGTGGAGGAGCTGAGCAATGTACTGCAGATGCCAGCCACAGCCTTGAGGCGGAAAATAGCGTACTGGCAGACACAGGGTCTGCTGAGGGAGGAGGCCACAGACAAGTTTGTGTTGGTGGAAGAACACAAAGGTCGAGCACTGCATGACATCATTGTCACCGATGACGA
>WFKH01011581.1:44001658-44012046 GCA_016163765.1 Magallana hongkongensis | reverse complement strand
ATATTAACCTAGCCTCATATTGTAATAAAATCTTGAGAAACAATACAAAATGTACAATATTCTTCAAATGAATACCTGAACTGCATGAATGTAATTGGAACATCATTGGACTCCGTCACAGCGACTGATTGCAAAGGTTCATCTCGAAGCTCTTCTGGCAATTTGGATCTTTCTTCTTCAGACATAAACTTACACTCGTACAGATAACCAGCATCAAATTCTCCCTATTAAAATTAAATAAAATAGGCAATCATTAAATGTCTGCTATTAGCAACATTTAAAGGCAAGACAACTTGGACACAAAATTCGACTTTACCATTGAAAGCCAGAACTGTCCCTCATCAGAGTAGAAGCCAGTCAATATTGGACTGGGCTCTGGTGGGATGTATGCTTTCCATTCTGGTTCTGGAGTCTTCTTCTCTGCAATTCAAATAATGGACTCAAGAAACTATAGATTCCTTTCATATCATTTCAAAAACCCCAAAAGACATAATAAAGACTGGTTCACAATGAGAAACATTGGAGACAATTGGGTTCTCACGAGCCTCATAAAATTTTCTCACAACAAAACAAAAGTTTGTTCATTCTATAAATGTGCAGATTTTAGATTTTTTTTTATCAGTCACAAAGAAATTCCATAATTTTCAATTATGCCTTAAATTGTTTACATCTTAAACATCCCCCTTCATAAGCTTTAAGACTTGCCTTCTTCCACATCTCCCTGTTCAGACTCAGTCTCAAGTCCTCTCTCGATCCTCTTCCTTCTTTCTTCCTCCTCTCTCTTTTTCCTCTCCAGCTCCTCAATTCTCTTCCTTTCCAATTCTTCTTCATGCTGTAAGATTTAAAGAACAATAAATACCATAACTCTGATTCATGCTGTTTCCATTCCAAGTTAAAGATGCATTATTTTCCTCTTTAATATATTGACATATCTATTAAACGAACACTTACTCGTAGCCGTGACTTGATACTTTTGAACTTGAAGGATCTCATTGGTAAGCCGGTAATGTGGAAAGTTTTAGATGTATCAAATGTGGCACCATCTGGTGAGTCGATCTCTAAGACAAGTCCACCTTCACAAAATGCAAGAAGGGTGGATTTTTTCTGAAAGATAAAAACAAGAATAAGTTCCACCAGTTTTATTCCTCATTTGTCGGTACTCGGTACACATTCTGATAGTAAAAAGTGACATCAAGATTTAGACAGGAAATTATTAGTTGATTAATATGTTAAAATAACAACTTACAAATTTGGAGGGAGACCACTGAATTTGTTTCACTGAGGAAGGGGTCTCAATAAATCCAATGGGTTCATAGGTTGCTCCAATGTTCAAGAAAAATATCGTGTTGTCTGCACCCTGTGAAATGATTATTATACTGAATTAATATCTACCACGCACATTTGGTAAATGAGATAATTTGTACAGTACATGTTTATTATTAATTGAGATTTCAAAAAAACCATACCGCTGTGGCAAGAATTTCCCCTTTATCATTGACAGCAATGGAGGTCACTTCCTTAGTGTGGGGTTTAAAGACCTGCTTGAGGTCAAGGTCAATGTCATGCTTGTGTTTTTTGGGGGCTTGGTCCTCACCAGCCTTGGCAATGGTCATTACCCTGACCACACCATCACTAAACCCAGAGATGATCGTCTTGCCCTTGGCATCAACCTGTAATTCAATTTAAAAATTAATTTTCTAGTGTTTAAGTTCAAAATTGTTAAGTTTACAATAATCTGATTTTCAAGATTTCATAACTGCTTACAAAGTTTTACATTTCTTTCTCTGTTTTGATTTTTTTATACATGTACTAGCAATGACTACCCTAACTGAAATTCTGGGTTTAATTGTACAGATAAACAGCATTAAAACATCTTATTTAAATGCATTGGAAATAGATGTATCAGCTTACAACTTGTGGGGCCCAAATCAGGGTAGTTCCAGCATCAGGGAACCTCTTCTCACATAACTGCTTCTTTTGCAGGAAATCAAACACCCGGACAGTTTCTGAAAAATTTGAGGCAAAATTTATAATTCAGC
This sequence comes from Magallana hongkongensis, assembly GCA_016163765.1. Lineage (NCBI taxonomy): Eukaryota > Metazoa > Mollusca > Bivalvia > Ostreida > Ostreidae > Magallana > Magallana hongkongensis. The sequence continues at coordinate 44,010,007 of WFKH01011581.1, read as the reverse complement.
TGGAGATTCTCCTGACATCAAAACCACATACAAAATGAAAAAAAAAATCTGAGAAGAGAGGTAAAAATGTAAAGAGCTACAGCAATTAACCACTTACGATCAACACCAGTGGTGGCAACTAGATGGGTGAGTGGGGATACATCACACCCAGTGATGGCTCCAGCATGGTAGGTGAAGAGCTTGTCTGGGGCTTGGGAGGTGTGGGTGAAAGTCAGGTCCAGCTTCCATATACCACCATTGGCATCCTACAAGAAAAGTTGCAATGAATACTGGTATTTCTATACCTTATATCGAATTTACATATGAAATACTTCTGTGTTGCAAACTGCGAAAAATTATCTTACATACATGTATAACTGAAAATTAAGGAAATAATAGCCCTACCTGAGCATACCATGTGGTGACCTCATTTTCTGCATCAGTGGACTTGAGTATGGACTTCAGTTGGACATCATGGCCAACACGCAGCTCATTCATTGGCTCCATCTCAAAAAGTCCTGACTCATCTGCTACATCAGCTGTGTCTACACTTTCAAAATCCCAAACCTGGAAAAAGAAAACAAAGCATACTTTATTTCATTTAGAAATAATTTTAAAAGCATTGTTGATAGTTGGTAAAATTGATTGATTAAATTTATCAATTCATAGAATTTATATACAAACTTACCCGAATAAATCCATCAGAGCCCACTGTCATCAACTCTCCCTCATCCAGAAGAATTTGCTGAATGGATCCCTGATGACACAGTTTCTTCCCTTTGCGTCCTATTTCCACTTTAATCAAGCCTCCTTCCCACAAGAGCATGTTTCCTGCCTCTGTTCCAGACAAGACTTTACCATCAGGGAGCTCCACATAGCCTTCTATATCTGAAATCTCAGTTTTTCCAAACTTTCCTAGTTCTCCTTGAAGTTTCAAACCAGTGAAAGTATCAGCCATTTTCCAAAATCTAAAATGGCCATAGAAAGCAGTTTAAAACATGTAGTTAAGGGCCGGTACTCACGATAAGGCTTGCCTTACAAGTCTAAAACTTCTGTCTTTAAAGCCTTACGTTTCTAGTGTCCACACGCTAAGGCAAGCCTTACATGATTATAAACATCATTTTCATAATTCCCATGTGTTTTTGTTTTTCTCTAAACATTACAAAAATGAGGACAATATCATTACTGTAGCAGCAGTTATTTTATTGGCTACGGCAATTAAACTAATTAAAAAGAGGAAAAGGGTAAACAGACGTCTGGATACGTCTTTGGGTTCAAAGAAGAGCTGTGCGATGCACTGCTGCATGAATTGCGCCTAGAAGACCCTAGCGCCTTTAAAAATTTTGTAAGGATGGATCAGCAATGCTTTGCAGAGTAATTGGATCTTGTAACTCCATTATAGCATGTGGTCACTCAAATCTACCCACGTGTACGATTTGATGTAAATATACAGTGTATTGACATTAGGGTAAATGATTTTCATTGGCCATGATACAAACGTCTGCTAAGTCTTGTATTAGGAAATAGAGCAGTGCTCTATTTGTATCTTTGACTTGTATAAAGCTTGCAAAAAGGTGTATTAAGGGTGTACACACGACAAGGCAAGAACTTCAGTTTTAAGACTTGTAAGGCAAGCCTTGTCGTGTGTACTGGCCCTAAAGGTAATATTCATACTTTAAATGTATATTTAAAAATACACTCGATTTTTCTTAAATTAATTTCAATTCTAAAAAGAAATAACTGAATTATCAAAAACACTGTTAGTACTATTCCAACGAGTGGTGATATCACAGGTATTAATTATATAGTATAAATTATGATAATACCTGATATGTCCAGTACCAGATGTGGTCAACTGACCCTCCAGCTCTGTTGAGAAGGTCACACGAAACACTTCCTGTGAGAAGGCCTTTGACCTCAATACGGTCTGCTCCTCCTTCCAGTCCCAGATGGTTAGCATGTAATCGGGGTCTCCTCCAACCGAAGCCAGCAAATCACCTTTAGGACTTTAAAAAAAATAAAACAGAATTCAATTAAACATGTACTGAGGAAACTTTTAATGTTCAATGATGAGATAATCAGATTTATGATGAATTCCTCTTTTTTACATACTTAAAATCAGCATAGGAGTATGATCGCTCTGTTCCACCTCGAAGAATTCGATGCAGTTTTAATGATGGATATTCAAAAACATTGATGTTTGGTGAAACTCCTTTTTCAGCCACAGCAAAATATTTCTTTGAAGGATGAACCTACAAGCAACAGTCAAATTTTGAATTGTTTCGATCAATGTCACATTCGTAAATCAGTTTCAAATATCTTCACATCTTTTAGAACTTTATTAACTAATGTCTACCACAAGTACTTGTACAACTGGAGTGTGGATAAGCACTTACTGTAATGGCCCCAATACCGCCTCCACTGGTGCTTCGTAGGTATTTCTGCTCCTTTGTCTGTAGGTCCAACAGCATCACATAGTTACCTGCAGCAAAGCAAACAGTTCTCTCATCCAAAAGATGAAGGTTGTGGCGCTTTGTACAGTCATAACCAAAAGAATATCTACAAAAGATGGAAGGCTTCTTCTGTAAGTCATAATCACAAAATTGCTCAGAAAATTTCAATGTAAAACCAGGGATTTTAATCTCAGTTTATATTGCAAAAAATATATGTATAGAGTATGATGTGTATTTTAAAAGTATCTTTGAGAATAAAAGGCTTACATGAGATTTAGGTAATCCTTTGGTAAGCCTGAATCTTGTGTTATATGTGGCTGAGATATCATTTCCTCATAATTATAGAAAAAGTCATCAGGAATCTTCTTTTTCTCCTCTTCTGCTTTTTCAAGTTTCTTCTCCTCTTCATCTGCTTTAAAGTGTATGGAATAAAGTGAAGATTTTGGAGATATTCTTTCAAATATTAGAAAAACAAATTATTAAAAAAGATGTTAAAATAATTAAATAAAATGAATTTTGTGCATTTATCAATAGGCCTCCAAAACCAGTGTGTGTAACTGAAGAGATTTTCTTTCAAACTCTGCTTTACGATTTTATCTAAAATTTTATAATATTTTCAAGAGAATTAACTGACCATTTTCTTCCTCATCTGCAGCATTTTGATTTTTATCCCCTTCTGCTGCATCTTTGGATTTTTCTTCAGATTTTTCACCTTCTACTTTCTTTTCCTCCCCTTCTGCTTTCTTTTCCTCCCCTTCTGCTTTCTTTTCTTCTCCTTCTGCCTTCTTCTCTTCCCCTTCAGCTTTCTTTTCCTCTCCCTCTTCTTTCTTTTCCTCTCCTTCAACTTTCTTTTCTTCTCCCTCTACTTTCTTCTCTTCCCCTTCAGCTTTCTTTTCCTCCCCCTCTTCTTTCTTTTCCTCTGAGGATTTATCTTGGCCTTCCTCTTCAGTCTTCTTTGTAGTGTCATCGGCCTTACTTTCAGATTCTTGGGGTGCTTGCTGTTCTTCCTTTTTCTCTCCCTCTGACTCTTTCTTTTCCTCCTCTTTTGTTCCTCCTTGAGTTTCCTCAACCTTCTCCTCAGCCTTTTCTGGAGGAGGCTCTGATCCTGGCTCCTTCTCCTCTGAGGACTTTACCTCCTCACTCTTCTTTTCTTCCCCTTTTGGAGCATCATCTTTTGCCTACAAGAAATGGTGCCATTATACATGCATATAATTACATGTACTTGGATATACAAAAGATATTCATTATATCAGTGGTTTATTGTATTAGAATTTTTCTTCAGCTGTTATACAACACTACTGTTATCTATTTCTCACCTGTTCTGTAGCTTGAATAGGAGGTTCCACTTTCTCACTTTCCTCGGGTTCTAGACATGAAATTTTGACATGATCAAAATATTCAAACCAAAATCATTATTACCTGTATACATGTAATATTTAAAAAAATGGAAAGAGTTATCGGTAACAAAACAAAATTGATGATAAAAAAATTTCAATGTCATCATTTACGTTTTAAATTTATTGCTAAATCAGTATTCCTTTTTTGAATTATCACTTTATGCATAAATTGTAATTTTGTTGTAACAAATACCTTTTTTCTCTGCTGGGCTATCTCCCTTTCCCCCTTCTGCTGCTGTAAAAAGCAAGACTCAAAATTAGAGATGTTAGATCATTAACAACTCTCACATTCATATCCAATATCAAAGGAATTTTAGATTTTCGACTACGGTATTCATTATTTTATATTTAGTAGAATATCCTCATTACGTTAAAACTGAATTTAAGTGTCATCAAATATGTATGACGTATTAACATTTGTTTAACAGTATTCTAAAAATGTACATGAACTGATATAATAATTATATGGAGATCTGAAAGTGAAATATACCATAACAAAGAAATACAGATTATGAATTTACATTTCATGTAATATGAGAGATCATGCCATGCAAATTTACAAGGGCATATTGAATTAACAGACAAATAATGAACAGATTGTCTATTTTTTTGCAATGAAATAGATACATGTACAGCAATGTAAACTGTGAATTTTTGCAAGGACATGCACATGCTTATAAAAGGGAGTGTTTTTTATTTAGAGTAAAGTTTATTCTTCCATGCCATTTGAAGATTTACAATAGACTGAAGAATAACATGCTCTTTGTTGAAGCTTCCATTCAGCAAGAACGAAATATACGATATGTATACTATATGGCAGGTAACAGCATAAATGTTGCTGATCAATTCATGCCGTTGTCTTGTATTTGAAGTTGAAAGATATGTTGTACCAGTGATTATCAAGGGTGTTTGGTTGGTCAAGCATTAAAGAGTGAGGCAGAAATTTTCTCAGTGGGGGTATATACCTGTTGGCAATAATTACCAACATTGGTCTTACTTTCTGAAGATGTGAAACTTTCAGGCTTGTTTGATAACCCAGGGCCTGTGCCCCTTACAGATAACTCTGAGACGTTGGCTTGTTTCTTGGTTATTAAAGGAGGTGATTGTTGGCCATTTCCATCTGCATCCAGCAATTCATCCTGTTTCAGAGCTCTGTATTCATTCCCATCACCCTTAGGCATTTCATTTGATATTATTTTAGAACTTTGTTCACCACCATTATATACACTAGATCTTTCATTGATTTTCTCATGAGGGTTCTGTTTTCCAATTTGGTCATAATCTAACATCAGTGATTTATTTTTGGCAGAAACATCTTCATTCTTATCAATATTTGTAGGTTTTAGAAATGAACTGGTCTCGACACTCTCCTCTGATTTTTCTAACTGGCTTTGAGGCATGTCATCCTCTGAGATGGACTGGGAGCATTCTGCCTCATACAATGCATCATCTTGATGCCTAATCCTATACCTTCTGAGAGCCTCTGCTTTTAGTTTGTGTGTGGCACCACGAAGTGAAAGTCTCTTTTCCCCATTATTTTCTATTCATAACATGTCAAAAAATTGTTAACACACACATGACTATAATGATAATTATTCAGTACCATAAATTATGTAGCAAGAAAAAGTAAAGAAAATATATGCACCTGAGATTCTCAATTAGAATTTAAAAGGCTCCTAACTGAAAGCAATATATGTACGTTTCGAAGGTTGAAAATTATAGTTTATAGTTAACAGACTTAAATCAACTTCTTTTCGGTAATTTTAACCCCTTAAGTAATTCGAAAAAAAAAAATCAAAGATAAAACTTAATGTGTGCTGATAATTTATACACTTGGTTCATGTCAAGCATAACAAATACTTGTATGTGAGCTAAGTAAGCACAAAATTACAACATCTAGAGCAAAGATTCGTCTCAACGTAAATGTGATTAGATGATGATACATGTTTTAAATTGAGGCAATTCAATTGTGGCATAACATTGAATGGAATAACACTAAACAGTAAACAAGTAGTTCAATCAAAATGCAAGAGGACAACGACTATTCCACTGCATAAACATTCTTCGTATATGCAAGTTTCCCATATTTCTTAGTCATGCTATTTACTGTATATTCATCAACGTAAATATCTTTAAAAATTCACAATACGTGCAATAAATCAAATAAAATAAAAATAAACCGTACTTTTCTCGTCTTCCATGTTCCCTTGTTGCTAAGAAGCACCGAGTTGCTAATTACGCGAATAACGATCCCGATCAAAACTAAAGAGCACTTGCTTTTGACTTATTTGAAATGGAATCATTCAATATTGTGGCATTTGTGAATTGATCAGTCCAATATGTGGTTTAATAAAATGTAGCTGAAATGGAATAATGTCCAATAAATATTATTTCGAATACATGTTTTTATATTTTTTTCGAACATGTTATGCTTTATTCTAAATATGCATGTGAGATCAGTATGAAGTTAAGCGAATAATTCTAAAGCTTTACGTAATGTTAAGACGAAGTTGAAAAATTAATTTTCTAGGACTATAGGAAATCTCCTAAAAGCGACGGAGAGTGGTCGGATGGGAAGTTCAGATTCATACTGTATTCAGTTATAACATTCATTTACTCTATCGATCTCTCCCATTTATATACATACAATGTTTAAAATGATTTGTATTTTTTAAAAGATTTTCCAAAATATATTAAAGAAAAGCAACAAATCTATCACGTTAATTGGGGAAACGATACCTACATTGAACTTATACTTCTAAATGAACTTTAACAGGAATAATAATATTAAGAAGAATTTGTCTCTCTCAAATAGAGAAAATTTTGCATAATTCATTTTCAAAAAGTCGTCGTTTATTTTTAATCTGAAAAATTATCTTTAACCTCCATACAATAAACTGTACTTAAATTGTACTTGTTTAAACAATGTTTTCAACAATTAAGTTCCGAATATTTCATCCGTTTTACTTGCATAGAATTGGTGGATGACTTCTGTGATCAGTAGATGATTTCACTTATTTATAAGCGTGAATAAATAATACTACAGAATGTAATGTACAAATAAAGTTTTATTTAAAAAAGAGAAATCAATTCGTGTCGATTGGTGAAAACATTTGCTATATCCCGAATTTTGACTTCTACGAATGTTTTAACACAAGTATATAGCAACAATCTGAAGAGAGCGGCACAAACTACCGTTTAACTGTACATACATTTTTGTGATTTGCGTTGAGTTACTTAAATATTGCAGCACAGCAGGCCGGAAAACTGCAGCCAATATCTTCATTTCCTACACTCAAAAATTCTACCATGGTTGAGATTAATTCATGCTTTATTTGATGTTTTAAACTGCACATGGATTTTAATTGATTCTGATGGATATTTTTGTTCATTCATTACATTTGCATGAATGAAAGTGATTTTTGCAATAGTAGAATAGATTAGTTTTATAAAGTTCTCTTTCAGTATCGGGTTTCTTAACCGTTTAACTGCTTCATGACAACATTTGTTGTGAAACTTTGCAATTAATGATATTAACCATGATTTTTACCAATCTTGTCAGGTATTTCCATCAAAGAAAGTCAAACATTTCTAAGGCATGCAAAAGATTGAATATATTAAGATTACTCAAGCATACAATTGATAGAGAAACACTGGTTAAAATATATATGGCTTTTATCAGACCTATACTGGAATATGGTGATGTTGTGTGGGGCAACTGTACCAAGGAAAACTCTGAATTGCTTGAAAAGGTACAAATAGAAGCAGCCAGAATAATAACAGGGTTGAGAGTTAACTCCTCTAAAAGTATTTTATATAGTGAACTTGGCTGGGAAACCCTACAATCTCGAAGGGATAAACACAAGCTTATTCTATTCTACAAAATAATTCATGGTTTAGCACCGCAATACTTGTTAGATTTAATTCAACCATACTTTCCAACTGAACATGCATATAATCTTAGGTCTAATGGCAATTTTTACTCTCTGCCACTATGTCGGACCACTTCTTATTACAATAGCTTTATTCCGTCTACAATTAAATTATGGAATAATCTTGATGCAGAAATAAAAGATTCATCATCTTTGTCTATTTTTAAGTCTAAACTCAAAAACCAAAATATACCCAAATCTTACAAACATTACAGCTTTGGCAATAGGAAAGAAAATATTATTTTATGCCAATTACGGAATAAAGCTAGCAATTTAAATGCTCATTTATTTAAGGATTTTTTAATTAATGATAGTCGATGTACAAACTGTGGTTCTGAATCTGAAGGAAATATGCATTTTTTTTTCGAGTGTCCAAGATACACTCAACAAAGAGTTCAACTTTTTAATCAATTTAATGACATTAGTGTACCTTTTCATATTAACTATATTCTTTATGGTAGCTCTGACTTTTCCTACAACTTAAATTGTAAAATCTTTTCTTATGTTCATAGTTATATCATAGCTTCTAAGCGTTTTTGACTTTTTTTTTTTTTTTTTTTTTTTTTTTTTTTTTTTTTTTTTTTTTTT
>WFKH01011581.1:43986736-43998334 GCA_016163765.1 Magallana hongkongensis | reverse complement strand
AAAAAAAAATCAAAAATCAAAATAACGTTAGTTATGAGTATATTAAATAGACAGATATATGAAAGTTTTACATTTAAAGTCTCATTAAAATCCTTGCCATATTATTGAAGAGATGGGGTAAATTTTAAGTTACCTTTCCAAATATTTGAAAAAGATATGAAACTTCATTAAACAAGATGTGATCACACTGAGAGATAGCTGGATGTGTACACATCAAGTTAATCAACAATAGTTAACACTCAAAAAGAGAATTTCCCTATGGTACAACATTCCTAGTGCATTGGAAAACAACAAATTCATTTGACAACAATGGACATGATAAGGGATTTGAATTTCAGTAACAGATAAAGGGGAAAATCTAGTGCAGTGATGTTAAAAGAGCTCAAGAATTCTACAAAGTATTAGTACCAGTATGAATATCTAACAATTGAAAACTGAAAAAGTTATTGCAGTGATCCTGAAAGAAAATGCTACAAGTGTTGTAACAGAGAAACTGTGAAATATCTATGAAACAGATAGCAATAGGTAGGTAAACATTCAGACAGACAGTAGATGTATAGCCATAATGGTTAAGCCATCTTCACTGTTTTCCTGGCTCTACAATGAACCCAGACAAACTGACCTTCAGGAAGGCATCAATGTCTCCAACAGCAGGGATAAGGTCAGGGATAAACGGTAGAAGACTGTGATCTAGTTCAATTGTCTGAGGAGTGTATCTACAATGATAACGCAGTAAACCTACACTTGTCAAACCCAATCATTTACTGACCTTGATGAATGCATCAATGTCACCCACAGCAGGAATGTAATCAGGAATAAATGGTTTAAGTTTGTATTCTAGCTCTATAGTCTGTGGTGTATACCTGAAAAGAAACCATACCATACCATCGCACTCACTTCAGAACTTTTCCTTTTGACTAATGAAAGTTCTCACACTTGTTTTTAAAAGGTGAAATTTCATAACAAATATGGGAAAATAATATATTCTATTACGTAAATATATAACCCATAATTAACTAAAAAAGAATACCTGGTAATGTATTGAAACAGTTCTTTTATTTCAGGATTTACAGGAAGATTTTCGTAATCACCAGGGTCATAAGCTCTGAAACAAATAAAATAAAATTAAAGCAAAAATTTTAAAGTAAACACTGGCCTGATCAAGTCAATAAGATTTCTTGAATTTATATCCATTATATGTGTAGTATAATATGACTTTGATTAAAATAGTGTATCTTTATAGTAGTACATACCCTTCAACTGGAACATGATCATCATCATCGTCGTCATCATCATCGTCGTCATCATCTGTATCTGACCCAGAATCATCATCATCATCATCATCTTCGTCATTCTCAAACTGCTGTTGCTGTCTGGGCTGAGGTTTAGGGGCCTGTGACTGTTGCATGGGTTTCAGTTCACCTTGGGGAGGCTAGATGTGATAACAGGAATTGTTCAAGATAATAACGTTTCACAGTAAAACCTCTAACTCTACTTTATTTTATATCAAAACACACTAGTATTTCAAAAGTAATCAAATTATGTAATACATACCACAACACTGCCAACTTAGTATGGTAATAAAAAGCTTCATAAAAATGCTAACAGGATAATTCCTTTCTATTAAACCATTTCAAAGAAAACAAATATCTGAATAGTTTAATGGCTATATCATATCATCATATTTTTGATATTATCAAATTTTATTAGTTATAAGAATCCAGCTGCAATAATCATTTATGTAGCCTTTCTAAATCCCCCCTACCCCTCTGAAAAAAAAAGTCATAACAAAGGCATTAGGGAGGAAAACATATTGGAGCAAGTAGAATTCTTGTATTGAAGCATGTGAAATAAAATGTATGTACCATTTGATTCATATTATCCTCGAATTCATCATCATTTTCATCAGACATGGTTGTTTCCGGGGGTGTATCTCCTCTACTCTGTCCTCTTGGTGCAGAAGGCTCAGATGCTGCAAATTTATGAGCCAAAACTGACAAACAGTGATTTCAAAAAATCTAAAGTCTCATTTTTAAGTTTCGCATGTATTTCAATCTTTAAAATAATTGATGAAACAAAAATCAAGAAGCAAAACTCCATAGAGTTTAATGTGATGATTTTGAAATATGACTGTTCCCCTTCAACCATTATTGGTTAACCACTGTTAGTGAACATGTGACAAAAAAGGCAGGCCTTTCAAGTGCGAAATTAAAGTAAACACTGTTCATTATCTAAACATCAAGATTTCCTGAAATGAAGGTATCGCAGCAAATAGTAGTATATAATTTTTATTTAAAACAATGAAGTTTATTCAAAATGTCAGACTAAGTTTATATCAACTTATAATAACAGTAATTTGTGATAATTATAAAATCGTTTTTTTATTGTACACTTGATAAAAAGATGTTTGCTGATATTTTTTTTTCTCCATTTACAGACCAGTCTCTCCATCATCACATTGTTTTATCCCTTTTCAATTTAAATGTGAAAAACACAGTAAAAATATATATGCAATATAATCCCAAAAGCCAAAGCAGGACCAAACACAAAAAGTTTCTACATCTATCAAGATTCTAGATATATATAGTCTTCTGCAATTGCTTTCATGAAGAAAGATTCAGATAAGCAAAAATAACGTGAAGGCCAAAATTTTAAGGACCATGCATCTCAAAAATTTTAACAATGAAAAAAGAGGTTCATGTACATAAAAATGTATTGCAAAAATCTATAAGATGAATACAGTTTATTCCTATTTATACCTTAAAGAAAATCTTTAAAAATAATGGGAGACGTGTACTTCTATACCCAGTCATACTGCAGAGATATGCATTCATAAGGGTCTTTAAGGTTCTTTATAATATCTTCAATTTTATCATATACATATATTTAGCAAGAGTTGAGGTTCAGAAGCATTAAACCATGCAAGAACTATACTGGAATGTTCTTTAATTCCCCTTTAGAATTGATCATTTTCATGATGAATTTTATTATGATTTCATTCAACAAATAGCTTCCCCATATCCAATTCTTGTTCAAGAAATAATCCCGACAGCAGAATTTTCTCAAAATATCTAAAGTGGAATTTCTATGTCAACAATTACTAATTATGAAATAGAGATGCATAATATGTAATCTGGAGGGCAGCCATTGAAAACTTCATAATCTGGTTGACTTTAGTCATACTGTTCACTGGCCATTAAGTTGCACAGACATACTCCATTACATTAATTGAATACAATATGGATGGCTTTTTTGCCTTAAAAAACCAGCTCTACACAAAATGTGCTTATTGCGATTTGTCAAAAAGGTATTCATTGTGATATTTGTTCATGTAATGAAACCACTGTAAAATTTTGTTAAGTGTTCTTTACAATTTACTCCAAAAATTTTTATGAATTTGTTGTGAAAAAATTTTGAATTTTACAGAAAGGCCAAACTAATGTGTTTAACTTAATTTTTAGTACAGCATTTTTTACTGGCTGTCTGCCGCTGAGAAAGAAAGTAATAAACAGCAAAGAGTTTTGCAATGAATATCAAATCCATATGATAAATATGTCTATACATGTACATGAAATGTAACACAAAATTTTTTCGACACCCTTGAATTGGGAATGTAATTTTGCTTTGTCTGATTGAACTACAAAAGTAATTAAATTCTTTATAGCTGTGTTATATAAAACAAGAGCATCAGCAAATTCAAACAAATATTCCCCATCAGATTTCCTCATTAAATGAAGAATTAAAAAAAAATGCATCTATGTTATTCAATTATGGCTATAGAAAGAGAAATACACATTTATGCAACCCGTATCAGCCAGAGAGTTTATAAATAGAATCTAATTGTTACGATAAATAATAACAGTATCTACAGGAAGTTTGGTTTACTTTTTAGTATGACATGAATTACTATATATATATATATATGAAAGTATATATGTTTTTATGTTTATTATTACATTGTATGTACATGTAAATACAAGTAGTACCATAAACATTATATAATATCTGTCACAAATAAAAGATTTACCATCAAAACTGTGAGTTGGGGAACCAGGAGGCACTACACATAATGCAGATAAGACACAATTATTCATGCATACATCTACAAACAATGTCTAAGAACAAGAATTTAATATTTTGGGAGGTTGTCACAATTATTCTTAGATTATACATTTATATGTTAAAATTATGTTCAAAGCGACAAGGCAAAAATCATGCAAAATAGGGTGAATGACAAAATCTTCTCCAAAATACCTGACATATTAACCATACAGGTAATAAAATGATTACATTATATAAAAATAGTTTAGATTACCAAGAAATAATTATGCCAATGAAAATGAAAAGTCTCAAAGTGTGGTTCCACAGTGATTATTGATGGAAAACACTATTCTACACGAAGCAACAAAACTCTGATGTAAAGTGAATGAAATGTCAAAAAATATTGAAAAAAAAGCACTTTCCCCCTTTGATTGTATTACATCAGAATTTCTCTGCAAATATTACCTGGTGGTCGCTTTTGGCGAGAGAGTCCTGGGTAACATGAGATAGAAGAAGAAAAAAAGATGTGATTTTTTTTTATGAATGCAATATCATGGCTGGTTATGAAAGTGACAGCATTATAATGAACTTGGTAAATCTTATAGCTTTCATAATTAAGCATAACATCAAAGATTTTGTAACTCTTTACAAAAATATCTTTTTCAATAAACATTGCCCTTGTGGTCTAATACATGTAAACATACACTCAGTGATTGGGATAAGCAATGGGCTAAATGTGACAATGGCACGTTCCAAGACAGTGTCAATGTGACACTTCCAAAATCAATGCGCCAAATGGAAATTTTATGGTACATTGTAAAATGACAAGTTAAAATTTGATGAGTTTATAAAAGACTTCATTGCAATTGTCAATCTACTGAATGACACTGAAAAAAAAAGCTACCAAAAATATTTTTAATTTAGTAATGAAGACCATAATGGAGTTTCAATTCTTTATTTATATTCTTCTTTTCATCCAATTTGAGTTGAATTTTCATTTGGTTGCACCAGTCTTACTGTCAGCATCTCCATTCACTATTTCAGCCACCTGTTCTGCTTTATCTGTTGATTCATTTTCATCTGGGTTTTTTTTTAATTAAATGAAAATTGCAGTAAAGTTTGTCCTTTCTCGGGACGGGGAATTTTTTTCGGTGGCATGATGGCAGCTGCTTACATTTAGAACATGGACGTTAAATATCAAATTGACAGTATTAACCAATCAAAAATCACTTTACACTAAAGAAAACAAAGTCATTTTACTCTTATTTTTTAAGTGTAAAATAACAACGATCGTTAAAGAATTGAAGCAAAAGAGATTCCAAGCGTTTAGGGGGAAAAGCTTAAAGTTAAAAAGTATGCACTGTAATAGTATAATGATAATTTGCGCCAGAAGGGCGCAACGTTTTTAACATCAATGTGCCATTATTTTATTTAATGCGACTATGGCGCAGGGCGCGTGCTTATCCCAATCACTGAATACACTGTAACATACTCAGTACAATCCTAAAATGATTAATACATAAAATAACACCAAGGAATAAGCATTTGAAATGATGCCAGTTCTTGATTATAAATGTATGATTCAGTGAATGAAAATGTGCATGAATGATAAGCTTGGTTATACTAGCCTATGCTCCAACAAAGTCTTTGCTAAATGATAATATACAGGTATTTACAGTGAACCTTTTGTTCTTTCTGCTTGTTCACAGTTCACTGAATATGACTTAAATGTTTTTTGTGTTCTTTTTACTTTCTCAAACTGGAGTCAGGGTACATAGAATTGATTATTTTTTTTTTTTTACTTGGTTGAGATATTCTACTTGACTTGTCTTCATATTTAGTAAATGTGTCAGTTGAGATAAGGAATGTCTATGCATCAAATGTTTAGATTGAAAAATATTGAAATAACAAATATAACACACGTTTCATGTATTTTCAAGAATTTTTCCTTTACTCCCAAACATGATTGGGAAAGAAAAAATTTGGGAAAATATATATACCGATAGCTTATTTGTATTTTTATTTGTGAATAATTGATCCAAACCATCAAAAAGTCAGGCCAACCAACAAAGCTTTGGAGATCTGTGTTAAAGAACTATTTAGAGCAAACTCTGAAGCATTTGATATCAGAGAAATGACACAAAATGACACAAGATATCTGAACATCAGATTTAAAAATAAAAAAAATCATTAATATAATTACATGATATATTGACCTGAATAAACTTGTGGCTTATTTTGTGATTAATCGCTTATGATTGTTATGGTGATCATAAATCTGAAAAACTCATCTCAAATAATAATAGCATAAAAATCAAAAGGATAAGAAGTTGTAACAAACGAAAGAAAAAATGTTTACCTGGATGGACTCGAGGAGTGGGTGAATATTCACTTGCAACTTCCTCGCCGTCTGGAATCTCTAGAGCTTCGTCGTAAGGTTGATTTTGTACGTTCAAAATTCCTCTCTGAATTAATTTAAAAAACGAAAAAGTGCGTATAACTATTGAACAAAGATATTGTTGACATTGGATACCAACGTTTTTTAAGAGTTTAGCATTAAGGAGAACGTCGTTGTCTTTTGTTTGTAAACTTTAACATGCAAGCAATTTTATTTGTTTTGGTATCAAATTGATTATCCCCTTTTAAATCATAAACTTACATTTCTTTCGTCTTCACTATCAGGAGACTCCATTTGATTTTCGATTCATTTCAGGAATGCTACCCACAATTCCATACAAACCGGAACTGTATAATGACCTGATATGTATAATGTCCTGATGACCTGATGGCATGTATTTTGTAAAATACTGATTTGTGCAGTGAAATAAGAAAAATATCTTTATATCATTGTATAGATCATACTATTTTGCATCAGAAAAACACAAGAAATAAATTACAACTTCTTTCAAATTATTTTTACAGAGCATATAATTTTTTCAGGGGTATATGTCCTGATTTTTTTGTATAAAGACCTGATGACCTGATGATTTTTAAAAGGCCATAACTATAAATTTTAAGTTTTATGCCTCATTATTTATATTGACATAGTTTGATATGATCACATAAATGAAAATTCTGAAGTTTGAACAAATATAGATGGTTACTTTTTCTAAAAAATCACTTTGATCTAAAACACGGGGTATAATGTCCTGATTTCAGAATGGCCTGATTGACCTGATCAAGTAGATAATGAACAAGATCATATAATTCTGACAATTTAAGAACCAAGAAAACATTCTAATAATACATACAAATAAACTAATTAAGATTTTATTTTTAAATCTTAGTTATTCAGACTGCTCTCTCTCTCTCTCTCTCTCTCTCTCTCTCTCTCTCTCTCTCTGGAACAGTTAATTGGTTTTCTGAATTTTCCCCACAAAATTATTATTCAAAAGATTATACAGATCCCTCTTTTATACAAATTTTCAGATATATAGCTGAAAAATGGTGTTTAATAAACTGTTGAAATTTATCAGGTCACCAGGTCATTACCAATTAAAAATCAGGAGCAGCATGTATAGGCCCTTATAGAGGTGAGGTTTTAGGCAATGACGTAATTGATAGGGTCTCCTAGAGGGTATTTTAAGAACAGTGCATTTATAGAGGTCGTTTCTGATTGGTTGTTTTAGAGAGGTTGTATTATAGAGGTGATTTTTCATCACTATTTTTAGAAAAGGTAGCAATATAGAGGTCTTGTTCTCATTGGAGGATTGAATATAGAGGTGATGATGTAGTTACCACTGATGCCTTATAGAGGGGGACTTTTTAGAACATTAAATTTATAGAGGTCGTGTTCTTATTGGAGGATTGAATATAGAGGTGATGACGTAGCTATTTAAAGAAAAGGTTCTGTACAGAGCTTGTTTGTCATCATTATATTTAGAAAGGTATTGTTATAGATAATAGAGTTCGCATAGAAACATATTCATTATAGAGTTGATTACTATACCAGATAATGAGCATGCGCAAAAAAAGATTTTTAGTTTATTCATTTATGTAAAAACAATCATTTCATTATGGATTGTCAAGGAGTACAGTACAAATGGAAAATTATAGCATGGAGTGCATTGAAAAAAGATGAGAAAAAACCCAAAACGTGGACATTGAATGAGAGTCGTTGGTTTGACAATAAGAAAGTTTGTATAAAAGATTTTAGAGAAGTGACCCGAAACGGTTACGATTTTGCTGACAGCTGGGGAACTAAAGAAATTTTATTAAAACGTACGTAGAGTTATGCCCCAGTGAGCGCCTGATATGAAACACGATGAATGCAAGACAGACAAAGTTATCAATGAAAAAAGTTCAGTTTAACGATAACGTTCACACTCTGTTAGTTCCATACGAAGATAGGAAAGGTGAATGGATGGATTATGCCATTGATAGAGCCCATTTTAGGAGAAGAATTCAACAGACTGAGATGATTTTGTTGCCTATATTGAATAAGAAAATAAAATTATTGGAGTGTAACCAAGCATAGCCTAGGTGAAAAAAAATTGCAAAGGTAGAGGTTTTTTAAGTAAAAAGTTTAAAGTGCTGATATTGCACAACATGTTGAAAACAAAATATTGTTTAACATGGTGAAAGTAGATATTGCACAACGATGGTGAAAGAATATATTAAAAAAAATGATTTTGCAGAAAAACAGTATGTAAGGGGACTAAATTTAGTATATGATATAATTTTTAACAAAAGAAAAAATGTTATATTACATTGTGTTATGAAAAGTCACCAGAATCAGATGGGTTTTTTGCAATGTCCACGTTGCAATCCAAATGACTTTAATAACTATTAGATTGTGAAAAAACATTTCATTGTGTTCAAAGTACCCTTCGTGTTCAGTGATATATTTATGTAATTATATTTGTTACTTATGTATGTAATATGCTATAAGTTTTTTATACATGTAAAGTTAATGAAAGAAATATTTTATTAGATCATGTACAAAACTTCTTTTTGTATCATTATGATGGTATTGCTATTTTAATCATACATGTTGTACTACAATAAAAAATGTTTTACTACGGATTATTTTTATAATTTTTTTAAAAATATTGTGTGAATTTAAAAAGAGATGTTAAACTTTGTTTGGTTCATTAATCAAAATGGTGTTGACTGAGGAACAACGACGGTACTTGGAAAACATATGGACTGACGTGAAACATGCTGCCTCTTTTGCAGGTCCTTACAAGTTGTATCAAATTGTGAAAAAAGAAGGGAAACAAAAAATTGGTTTAAAGGGTATTAGAGACTTTTTGTCAGATTTAGAACCGTATTCGCTTCAAAAGAGAGTTCAGAGAAAATTTCCCAGACGTCACATTTTAACCGATTCTATAGACACCATATGGGATGGTGATTTACAAGACGTGCGAAACATATCCAAGGAAAATGAAGGCATACAGTATATAATGGTTTTGCAAGACATATTTTCAAGATATGTATTTACAGCTCCTTTGAAACAAAAAACGCTTTTTCATCGATAATGTGTCTTTATAATTTTTTTTAAATCACATTTTCGGCTATGTATTTAACTACAAAAAATATTGCATTTAGTTAAATACATAATGCCTCCTTACAAAAATGATATTTACAAATTGCAAACATCACCCTGAATTTGATTATTAATATATCTTTAAAAAAACACAACCATCGTTTCTATGAACGTTATTTCATCGGAAGACAGTGGTTACCTGTTCTAAATTTCGCAAAAAACATTAATTTTCCTTTGTAAAACAGTTCTCCAAACTTTATTTTTAATCTGTTCTTCAAATTTAGTTTTGTTTACCTTCTGAAACGACACGGCATTACTCCTTGATTTTAGTGTCTTCGCCGAATTTTGTGCGAATTTGAATTGAAGTTTAGTAAGCGTTGACATAATAAGTAGTGAAAATAGGAGGCGATTTCATATACTATATATGCATTCTTCAGTTTTTGCTGTAACTGAATTTATAACATTGGGTGTCAATGAGCTGCAAAAAACATCTATTCAGTCCAAAGTTTCACACTATAAACACAGCGATAATTCTAATCAGCAAAAAAAAAACAAAAAAACTAAGCAAAGAATATTATTTGCGACTTAGCACGAGATAATCCCGATTGTTGATAGCGCTGTATCACGGACGTTTATCAAATCTAAACACTATTGTGGAGGATAAATAACAAACTCCAGCACTGTTTTCACTAGTCCTTTGAACGTTATTACCGAGACATAAAGAAAGTATAAATTTAATGTAAATCTTTTTAAAATGTTTTTATTGCCCACCACCTTTTTGGCACGAGCCTTTTGTTAGTATTCATCTTTTAATATATAGAAAAAACATTTTGAAGCAAGCAGCTATATATTTTTTTCTAATTAAGTATTAAATGAATTAAAAAAGTGAAATGAATCCCACCACTATGGTTTAGGCAAGAGAGGATTTGGAGCATTATCACCTTCTTACTTTTTTACTTGTCAAGATATCTCATGAATTTTTAAGGTGGGTCAACTATCTCAACATTCTGTATTAAATGCGTGCCTCCTAAGTATACGGGTTAAAGAACTATTACATTCCTGTTAATACCAAACAGTTCTTTAATTTTAGGTTTCATCTGTCTTCATGAAGTCGTTTTTATGCACAGGTCAGCCTCAGAAATTATCTGTGTTTCTGATCGCTTGTGAAATAGTATGGACACTACGAGAATGTCAAAAATCTGATTCAAGACCGGAGGTGTTTAACTGCTCATTTATTAACTTAACGTCATATCCTTCCAACGTTCCCGCTGACATCACTATTCTGGATGTATCTCACAATGCATTGGAAAAAATTGGGATACTTAACACGACGTTTATTACTCACCTGAATCTGTCCAACAATATCATACAAAATATACAGCAAAATGCTTTCACAGATATGAAGAACCTTGTCAAGTTAGACTTGTCGTTTAACTTATTGAAAGGATCAAAGTTAATCATTCAAAGATACCGGTTTGAATTGAGCGAGTTTCATTCCTTAAAATGGCTGAGTTTTCGTGGCAATCCGCTGGGCTATGTATCAAGCATGACATTTACTCAGTTTGGATATCTGAAACTTGAGGAACTGGATTTGTCGTATTGTGGTATCAAATCTTGTGAAGTTGAAAAGGTTGCATCTGCAATATAATAACATAGAAGTTCTCTCTGGGGAATCTTTCAACACGTTAGGTGAACTTGAAGAGCTTCGCTTGGATCACAACAAAATCAGGACGTTAGGACAACTTATATACGTTTATGTCGTTACAGAATCTGTATTTGAATTTCAACAACATCGATAGACTGAAAGGGGATACACTTACCCACCTGGTTAACTTAAAAAGTCTTGAATTAGACCACAACAAACTGAAATATCTAACACCAATTTCATTTCCTGATGACTTACAACGCGCTGGCTTGAACGGTAATCCATGGCGATGTGACTGCAACATGAAATGGGTCCTAGTTAATACGAAGTGGAGACAGTTTTTCCAGAATAGCTCTTTGGTGTAAGATTATCATATATTAACTTGTAATATATGATAATCTTACACCAAAGAGCTATTCTGGAA
>WFKH01011581.1:43971659-43983756 GCA_016163765.1 Magallana hongkongensis | reverse complement strand
GCAATTCTAAACTTTTATGGAAAACTCTGTTTGAGATGTATATGTAATCATGCGTATGTATCAAAAGAATGTTGAGCGGATATTTCAAATACAATCCACCTGTATACTATCTTACATCTCATGTTACAAACACAGTGATAATGCTTATCACAATACAGCACACAAACAAACAATATTATTTGTGAGTTAGGACCTAGTATGAGAGAGATTATCCCGGCTTCTGATAGCGCTGAATGAAGACCGTTTATCAAATTATCAGAGTACAAACTCCATTGTTAAAGATGAGTAACAAACGCGAGAAGCCACGAATCCATCGCTGCCTCCAGGTTTCTTTTACGTTGTTACTGAGACCATGCAGCACGTAAGTTTAAGTTTAATTGTTTTCTATGTATAGCATAAACCAATCTTATAAAATATTCTATATACAAAATGTTACCGGGTAAAAAACCTCTATTTTTTCAGAGGCCATTTATCTCCATGAAGTCGTCATCTTCCTTTTGCGCCGTCCAGGTTCGGAAATTGTTTGTGTTTCTGGCATGTTTTGATATAGTATGGACATTACATGGATGTCAAAAATCGGATTTAAGACCGGAGGTGTTTAACTGTTCATTTAGTAACCTAACGTCATATCCTTCCAACGTACCTGCAGACATCACTATTCTGGATGTATCTCACAATACATTAGAGAAAATTGGGATACTTAACACGACTTTTATTACCCACCTGAATCTGTCCAACAATATCATACAAAATATACAGCATAATGCTTTCACAGATATGAAGAACCTTGTCAAGTTAGACTTGTCTTTTAACTTACTGAAAGGATCAAAGTTAATCATTCAAAGATACCGGTTCGAATTGAGCGAGTTTCATTCCTTAAAATGGCTGAGTTTTCGTGGCAATCCGCTGGGCTATGTATCAAGCATGACATTTACTCAATTTGGATATCTGAAACTTGAGGAACTGGATTTGTCGTATTGTGGCATTACTTCATTGGAGGAAATGGCCCTTACAAATCTTGTGAAGTTGAAAAAGTTGCATCTGCAATATAATAACATAGAAAACCTCTCTGGAGAGTCTTTCAACACGTTAGGCGAACTAGAGGAGCTCCACTTAGATCACAACAAAATCAGGACGTTAGGACAGCTTACCTTCATGTCGCTGCGAAATCTGTATTTGAATTTCAACAATATCGATACATTGAAAGGGGATACACTTACCCACCTAGTTAACTTAAAAAGTCTTGAATTAGACTACAACAAACTGAAATACCTTGCTCCAAATTCATTTCCTGGTGACCTACAAAGCGTTAGATTGGACGGTAATCCATGGCGATGTGACTGCAACATGAAATGGGTCCTAGTTAATACGAAGTGGAAACAGTTTTTCGAGAATAGCTCCTTGATGTAAGTTCATTAAACTCTGTATGCAATGTTTTCTTTGATATATGCAAAGTCTTAATTTCGTTTTTTGAACATAGCATTTCCATTGCAGTTGTACTTTTCCATCTCGATATCGTGGGAGGAACATATTGTCGTTGGAAGCAGGCGACCTCGTGTGCATGACGTCACCAATTGGAATTCTAACAATTGTTCTACTTATTCTAACCATCATAGTTCTTGTGGCATTGGGAACAACTATAATTTACAAAAAACGTCATTGTTTTCCTTGTCTTAAGGATCCCGATGGTCACTATGTCGCTGTTTACACAACAGACGATTACCATGATGAACCCCGTGTGTCGATTTCCGACGAGAAAACACTCGTTAAAGAAATTGAAATTTATGCTTAACTGCATTAAATGAATAACTGCTCCCAAAATTTGTCGTTCCTTTTAAAAGTCTCATTCTTATGAGAGAGAGAGAGAGAGAGAGAGAGAGAGAGAGAGAGAGAGATGTTGTTATATGTTGACTGGAGATGCCTCTGAAATTATTTTTATTTGCAAATAGCATTGTTTAAAATGATGCATGTAAGATATTGCTATACAGAATGTTGCTTCAATTATAAGTCATGTGATCTTTCCCATAAAATATGTAGGAAATAATTTTCTGATTTTCTTTGGCAGTAGCTGTGGAGTCCGCACTTCGGTTTTCACTGTGCTCTTGTCTGAAACAAGAACAGTACATTACAAATTTACCCCTGTCTTTTTATTATGATTAAAAAACTCTGCATGGCAGATTTTCTTAAAATGTTTCGGATTTACACCAAATAAATGACACGCCTTTGAAACATAACAAAAACAGGACTGTGTCTTTGTATAATGGTGGTTCAAGTCTGCATCGCTGGAATTAATAAGGGCTTATTTTGTTCCAGCCAACTTAAAGTCTATCATGCATATGCGAATTAACAGACTATAAGTATGCCTTCAACGTTATAAGTCACAGTGAGACTGTTTAATTCAGCCTTGCAAATTTTCTTTCAGAAGATAATGTGTTTGATACAAAGAAGTATATCATTTTAGCCTTGGATGAAATTGGGAAAATTATGATTACCTAATCATTATATTTAGTCTTTGTATGACTGGCATTATTAAAGGCAGAGGCAAACGAATAGAAAGGTGATTATTGGTTAACCACGGTATTCTCTGCATATTCATACCAGTTACGCGTTTCATAAATATAAAGTAATGCAACAATTGTTGTAAGTAAGTTCGTTTAAAATATCATACTAGATTAATTTACCGACAACTATACATCTGGTGAATTTTCCTTCTCCAAAGGCGTTGAAGGCTGCCATTTTGATTTCATAAGGATATTGCTCGTGAACATCATGGATCACGTGACTGTCTTTTTGAGAGTCTCTAACATAATGCTTAGTGTAAGGTGTCTCGTAACTGGACGTCTTTCTTATTGCAATGACGTATCCGTCAACAGGCGGGTACGTCACGTGATCTGGTACCTGCGGTTTAAGGAAACTCAACAATCAGCCTGCTAGGTTTGTTTTGTGCAGATATTGACAAAATAAATTATATTTTTATCAAGACATGACTTACCTGCCATGATATGTGTAAGGCTCGTTTGTCTCCTATTGTTTCAAATAATTTTATAATTCTGGGCTTATAATCAGGACCTGTACAAAAATCCAAAGTAATAATTTGCAAGTCTTTGCAGTGTGATATATTTCTTTAAAAGTCGACTTACTGTCTGAAAAATGTGCAGATTTGGAGGATTATCTATTGTTGCAAGAATCACGACAGAGGTCAGATGTGATCATTATTATAGTTAACGAAATGTAAGTTAAAAAATTTGCTGTTCAATATCATACATGTACCAACCAAAAACCAATGGTTTTCAGGATTTTAGAGAAGATTAATACATAATAGGTTAAGAGGACTCGATGGTCTTTGCCATTCTTAGACTACATGTATATGAAGAGTTCTATATAAAGATATAGGAAAACATTATAATTTTATAGTGAAAATAAATAAAAATTTTCTTTACTAAACGATAGTTTATAGGTTAACAAATCATTTTTTTTAAAAATATGAGGCGGATCTGATGATTAATTTGTTGACCACCAAGCCTCCTTTTAAAACGATCGACGCATTTTTTCCAAGTGGTCTGGGATATATGAGTAAGTTTCATATTTGTTTTTATCCTATATCAACTATCAAATAAAAAAAAATATTCTAACCGTAATAATTTTTTCCCATACCTCTTGACGTTTTCAGCTTCACAGAGTTTGGCTTGGTTACTAGGATATAGAAAATTTAAATTAAAGACTCGCAATATCTCCTTAACATGAATATACACAATACTTTAATTGATACAAAACAACGAACAGAAAAGACGGTTTGTTAAATGAATGAAACGTAAAGATAAATAACTATTATAGTGAAATTTAATAAAAAAAAAATTACCCCCGGTTCTAATCATGGCAGGAGCAGAACACCCCCCGCGCAGTTTTGAAGTACATGCCGCCAACCGTACTTCGTATAGTGTACACTCGCTCAGTCCGATAATCTCGTGGCTTATGACCTCACTTCCGGGAACAAGTTTCTCTTTAAAATCGGTATCTAGCCCGCATCTTTTATATAACACCAAAAAATTATCTACAATTAAACTAGACACATCTACTGGGATCTGCAAGACGAAAAAGATACAGTGAAATGCTAAGTAATTGGTAATGGACTATGTAATGTAAAGAACTATTATCTAAACGATCTGGTTTTATTATTGTCTAATTTAATGAAAACGGCAATTTAGAAATAAAATTTTATCAACTTTTACCTTCCAATAGACATGAATGGAGTGTCCTCCATGAGTAGATACAATCTTTGTAATGATTGGAATTGGTAAAAAGTCTAGAAAATAAAATTGTATGGGTGAAAGTTCAAATAAATTTATCTATCGATCTAGTACAATTTGTTCCACAGCAGAGGGTTTTAAGTCATGCCATATTCACAATGATGTATAATATAAACTGCGAGCAACTGTTCACAGATCATTAACATGACATATCCTTTGTTTATGAACATATTTGTCAATATAACAACTTCAGATGTTCATTATAATTATGATGTAGATAGGCCAAGAATTTAACTAAAATTTATGTCATTTTCTCAAAATGACCATGAATCAAGGCCATGACACACTATCAGATATGGGAATAACAAGGCTAAGGACCAAAGACAAATTCATTAAAATAAAATTTATTAAACTTGATCATCAATTGTCTTCATATTTCTTTATTACAAGGTTAAGGACCTTAATCTGATTGAATAAAATTACGACTTTCATCAATTGATCTGGAGTCAGCTTAAAGAAAATCTCCAGAAAAAGCTTTAAAATAGATATGGTTGTCAGGTATGAACAAATAGGTTGAATAGATGTGTGACTTGATCTTTATAAAAAAAAACCTTAATCCGGAAATATTCTGACAAGTGATCTTTGTATTATTTTCAACGGAGGGATGGAAAGACAGACGAACTTGGTGAATAAATTTTGAAATAATTTTCTTACTTTGGCGTCGTGGATACTGAAATTCTGGAAAGAAAATTAAAAAAAAACCCATGAATTGTCAAAATACTTCACACAAAAACCTCTGGACGTGAAATAAATGAAGCCGAACATTTATTCATATAAAATAGCTCTCTAACATAATGACTTACCCGACGAGCACCAGGTGATTGGGTCAGAGAAATCCCCAAATTCCATGCTTGTAAATGCTGATATCTTTATGTCATAGCGCTGACTTGCGCGGGACAATGCTATGACATGGCTTGACACACTTGCACCTATCAATGTGACACTGCTGTAATTAAGGTCAAGGTCACTTCTTCTAAAGGCCAACACATAACCAACTATGTTCGTAGGTGATGACGGTACCTGTAATATAATGATGTGCGTTTTGTTATAAGTGTCTCATATATAAATAAAAAATTATTACCACACGCAAATCAAATATTTCTCTAAAGGGGCGTTGACTGACCTAAAAAATGTACTTATCATATTTCTCTTATTTGAAAAAATTGATGAATAGGAATGTATAACAAATTAAGGCATCAATGTCAGTGTAACTTATTTAATAGGGAAATGATTCTAGCATATGACTTTCAGAAGAGACGTTTACCTATATACATTCATAAAGTAGAAAAAATACTTACAGTCCATTTGATAAAGAGACCATCAGAGCCGTCAGTAAGACATATCTTTGTTATCCTGGGTACAAACATATCTCTGGAGTATTCATGAATCTAAAAAATAAATTTTAAAAGTCTTATTACAAGTCAAAATATACTGACATTGTCCATGCATTTCTAGATGATACAATGCTTAGGTTGACAACAGTAGAAAACAACGTTGAAAAATCAGGAAAATCTTCATAACCATTTGAAAATATTTTACAAGATTTGAAATTCAGTCGTTAAAGCTCTGAAAGATAGTACATTTTGGGGATGTCAGTTAAAGATACCATTCCAGAAAAAAGAAAAAGTATAGCACTGCAGTTTACAGCTACGTAACAAACATTTGTCCATCAAGCAAGATTATATATCTATGTTCCAACCCTGACAGTTATAATAATCGTTCAAAGAAGACAAATGTGATGAACGATAGACTTTACATTACCTGATAAAAAAGCGACGTCTAAATGAGGGACTAAAACACTCACCTTCCGGTCCTCTGGTCTGTTGAGTGTTTGTCAGAAGGTATTGTCCTTCAGGGCAGTTGGTTCATCGGTAATCAATGTATGAAGCTCAACAAATACGTACGTATGGAATCATTTAAATGTAAAACGGTCAACTGGACACAAAACGCTGGCTCGTTGTAAAGACATTTAAAGTAGTCAGTTACCAATCTTACAATTAACTTCTTTTCGCAACAATATTGTTCTGAGGGATTTAAGAATATTTCCACTGATCGCAATCAGACTTGAAGCCAAGTTCTGAACTGGTTTTTAAATGAGATTTACATTCATTACAGGTACTCAATGTTGTATTTAAATCCTCACGTTAAGGTGTTTATAGTTTTTGCATAAGTATCTATCTGGTGTTTATTAAACCTTCGAATTCTTTCAAATGTTCAAAAAATGGTTTATCACAATTTCTTACTTTGGGCGTTAAAATGATCTTTAAAATTATTTTGTATATCATGCATAAAGCATGATGATTTAAGTCAAAATTGTCTCAAATTTAATGGTAAATATTTGGCGTGTTCGTTTGATTTTGAAACTGGCAAAATTGAAGAAAAAGACCAGTTATAACACACAAAGTAAAAGTAAAAAGTTAATCTACCGTCCTGTAAATTAGTAATTGTGTGTTACGTACGTGAACAACAGAGAAAAATTATCGTCTCAAACTTTGTATACGCTACAATTGGAATTTAATTGTCTTGTTCTCTACATGGAATTAATGATCATTACGTGGATAACAAAGCATTCCTCATTTGTCGATATAGTTGTTTAATTACCAATGGGAGTTTTGATGTAACCTTGGTCTACCATAAATATTTTTGTTGCGTGCTCAGATTTGATCGATATTTTTTCTTATTTGTAACATCAATTGTATCATTAAATATGAAAAGACAAATAACAGACTTTGCGTTTTTCTTTAAAAGTAATTTCGTTATGCTGTTTTAGTACATACTTGTGGTATTAATTGGTTTGCAATTCATTGTTTGAATTGAAAAAAAAAACTGTCCTGGAATTAGTCTACCATTGAATATGATGCACGTGATAGCTATATGTAGCATTTTTTGAAAACATTCTAGTTTATGAAATGTGCTTTTAATCAATTTTTGTCAAACACCAAACTCATCTTGAGAGGTTGTTTGCTTGTTTGTTTGTTTTGGTTTATAAATAAAACTCACGTGTTTTACCTAATCTATTGATAAGTATGTAACAAAAATCAACCTTTTTCTGTGTTTCGATATATTGAAAACTCAATACTTTATCAGTAGTGTACCTATTGATTAAAGCCTATTTGCCAAAATTTCAAATCATAAGAAATATTCCAGCAATCGAATACATTCGGGATCTTTAGAAACGTAAATGAATATGGAGTAAATTTAGTTCACAGATACTCTGATAAATACGCGGGATATGCATGTTTACACCAGATCCATTTAATCATTTTTTCTTTGTCTTGTTAACTTCGAAATTATTGAAAATGAAGCACTCGTTTACGGCAGATCTGTAAGTTGGAAGCGAACATTTTTAGTCTTTATATTATCACCATAGACTATATAAGCCTTCAACTGCCATTCAGTTGTATTATGGTATACCTTAAACTGGATGCACGATTTCTTTTATCTGTAAATTTAAGCATTGAATGCTTATTTTTGTCTGCACCGCATTTGTGTGTCATAGGACCGACGACATCCAAAAATAAGCATTCAATGCTTATATTTATATTCATACTCATGTTTTTTTTTGTATGAAATATATGTGTATCGTCGCTGTAAAGCCATTATGTACGCTCTCAGTCAGGGATATGAAACATACATGGAACAGCCATATTAACATGTTATTTAGTACGCTTCCACGGCTAAAAATATAGTGCCATAAACTTTGTAGAGAAAAATCTTTTTAATTAAGGAGTAGTTATAATTTAATGATTATTTTTCAAAAGTAAATATCAAATTGGTTATGTAAGGTTGAACGGTTCATTTAATCTTACAAAAATAGATATACTCAAAACACGTGGTGACGTTTATGTTTGTGCTCATGGCGCATGAATTAGCCAAGTGTATTCATAGGAAATTGAACGTCGCAGATTTCCAATGCAAACATAAGGGGAAATATACACTGAATGTAAATATATGCCTTTTAACTGCCATTTAGGTTTGATAAAGGAACATACACTTTTTGACAGAAAATATTTTTTAAAAAGTTTGTTTCATATTCAAGTTATCTGAAAAAAAAACCTTATCATAAAATTCAAAAAGATGTACTGAGAGGATACATTTTGATTAAATAAATAATTTTAAGCACATATAAGGACCCTTCTTGTTTATTTGAAAAAAAAGTGCATATTCATAAAAAAGTTCAAAAGCAAAGATTTTATAATATTCGTAATGAATTTTCATTTAAAATATACTTTAACTGATATAGACAAGCTTAGGAAGAATGATGCATGTAAAATTGCGTTTTAACTTCACATTGAGTGCGATTCGTTACTAGGCTTTGTATACATGTGTAATCAAACAAGAGAATCCCTTATTAAGTGGATCATAGGGTCACGAAAGAAGCGAGCGTTACAGAGAGATGACAAAACCCGCGTTAGCTGGTTATGTAATATTTTCTGCAATTATCGTTTCCGTAACAGCCAATGAGAAACACCATGTAAAGCATTTTTCTGTTAAGTGTTGCATCATTTAATAAAATTTTCTTTAATTATTCATGTAAAGTCAGAAACTTTTGTAAATTATCGTTTTTTATCGTATGTTATATAAAAGGAACAGTATATTCCTCAGAATATGAAATGAGAGTTCAACAATGACGGCAGTAAACGAAAAGATTTTATTATGCATATAAAGCTTTAAGTGTTGAAAAATCACAAACACATTTCCTTCCTTGTAATTTGGACGGACGTTGATAATGCCCTAGGTACAAACAGGAAGAGCTATCTTGAAAAAAAACCCTGTGATCATCTTAATAAATTTTCATCGAAATACTACACGTGTGTTCACATACGGAAGCTATGAGCATCATACGTTGAATTTTTAAAAATATAATGTTTGGCTTCTCCGATCTCCTTATGCTGGTTCCTATTCTTACAACAATGCAAATACACCTCATATTTCTGATATGGCCATCCCAAGCTTAATACTTAACAAGGCTGTGTTATGTATAAAATCTTATATATAAGTATCAGATAACTTTAATTTGCTTATTATTTCGATTAAGTAAATTTATTGCGAGTTGTAGGGTCCCAGTCTTTCACTTTTGAACTACTACGTCGTTATATATCCATTCCTTCCTTACTTCCAGTTATAAGTATTCCCTTTCTTGCATGTCAGTTTCTACTGTGACATTTCAGACGCCATACTGATTTTAGATTGCTTGGATCGAGTTGGTGTGATGTTATTAAATCATTGCTGTGATAGATACAACCAAATGGTACTTTCTCAAAGGTAAAACCTTTAATTGTTGTCACAGACATTCGTAAAGCGTGCAGGCAAAGACCTATATATACATCTTCTAACGGAAGGAATGGAACGTTTTTTGAAACGTCGTACAGTTTTTTTGCGACACGAATGCTTGTCACATAACCGGTCCCAGAGCAAAATGGTGGAAAATACTTTCGCGGATACATCTTGTATGATATGTACCATTTTGAGCCCCTCTGTCGATTGGGCTTTTCCTTAAGCCAGCAATATCCTCCTACGGATTCCTGCAACTGGCTCTTGTGTTGGCTGAGTGCGGCTAATAAAGCTTCTGTATTCACAAACACATCGTCATCTGTTTTCATCAGGAACTCAGCGTGACCACAATAATCACTGGCCCATTTTAATGCCGTTACAGTTTTTAAAGTGAGATTCCTATAAGAATCCAAGAAATTTTGTTGAATGATGTCTTTATGGATCGAACTTTCTGTCTCCAGGGCCGTTTGCAGACTATTATTTGGTATAGTCCCAAACACAAATGCATACCTTATTGTGTCAGTGTTTCGCTTTGATGCACGGAGCCACGTCTGTCGGAAAGCCTCCCTTTGAAGAAAATTCTCATGTTTGGTGAATATAAGAATAATAATGCGAATTGAGTGCGTTCTATTCCTCGTGCTACAGATGTTTTTATTATTCAGAACGTACTGGTAACGGTGAACAAAACACGAATGGCATAACATGGACAGGCTAGTAGGTGAGGTAGTATCTAAAAAATCCTTGATATTAATCATGGCGAATACACTTTTTCTTAGTCTTCTGAAAGAAATTGAAACATTTGATAGTTGGTGATTTTGGTTCCATATATTCCAAAGCACAACAACAAGCAAAATCGCGATTAAAGATATTTGTTTTCGAACAGTACAGAGTCTTCTTAATGTTTTAAAAACCACCATTTTGTTTAGCTGCCTATGCATGTGTACACATCGCTATTCAATGATCCCCATTAAATTTTAAAAAAACCCCTTTATACCGGTATCCGAGCGAACAAAAGATATTTACAACCTGGTCGTATGTCGGTATCTCGACTAAAGTTGAAATGAGGTAGCTTGTTCAGCCGAGTACATAACGGTAACGTCTCAGAAGATAAATATAGCTAAAATTACGTAACCAGGAAGCTAAATAAATACAGTTTCCCGGATTTTCGTAACCTGGAGTTATCGTTTGTTCCTGGGTTATCGCTCCATTAGATCAGGTATATTTAGCAATAAAATGCCGGTTTCACTAAAAAGCGCCCGGGAGCGCCCGAGAGCGCCCGGGATTATAAAATAGCGCCCGGGAGCGCCCGAGAAGCAAAAATAGGCGCCCGGGATCCTAGTTTCTTCTCAGATTGGTCTTAAAAACTTTTATTGTTAAAATGTATGTATACACTAGAATAAAAATCCGTGGAATTTTAATAATGCAGCAAACAAGAAAGACAACTCCAAATTATATACTTGTCTGTGAAAGTCATTATATTACATAGTAGATAATAAGGAAATGAAGTCAGTTGATATCTGTATGATTTTTAACAGTCAAAATCAGCAAGCATCGAGCATTTTGTGAAAAATATGGAAAGTGACATAAAAACAATAATGATAAAAACACATATAAAAATAATCAAAATGAAGATTGTGTTTAAAATACATGTGCAATTTTTTTTTATTCGTGTTGTTACTATGGAAACCACGTGCTTTTAGACTGCCTGATTTGTACTTCAATTTAACATGATAATTTTTGTATATACAAATACAATATTATGATAAATCATCTTAAAACTCTATCAATAATTTTATGTACTACAAAACACACTGATGTAACTTAAACACCATTAAAAATTTACATTTACTTCATCCTTTGATATTTATACCCGTTTTATCTTGTTAATTTTGCATACAAATACCAGTCAATTCAGTGCACTTTTATAAAATTCTACAACCATGTCAGGGTTAACTAACACAACAGTTTTTTAATTTGACATTAGTTCTAGAAGAATCAATTAAAAAATCTGTAGGCAAGTCACCCGTTTATAAATAAATACCGATTGTATACACCTGGCAACATATAAGTTTTGCTTTAATTACCTCCCTTTGATATGACTCTTTTACGAAAGGAGGTAAAAACGGTATTTTGTTTACATTGTTTACATCCAATTTTCACGGAGCTGAAGTGAGACGACTATGGATTTTAGTTCCTGGGTTATGGAAGTGTTAATCTAGTTCATTATTGTAACAGGTTTATCCGTTGATGTAAAGAAGAAAATCAACACTCCTGTTAGGGTTCGATAAACGGGCTTTTATTGTCACCAGTTACAGAAATAGATTGATTTGACCCTGTAATAACAATATAACAAATATAAATATACGGCATAAAACACATGAGCTTTAAGTAATTACGTATTGATGTACAATCAACATTTTGAAGTTATTTAACATTATAAAGGGAGATAACTCATACAAGTAAACTACTCTTTACATATTATCTCCTTTATATATCAATTTACATGTATTTACTCG
>WFKH01011581.1:43946032-43959856 GCA_016163765.1 Magallana hongkongensis | reverse complement strand
ATTGAATTATCATATCCACTACCTCACAATTTATCCTCAACTATAGGTCATAATATGTGACCTATCTCCTCTGTTAATCTGAATCCTACACCCCTCATTAGTGTGTCACATTGCTTAGGCATCCATGTTGCACAGCCCATGAAAGAAAAGATCTGGGCAAAGGATTATATTGACCTATCTAAGCTAATACAGCCTGACCCAGACACTGGCAAGACAGACCAACATAAGTTCGCCATTTTAGATGGCCAGTTAGTTATGACACCTAAAACTAACCCAAAGAAAATCACATCTCTCGAAGCTTGGACGGATGTATTCATTGTCTTTGCTAGCATCTATTTAACGAGACATCCAGCAGACATCCAAGGCATTCTAAAATATATCCAAACCATTAGACTAGGGGCAAGTAGAAATCCCAATGCAAGTTAGCTTGAGTATGACAAGCAGTTTCGTTTAAAAATGTCGGCTGACTCAACCATATCATGGGCCTCGGTAGATGCAGAGCTGTGGTTAATCTACATGTCAAATCAACCCTTATCTCAACAAAATCAGTCAAATCTAAAATGTTATGACTACAATTTTAAGGGTACTTATAGTAGACAGCCTTGTCTCTACCTGCATGCGTGCATGTATTGTCACAAAAACCACCCAAGAATACATTGCTGGTCAATGCAGTCATCACAATCAGTCAATACCAGGCATAACCCCTCTCAACCTAACCAATCAAATAACGCTTCCTTTCGTCCCAACTTGCAGAATCACAACATCCGCCCACGCCAACCATTTCACACCTCAAGCCCACGCCAACCATTTCAATACCCAAGACAAAGATTTATGGGGCCTAGGCACATCTCCAGTTAAGATCAACATTTTGCAAGATTACTTAGCACTTTACCCTGACAGAGACACAGCAATGCTCCTTTTGAGTGGTTTTCGTACAGGTTTTTATTTAAACTACACTAGTTCAAGACTCCCCTTACTACCCCAAAACATGAAATCTGCAGATGTTCATAGATCGGAATTACTTGCAATAATCAATAAGGAAATACATCGTGGTCGTATGGCAGGACCTTTCAACAATCCACCAATGTTCAATCTTAGATGTAATCCAGTAGGAGTTCTGCCAAAAAAGGATGGGGGTTTGAGATTAATCACAAACTTGTCTGCCCCTATTGGTAACAGTGTTAATGATTTTATTGATCCTGCATTGTGTCCAGTATCTTATGCGTCCTTTGATGATGCAATAACTATGATCAGTTCTCTAGGTAAAGCCACATTGTTATGTAAAATGGACTTGTCAAGCGCTTTTCGTCTATTGCCCATTCATCCTCAGATTTCTGTCTACTGGGTATGTGTATACAAGATAAATTTTTTATTGACAAGTGTATGCCGTTTGGATGCTCCATAGCTTGCTCAACATTTGAAAAGTTCTCTTCCTTTTTACACTGGGCATTAGCAAAAAACTGTAACAATCCAAACATAATTCATTATCTAGATGACTTTCTTTTTGCCGGTAATAGAAACACATCGCATTGTGCACAGTTAGCAGAGTCATTTCAGACACTCTGTAATCAGTTTGGCATACCTATTAACGCAGACAAAACTCAGGGCCCCAGTACTAATTTAACCTTCTTGGGATTAGGCATAGACACTGTTTCACAAACCATTTTTATTCCAGAAGATAAACGCCTCGAGCTTAAATCTTGCCTAACACTTCTTCTTGAATCAAGGAAGGTTTCTTTGAAACAAATGCAGTCTCTTTGTGGCTCACTCAACTTTGTGGCCAAGGCGCTTTCTGGTGGCAGAGCCTTTTGTTGTCGTTTTTACAATGCAACTATTGGCATAAGGAAATCTCATTTTAAGATTAAAGT
Organism: Magallana hongkongensis; assembly: GCA_016163765.1. NCBI lineage: Eukaryota > Metazoa > Mollusca > Bivalvia > Ostreida > Ostreidae > Magallana > Magallana hongkongensis. The sequence goes on along the minus strand of WFKH01011581.1, from coordinate 43,957,988 downwards.
AACCAACTCTATCAGGGCAGACGCTTAGATATGGATTCAATTTTTGGAAGACTACAACAAAAAAACCCCATTCCCTGATTTGGTATGGTCCAGTAATGATGCTCTTAACCTTTACACTGACAGTTGTGGTTCCTGTGGTGGGGGCGCATTTTATAACAACCACTGGACAGTAATCAAGTGGCCGGACTCCTGGTCTTCTGAAGTTCTAAGAGACATTACATTTCTGGAGCTAGTACCAATAGTTGCGGCAATTTGGTTATGGCAGGATAACCTGGCAGCTAAAAAATTAATCATAAATACAGACAACATGGCCTTGGTTCACATTCTGAATTCCCAAACAAGTAAATCCCAGCGCGTCATGAGCCTACTTAGGCCTCTAGTGTTAGTGTGCATAAAATCCAACATACAAATTAAATCAATTCATATTCCTGGGTATTTTAATTCTATAGCTGATTCTATCTCTCGATTTCAGTGAGAAAGTTTCAGGACTTTAGCTCCGCATGCGGACAGTTACCCTTCTCAGACCCCATCAGAGTTTTGGAACATCTTAGACCCCAAGTAGACGCTCTTTTATCAGTTGCTATAGCAAAAACACAGCTGATACGTATCAGCGAGGACTCGAGTCATTTAGTTCATTTCGTAATATGTTTTCCTTGCCCCTACTATGGCCACCACCAGTTCACTAGTTAGTTAATTATATTGCCTACTTGTCATCAAACACAATATCATTTTCAACGGCAAAATGTTACCTTAGTGGCATAAGTTATCAGCTTCAATTGCATGGTCACGTTGATTACACAAAATCATTTATTGTTAGAAAAATGCTGGAAGGAATGCGTCGTTTACACCCATCCAAAGACATTAGAGCACCAATAACTTTCCCTATGCTAAGCCGACTTATTTCTGCACTGTCTTCGGTTTGCTCAAATTCTTACGAAGCTACTCTATCTACAACTGCCTTTGAACTAGCATTTTTCGCATTATTAAGAGTAAGTGAATTCACAACGTCTAGCAAAAATACAGCGGTGCTGCATAAGTCAGATGTTCAACTATCGGCCACAGATCTCCGTGTTATTATCAAGAGATCGAAAACTGACCAACTTGGTAAGGGTTCAACAATACAAATTATTTTAAATTCACAAACATCCACATTATTTGCCCATTTGAATCAATATTTAACACTAAGACCTGACTCACCAGGGCCATTCTTCTGTCATCTAAACTCAAAGCCATTAACATCTTATCAATTTACTTCTGTTCTCCACAAGACTATAAAATTCATTGGCATGGACATTACAATCTTACTCATTTCGAATAGGTGGGGCAACACATATGTTTCTACAAGGTTTCACTGAGGAAGAAATTAAGGTCAAAGGTCGTTGGAAATCTAATGCAGTACAAACATACATTCGAATTTAATTAAGTACCTCGCAACACAAATACTTGTTCTAATAGTATGCTAAGTTTGCAGGTACCAACACTACAGTATGGATAATGGGCTCTTCATTGATATTCCACGCCTATGAACATACATTCTTAAACTACAAAAACCAGCATCTCCACTTAGAACCCTATAATATTAAGCTGAGATGGTTTGGAAAGAGAGGCATGGTATGGGAAGACGTCAAACCTTGGTTTCATGAACTGGTCTTCCAGTTTGGCTATCCGGATTTTTTGATGTTGCATTGCGGTGGTAACAGCATTGGTACAATGTCATTGCGTCACCTTTAAAAGTTCATGAAACTTAGTTTCCAATATTCTTTCCGTCCGACCCAATTGTAAAATAATTTGGTCGCAGATTTTACCAAGGACATATTACCGGCATATGTTTTCACATGTAGCAGCGGAAAACGCTCGAGTTAGGATAAATAGTTCCTTGTCAAACTTTATTATTGCTAGAAATGGGGGTTACATTAATTATCCGGACTTGCAAAGGTGCTCTCAAACTTTATACCGTGATGGTACTCATCTTACCGACTGTGCCCAAACACTATTTTTGAATGCCATCCAGGGTGGTTTGTTCAAAATTTTACGTGAAAATCTCAAGACTTTTCCCCCGTTACCTAGTTAGTACAGTTGTTTTCGCTTTTATCTATGTAGCGCAGTTTTGTTATGGCTTGGGCAAAATTTGCCCGCTTGTGGCGGATGTCTTTTGACAACAGGTAGTTTAACCTGTTGCCTTCAGACATATGGCCGAATTTTGCATGAAGCTCCGCCGCAGATGGCCAATAATATGGGCTTCCGTCATTTTGTCTTTGTCATTGTTTTCTACGTCATATACTGTTGAAAAAGTCGACGTAGACCATTGTGTGCATGATCCATTGATTGACATTGAAGCTTTTATTATTTACACACATTGAACATTTTTTAGGTAACATAATTCAATGCTATGTATCCATTTTATTGATCATCTTCAGTGTACACATCAATTAATTATTTTGAGTTAATATTAACCATGTCTCATTGTTGTTCATTCATCTTTGTGTATCATTGAACCATTGTATATTGTTCAATTTTATTATGATGATAAATAAGTAAAGCCATGATAAAAAACTGCCAAAACACTTGTTTGTTTTTCTGTTCTGTCGAGATGATTCAAGCTATAATTTTACAGCTGTCATTCTCCTCGCACCACTATCTCTCCCTTCGGCCGCTATGTCCACCACCACTCTGTTTTTCGTGAGCTCTCCTCGAGTCTTCTGTCCTCCATTCCCTTGTACATCCCCCTGTGTTGTAACACATGTGTTTGGGTAGTTAAACAGTTTTCCATTTATGTACAGCTTATCCTTCACCAATGCCGTCGTTTTCCCTTCCCCTTTTGCTTTGATATAAGCGGAATTAAAGTTTTGCGTCTATCTTGTATTTCCTTTGAAAATTGCTCGCTTAGGGAGAAGTTAGTGCCCTTGAACTTGAATGCCTTTTTTCGAAACATTTCTCGTTGTGGGAATCTAGAAAATGTCACTACTACTAGCCGTGGTTTGTTGTTCGTTTGTCTGCCCATTCTATGCGCGCGTTCGATTTCGACACTGTCCTGGATATCGAGCACGTTTTTACAAACATCAGACATTATCTCTTCACAGTTTTCCGCCCTCCCATTTTCATCTTCTTTAATGCCATAGAAAATCAAGTTATCTCTCATTGATCTGCACTGAATATCTATGATTTCTTCGTTTAGACGCTTGTTTTCGGTCATTGTGTTTTTAAGCAGATTTCATCTAACGCTATCGTTGCATTGATCTCGTTGTCCTCAAACGATTTTGATATAAATTCTTGACTTTTTTCTACTTCTAGAACTCTTTAATTTAGATTCTTTATTTCAGTCTGCATGGAAGTTAAAGATGTCTCTATCGCGTCAAGTTTTTCGAGCCTCTTTGAAATTATGTCTAAACGAGTAAATATATCTTGTGACCATTGAGGGGTGACTTGAGGGGTACTCGGGTGCATGCTTGATTGTAATATGCTGCATGTGGGCAGGCATTGGTTGCAATTGTTGCATCTGATGAAAGCTTCCGTTTAGGTTATAGACAGCAGGATTGATATGTGATTGGTAAAATGCAGGGCTAGTGCTCTGGAAGTTGACCGGACCTTGTGTCTGTTGGTTGCCGGGAGCCGCCATACTGCCTTCTTGCTGGCTAGATTTGATTCTGGTCTTTTTTGGGGGGAGGAGGGGGGGGGTTTACTAGGTGATTCCTCGAGCATTTATCAAGCTGGCGAGCAGACACAAAACACATTAGTTTTCCAGATAGAAACTCTGCTGCGTATATCGCAAATAATATCCAATGTCACTAAAAAGTTACCGGAGCTGAGTACTACCCGACCTGCCACACCGAGGGGGTGCTACTCCAATGATTAATGCAGTTGCTGACGGTGAAGTGCGTGGTTTCAGGAGAGCGCGCTGCTGATCCATGTACATTGTATTATCTAGAGAAGCGGACAGGCAAAGCCATCAAGAAGAAGGAAAAAATTCATGGGTGGTTTTGTCTGTCTACCTCTCAAAAAAGAATATTTTATTCTATCAGTAGGTCGAAATACAAAGCTGGACGTTATACATACGTAGACCTGCACTGATCATTGGTGGAAGTTACTATACTTTTTCTTGATGGCTTTCATTTAGATTAAAGCTGAACACCGCTCGTAAATGGGCACTGTCCGCCATATATGTCTTTCATCACTGCTGTCCCTACAACCCCTATATAAAGCGCAGACCTCTAAACAGTTCAAAGTACTTCGCTGTAGAGGTCTCACCTGTGTGGACGTACATCTCGCCTCGCCGTGTTACTCGGTCGCGATGAAATTATAAAATTTTAGGCACTTTTTTCAAGCCAGGAGAATACTAACATCAAATTAATTGGTCAATGCATTATTTACAAACAGAATATGCGCATAGAATAAGAAATAAATGCATAAAATCCAAAGACCACGAAAGGAATACTACACCTCGGCCACGAGTTTCAGGTGTGCAATCGGGTGTAACGAAATCGAAGGGTTTATATACCAGGTACCTGTGTGACGGTGCCTATTTACGAGCGGTGTTCAGCTTTAACTACTCACTAGTTTCAATTTCATTATCATGGGGAGTTAAGAGAAAATAGATAAAAACATTTTTGCTTTGCAACCTAGCTTTTGCGTAAATTTTCGCATATGACTTGCAATCATGTTTTCATTTAAAGTTGCGTTACAATTTTGATCGACAACTTGCATGTTTATATCTATATACCCGGTAGTTCATTCCATTCTTAAATTTTCTTGAAATGTCTATTCAAATTACATAGTTTTGATGTGCATGGCTGATATATATTAATTTTGTTCTCGTGTATTTCTTTTTAAATTCAGGTCAACTTTATATTTTCTCACGCTTTGCCATAATATTTGTTTGCTATAGATGGTACGTACATAAGGTACAATACAATAATATAAAGGGCAATGAAATAAATGATAATAGTAATAAATGTGCAAAAAAAAACAAAAACCCCGAACCAACAAACACAAATTACGAAAAAAAATATGTAAGTAGATTCGTCGCGAATATTTCTTGCCGCGAACCAGTCTTTGTCGTATGGTTGTTATAACAACATACGAGTCTGGATAAGGTTTGGTCGCGAACATTATTTGTCGCGAATCAGTTTATCGGAAGTAAATCGCGAAATAAAGTCGCCGCGAATAAAAGTTGGTTTACAGTAGTTGGTTTAGGCGTCGCTTAACAGAACAAAAAAAGATATCACTCGCGAGATACACGTGTTACGGTGTACAGAAGCTAATCATAAGATATAAAAATCATCTCTGAGTCATCTTTTCTGAAGCATTCAATATTTATGCATTTATTACACTCAAAAGCCCGCGTTTCGTGAATAAAATCCCAAATTTTGATTTCTAGAAAAAATACATGTATTCATGGTATGGAAAATTTAACTCCTTTTTTCTAGATGTGATAATGATAAATTGTTCATTTTATGGTCAGATTCTTTATAAAACACACTTTTGCTTACTTAGTATCATTGATTTCCCTCCGTAATGAAAATAAAACATATTTCTCCTTGAGAACAAATTGTTCTGTCCTTCCTCTTGGCAGATGCACATGCAAATAAACTACTCTAAATTATTTCTACTCCCAATGTTTTGAATTTTTTTGTTTAAACTTATGTTTATCCACATGCAAATAAAACTATTCTTATTTATTTATATTCCCATTGTTTTGATTGTATTGCTTAAACTAATGTTTCATCGATATTCATTCAAACGATTGTGCATTCCTTTCAAAGAGGAAAAAACATTGTATTATACCTTTAAACATCCTCCATTTTCATTCTCCTGTTTCATGCCAATGAAACCCATGAAAATAAAATAACAATTGATTTTAAAATTGTATAATATGTTTTGTACTTTCATAGTCGTAGGAGATAAACTAAATGCATTGTTATAATAAAATGTCTTTTTTCTATTTTTTCCTATCAATTTTTGTTTCTATAATCAATTTCGAAAACGCAGTTGATGTTTCCACGTATTTTCGTCGATGTTATCCAGCATTTAAAAAAATAAGAGAAAAACATCAAATGAGAGAGAGAGAGAGAGAGAGAGAGAGAGAGAGAGAGAGCTAGCTATAAAAATGAATATATAACATGAGCATCACAATTTTAAACACGTATTATAGAAAGAAAATAGTTTTTAAAATTACACAAGATATAAAATTGTATTCTTTTTGAGAAAGTATAAGTGTTTTCATCGCAAGGTTATACAATGTAAACAATTTGTTGGCAAATGCCATATTTTTTTTACAACCAGAAGTTGATTTCTTTGCCGGAAATATGCATGGTCTGTCAAAATTATAAGTATACAAATTCTAAAAAGGGTGAGTGGGACCTTGTATGCAGCTGAAAACATTGAAAACAAGGGTGATTTTTAATCAATGAAAATCAAAAACTAAAAATCACTTGTTTTTGACTTTTTAAATGTTCCTATACGAAAATGGCAAGTTATACGGCTATCAAAGATTATCTAGAGTACTAAGGCAGAATAGATACTTCCGATTATTCTCAGAACAGATATAGGGGCCGAACAATATTGCGCGAACAGACCGGCAGACTACGTGATATTTAATTTCTTTAGAATTCTTATCTAAAATTCTAAAAGCATTTTTACTTACAAATTCAAAACACATTTATTCATGACTACATAACAATGTACCTTGTACATTTAATATAATGCAGTTCAGTTCTATGTATTCCAAGCAATAACTTTGCCTATATGAAATGATAAATCGGAAACAGACACTTTAACGTGTGCAGATGTATCCAGGTAATATGCAACATTAGGCTGTAAAAAAAAATAAAATAAGTTTTAAAGCCGACTAGCTTTCTAGAAATATATTTTTTTAAAACTCAAATAAAAGCGTTGGGGGGAAGCCTACTACATAAGGTATAAAGTAGTTTTTTACCCTCGGGAAAAAGGAAAAGATTACAGCCAGGTTTTTTTTTTGGGGGGGGGGGGGGGGTACATTTGTAACTATGCGGGAAAAGCTGCTTGCAGATACATCGAGGGATGATCGGGCGACGGAGAACAATCATGTATTTCATTTTGACTTCATGATAAATTTTAGTGATGGTAAGGCGGTTTCCATGATTTTTTTGAAATTTGATGTGCGACACTTTGATCATGATGTTCGACCTTGAGAGATTTAACCAGGAGAACTTACACGTATAATGCAGACATATGCTTTCATAGCCGAATCCGATCTTTTGTGACCAATCTGTGGAAAGATGTTACTATTGTACTTGTTTCTTGGCTCGGAACGAATAATGAAACTTTTTTAAAAATTGGCTAATTTGTAAATTATTTTGAAACATTACAATGTAACATGCGCGATCCAGAACATTTTGCAGAGGGATGTCCGAGGGAAATCTATATTTGTAAAAGTGTGTGTGTGTGTGTGTGTGTGTGTGTGTGTGTGTGGGTGCTATTTTTGGTAATTTTACTATATAAATTTAAAAAATTTAAAATTGGGTCCAGACCCCCCCCCCCTCACCCCGATACATCTGCGCGTGATTAAAACCTGTAACACCATCTTAGGTTTTAAGTTTCTGATAGTGTGAATTATTATGTTTCCTGTCAGTTTTTACTGTGTATTACATACTCATCTACGTTTGCATACTGGTAGTATACAAAGGGTTTATGTAGCTTAAGCAAACTTTGCCAAAATATAGCACGGCGAACGTTTTGTAGGAAATATTAAGCCTCCGGCTCGTGCATTCTATATCAAACTCTGACTACTTTTTAGGCATAGTACATGCACACCACAACACTATTATATAAATATGAAATGACGTGCTTTTACCGTGTTTTGTATACATGTATTATTTACATCATCTTCAAGAAAAATGCAGAGATTTAATTTATATATTTTTGAAATTTTTAAACATGTGTACTATTCCATATGTCATGTTGTAAATTTTGAATTTACTGGGTGGGTGTAAATACAAAATTTACAAGTTGTCATGTTGTAAATTTTGTATTTACACCCACCCAGTAAATTCAAAATTTTCAACATGACACATATCTCAAACATTATTATTCATTGTTTGAAATACACTGAATCAAAATAAGACAGTAATATGAATATACAGGTGCTGTTATTAAAATATCTATAGTTATTAATATAGCAACAATTATTTAGCCTATATTTGCGCGGTCGACCTCAAAGCATATACTTCTTCATTTTACTGCGCTCTTGCAACACCTTAATAATGAGAAACATATGTAATGCTGTATATCATTAGAACAAGAAGGATAAGCTTTATAAGAATCAATAAAAAACTGAAATTGTCAAAATTTTCAGTTAAGGGAAGTTTTTGCTTGGCGTGTCACATATTTCTATATTTGATTTCTAGAAAAAAGTCGGTTTTCAACTCCAGCCCCCTCTAATATTTATAACATTTTAATTTCTGCGTAACAGGTTGGTTTATTTTATCAGAGAAATCACTAAACCACCAGCTATTCGTTAGCTCTGAAATACAAAAAGCATCCGTTAGCTCTGAAATAGACGAAAGGAGGAATTGTCCCAAAAATAAGAATCCGAATGCCTTTCATTCGCGATGTTTACCGTTTGATCAGCAATATATACATGCATGTTATTGATTGTCTTTGCATTCTTGTTATGAAACGTTGACTTTATTTTTTTGTTAATTTAGATAACTTTTAATGTTTTCTGTTTGGTAATTTTAATATCATTAAATGGTGTTGTTGTAGGAAAATTCGTATTTTATTTGTAAACTCCCGAACTGATTACTTATCTTCGATTAACCGGAAGTGACGCATACCTATGGGCGGCGGAAATGGTAAAAAAGACGTTAGTGCAAAACAAACAACTTATTTTTAAACACAAGCTAAAATACGAAACAGACCAGCTTAAATCAAAATCAACAGCCTCTTTTGCAAAACAAACGAACATCGATGCAAAACCAACAGTCATGCACTGAATTAACGCTAGATGGCGTGCAAAGAGGTATCAGGAGAAATCACACCCTGGAGAAATCGTAACCTGGAGAAAACTACCCTTGAATTACAGGGAACGTTTTTATGCGCGGATCCAGAATTTTTTCCAGGGAGAAAGGAGGGGTCCGAGGGATATTTAGGTTTGCCAGGGGTGGGTGGTGGTGGTGGTGGTGGGGGTCCGAGCCATATATTCAGTAATTTTACTATGAAATTTGAGTTTTCCAGGAGTGGGGGCTGGGGGGGAAGGGGTCCGAACTTCAGCTTATCTACATAACAAAGAATTTCGAGCTCTGTACTTCGTTTGTAACTTGACTTTCAAAGTTTAGTCAAGCATATAAAGCATCAATTATTTACCATTCTAGACATAAAAATTGGGAAAATAATATTTAATTTAATTTTTTTTTTGTGGGGGGGGGGGGTGGGTGGGCTCAAAACTTGTCCAATTTTAAGTCACTTTAAGAAATTGATTCTGAAATTATATTTGCAACGGAATTATTTTCCTATATGCTGTCATTTATAAAGGTTTTAAAATATTTATGATTAATTATCGAGACATCAGAATACCGGTACCCCCAAACAAAACGTTCTATCGTCTTCTTATTGTATCGGGACTATCTAGGGGTCAGTCCCGTAGATAATCCGAGTTCGGATGGATAAATAGAATAACACGAATTTCAGGGTTTAAAGGGTTTTATTATATTTTATGTAAACAACAGTCATGCAAAACAAACGTAAAAGATATGAAACAATATCATATAAAATCCAAGAATGTGATAATTACCATTATTGTAGATAGAGATTTAGGCCCAAATTCCCGTAATACGTCTAATCAATAATTAATGATATTGCCAATTGCTGGTGATTAAACAAATGCACATAAGTATTATACATGTATAACAATACTAAATCCCGTCCGGGTACTATAGACCCGGGCGCGCCTAACATATATGGATGCATACATGTATAGACATAAAAGATATACATACAAATATGTATGGATAAATAAACGAATACATATAATCAAATATACACAAACCAGCACATAATTCTTATAATTATATTCATCTTTTAATTCTCAAAATTATAATGCAATGAAAACTATTAGCATTTTTTAAACGATTTCAGATATACTGTATCGATTGATTATTTACCGACTGGTTTTACTGCTCAGGTTTGTTCGTGTGTATACTCAATTATTGCAGGCACGTAGCATCAGGGGGTCAGGGAGGCCTGCCCCTTCCACTTTTTCTCGCAGCAAACATTTTGTTCTTAAATTAACATTAAAAAACGAATTATCGAGAAGTTTGTCCCCACCTTTTTTCGGAGCATGTAAAAACTGAAATTGAAGTTATAGGTAAACGCATACTCCTGCCCCCTCCCCCCAACGGATTAGAGTTTTCATGATTTGCGATGGGTTTTTTTCGCTTGTCAATGTTTTTAGGATGAGTCTGTCCACCCACCCCTAACCTCCACTTTCAAAAACGATGCTAAGTGCCTGTATTGTGTAATTATTTAATGTAGGTGATTATGTATAGGCACGTAGCATTTTTTCTCGCAGCAACCATTTTTCTTAAATTTACATATTAAAAAAGCGAATGAACTTGTAGTTGGCCCGTCCACTTTTTTTTTTTGGGGGGGGGGTGTAAAAAATTGAAGTGAAAGGAAGGAAATTAACAGTGAAGTTGATGTTAAAGTTACAGGTGTAAAGTACGCCCCCGCCCCCGCCCCACGGATCAGGGTTTTCACGACTTTGAGATTTCCATTTTTTTTGGCCCGCCCCCTTTCAAAAACGATGCGATGTGCCTGATGTAAACAATGATACAGGCAATAATGTATAAATTTTTATTGAATAAGTTTTTTTTATTACTTTAGAACTGTTTTTATAACTATTTCAATTCCTGTTACGATTTCTCCGATTTCTCTCTCGAAGCGCACCCTAATTTATGGGTACGTTTTCTCCAGGGTATGATTTCTCCTGATACCTCTTTGCACGCCATCTAGTGATAATTCAGTGCATGACTGTTGGTTTTGCATCGGTGATCGTTTGTTTTGCATCGGTGTCTGTTGATTTTTCAAAAGAGGCTGTTGTTTTTTTTAAGCTGGTCTGTTTCGTATTTTAGCATGCTTTTAAAAATAAGCTGTTCGTTTTACATTAACGTCTGTTTTACCCTATCCGCCGCCCATACATACCTGCTATAGGGGAAAATAACTCTTTAAGTTACGAAAACTCTTGTTAATGGGAAGACGGAATAGCGTAAAAAAACCCGACATATTTATATCATCATAAATGTTGAACGGTTTTCTGTATATTTTTCATTTTGATTTCCTTTTCAAAAGACAAAAGTACACCAAATAATGCTGAAAAATATGCATTTATTAGATACGGAAATGGATTTGCAATATCATGTGAAAATATATATTGCAATTTACAGTTACAGACATAGCAAAATACAAACACTGAAAAGCAACACCGGTACAATATGAAAAAAACCCCAAAACTGTACTATTACAAAAAAAAGACATTTCAGTTATCACACAGTAAATCAAAATTATTGTAGATAACTAGAGATGAGCTCGTTGCAAAGCAACGAAGAGGTCTTCCGTTGCAGCTTCCTGTCGGAAAAGGATTGTCAATCAGTCTGATTAAAAGCACCCTCTTCTCCTTACAGGGTCTGACAGGTATTGATAGGGGGGTCATCTTCACCCGACCTAAAATTCTGACCAATCAGGGCTTTAGAAAATGTATTGGAAATTTTTAAATGGAGACAGGCAAATTATTTCAATCCCGCTTTCTATGTAACCCCCAGACTGAGTATTGAAGAGTTGCACCTCTCATTAACAGATAAAGTCATGTATTTGGTAAATGAGATATATATTTAGGTTGTGTGCAAATATAGAGGTCATGTGAAGATGAATTGCTATCGATACCTATCAGACCCTGATGAGTGTAAGCAGAAGGGTGGTGATTTTA
>WFKH01011581.1:43923021-43935773 GCA_016163765.1 Magallana hongkongensis | reverse complement strand
AACAATAAGGTCTTCCGTTGGAAACGGAAGACCTTAATAATAGAGGAAAAGAAACAAAGCAATAACAATAAGGTCTTCCGTTGGAAACGGAAGACCTTAATAATAAGAAACAGTACGAAAACAATAAGGTCTTCCGTTGGAAACGGAAGACCTTAATAAGAAACTGTACGAAAACTATAAGGTCTTCCGTTGGAAACGGAAGACCTTAAAAATGAGTGTTTTTCATCACTGAAAAAATAATACAGTATTTTAATTGATCAAAAACTCCTGTATTTTTATTTGCAGTTGTAACTTTCATTCAGAAGCAGGACCTAAAAAAAACTGCTCAGTAAAGAGATCATAACAAAGGACATGTTCTAGTTGAGAATATCTTGAGGAAGCTATATAGTTTGTATTAATGATTACAAAATCGACTAACAAAACCGAAGGATAAATGCAGCTTTATAAAGGAGATACCAGTTTCCTCAATAATCGGTGATCCTGCTAGACATACCTTTAAATTCCATCCACAGTTTTCTATGTGTAGTTTTCGTTGCTTGAATATCCAGATAGAACCCGTTAACACCCACTAAACACGACAGGTCTTCATCGTATATAAACCATCCATTGGTAAGCAACTCTGAAAAAAAAATTATAGAGAAACAAAACTTAATTTTAATCTTGGAATCTTAAGTTTATATTTACATCCATTAAGTGTTTTCTTCACTATTTCGTAACCACAATATTTTTTTGCATTGTTATATTTAATCCTTAATTTACTAGTATATTGATTTTTTACAGGCTAGTTTTATACACATAGGTCAATCAAGGCATATGGACCTCCTGTTTTTTTTTTTTTAACTCTGAGTTAAGTGTTTGCAATAAGCCTTATTATTTTCTATGCGCTTAAAAACACTTTAAACAATGTGTATTTAGTATATAAAAGCTAGCTGCAGATTATGCTGTGTATAATTTTAAGGGTCTTAAACTCTTCATGACGGTCATAACTTTAAAATGCATGGCTTTAATTTTTTATCTTAGTATAGCTATTTTTAATGAATCTTAAATTGTTATTCCTTAATATCATCAGACTAGTAATTGTTGTTCAATTGTTCAAATATGAAAGCTTTTCGATTGGTAATTAATAATTTATACTAGTTATGTTATGCATATGATGAACAATAGTAAACAAAAGATATACTAAAATACTATAAAAATACCATTGACTTAATGTTCATGCAAGAAGATCAAAGAATTAATTTATGACTCTATCATCTAAATACAAATATTCCTCAACATATACATATACATTTTAAACTTTTGTACAAAATTCGTAAAATGTAACATCTACGTGAATATTCCCATTTATAGTGTTTATCATTATTACCATTATCCAAGTCAAATATATGGACAAACTTACCTGTACAGAGGCGGGATTTTCTACCACTGACATTGAATCTCATGTTGACCTGCTCCAGGATCCTGGCTGATTCAATGGATCCCCTGATGAGACATCGTCCAGTTTCATTTGACCTCAGATACAGAGATCCATCTCGTGTCTCGGAAATATTTTTGCGGACAATAATTTGACTTTTATCTGGATTATACAATTTAGATGCTGTTAAAGGTTATATCACAATTTACACGAGAAAGTATCTGGTCATTGCAGAATTAGGAGAACTGTTAGGATTCGAATAATTTAAATGATTTAAAGAAACCCGTAGGGAATGGGAAACTGAAGTCATGCAAGGTCATAATTCAAAAAAGATATTTTTATTCTGCCCACAATCTGTAGTGCTTTGAAGTGGCGTAGGACGTTTTGAAAAAGAAAAGCACACTTTTAATTAATCTTAATTTTCAAAAGTTGTAGGTACTTGAGAGAGAATCAAAATCTTCGTTTGCTTACTCTTTCACAATATCAATGCACAAGTCTGAGATCGATAAACATGGCTTTTTGAATATGTTGGTTAAAAAAAAATAACCCGCTCGATGGGACTGTATGAATATTGAATAGTTTCAGAAGATTGCCCAATCAATCGGTCAGTCGAATGTCCCGAATACTTACAAAGAGCTGTTTTGACCTGTTTCATTCAAAGCTGACATGAATTCATAAATACGCATTATTTCCCTTTTATCTCCGACTACTTAGTTTTCGATTTCTATTGTTAAGCTCATCGCTAAACAGGCCGAGAGCTCTATTCATGCTTCACCGCTTCAGGTATTCCATTCACCCGAATACGTTAAGACACGTAAAGACGGAAAGATTTTTAGAAACGCGTTCTGAAAAAAATCTGACAACCACTGCACTGGTAAGGATATCCAATAAAAGACGAAACAAAACAAACTAAAACTGAGGCACACATATATCGAAAATCATCGATCATTGTAAAACGTTTTCCTGTTCTGCGTCGTACTGTTATATCATCACACGTGCGCAAACCATACACTGTAGTAGATCGTGCAGTGGCAGCGTAGACCTCAGAAAACGGAGTACTTTTTTTGGATAGAAACTGATAAAAACGTCAACACGGTGTTATTTTCTTGGATTTACTATCGCTTATTTACTATTTTTGATGTAGTGCAGACGATGTCAACACTATGATGTAGAAATTATGCACTCTGTATGGACACACGTGTTCGATGTGCACACAAAATATGGCATCACTATCTGTGCAAGATAATGCAAGATAATGTAGATACTTGGAAAATATTTTCAAAGAGTTTACTCTCTTATTTTTTATTGATTGTAGTTTCCTTTTATTTTATTTTTTTAAACAAATTACTACACAATGAAGTCCATGCATTTAGAAGTCCGTGCAACGTGAATGCCTTGATCGGAAAGCAAACGACCGTAACTTTCTAGACCGGTATATATAACCCTGTAGAAGTTGAGGAGCGATCGAAACTATTATGGTGACCAAATACTTATAGGAATTCATGTCAGCTTTAAGGTGGTATGAGACACTTCCATATTGTGACGTACTGTTTATCGAAATAAACAATAAAATCAAGTGTAATTTTATAAACTTTCTTTCCCGAAATAGAACAATAACAGCGTAGAGCAGTGGGTTAGATGGTTCGCTTCGAATCTGTAAGTCATGAGTTCGATTCCCGCTGGGGTTTTGAAACTTTTACCTTTTCAAAAATTTTTAAAACGTTTTTTTTTGGCTAAATATTGTAAGATTTGAAAATTCTAATCCGGTGAAAGTATTTTAATTATAATGTACTTTAATCCACATTAATATCGACAGATGTCCCATACCACCTTAACAAGAAACTTTAGAATAGGCGTTTCACAATGGATTCATACGAAAATTCATATTGATTTTTGTAAATCTTACACAGTAATTTTGTCACTTTGTCACCTTTATAAGTAATACGTTCTCCCCCAATAATTTTCGGCAGGAACCAACACACACCGACGTCACGTACATCAAAATTGAAATCGCTCTGTTTCGGGAAACATTTTAAAATGGTCGTGTTTAAGTATTTCTGCACTAGATTTTATTTATAAACTAATTTAAGTTTTTAACGTTTTTTTACAATTGCAACTACATGTATATCAATTTGGTTAAGATGAAAATCTAAATCAGATATTAACCATTCAAATATCCTAGACGATCATCTACGAAATTATCAGTTTTTAATGATCAACCATTTATAAACAAATTTAAGTTTTTAACGATTTTTTTTACAATTGCAACTACATGTATATCAATTTGGTTATGATGAAAATCAAATCAGATATTAACCATTCAAATTTCCTAGACGATCATCTACGAAATTATCAGTTTTGAATGATCAACCATGCGGGTACTAATGGGAAATCTTGATAATTTTCACCTTTTTCCATATTTTTGCAAGTCTAGACAGAGGATTTCATTTATATGCAAATTTTTGTGGAAACTAACTAAATGATGAAATTTCCAGGGATTATTCAAACTGTATATATATTGACGACTGTTATGACTTATTTGATGCTTTTGTCGAGAAATTCTTCATAAAATCCGCTGACTCAATAATGCATGCAAGTCGTACTTAGTGCTTAAGCTTTATTTATTGTTTGCAAATTCGGATAAAACAACAATTCCAAAAATTCATAGTTCTGACAATAATATTTAAAAACGAATACTTGAATTTTGTTATGAGTTAAAACAGGATCAACTCCAAATGCCGTTTTTTAAATAATTAAAGTTTTAAATCATAAATTAAGTGTGAGATATTTTTAAAGTGCTTCAAAGTAATATGCACGATTCTATCAAATAAAAAAATACATACAATGGAAGCATTCATTGGAAACTCCAACCCTTAATAGATAGAAGTCATCCCCTTTGCTTTCATCACAAGAAGCTACAAATTCTTTCGCAGAGTTATACATATCATTGTAGACCAGTGCACATTTTTCTTTTCCGTTACAAGATTTGGATATATTGAAATATGATGAATAATCCTTGTGAAGGTAGCGGAAACATTTTGAAGAGGTTGAATTCTTACATTCGGTGTTATTTCTCACACGTTCTCCGGAATCACTACCTAAAAAGTTAATAGATTGCTCATTCACGAATATTATTTCGTCTGGTTTGCAATTAATATTGGGTTTGTCTGTCAAGTCTTTCATCGATTTACAAGTTGTATGAATGCTTTTTACACCAATAAACCATCCTGAAAATTATAAATCATTTCAATTAGTTTCATAGTATGTAGTTTTAACATTATAAAATCACGTCTTGTCTCAAATTTACTCACCAAACATATACAGTAAAATCCACATATTGATATTCATTTGTTTTATATTCAAACCCATCATTCTTTGTTTTTTCTTGTATACGACAGTATTTTACTTCTCTAATCCAATAAGAAGTTAACTTTCTGAAACACGATCAAAGAAGAACACTCGCTACAGAAATACTCCATCAAATTCAGATTCGTGGAAACTTGTTCTATAGCAAAATATATTTTTTTTTCGAAATGTCGGCTCTAGAAAAGGATTTACCCAACGATAAAAGTGAAATTCACGCCTTAATAGTAAAAAGACGATATATTTCATCTGTGTTGCACATAGTCATCGTTGTAATGTATGTATGACGAATTCTTTTGACAATCTCACACCATCCTTAGAATAGTTAAAGCACGGCTTTTACATTCCAAAACAACATTTCTCGACCTCGGAGGTTATTCTGCAACATTCACGAAAACTCGTACTTTATTTCTGAAATGAAATTGGCCAATCTCGCTTATTAATCGGTTTTGTAAATAATAAATGTCCTATTTTGGTTAGGTCCTTCACACTTTCATAATGGAGCTCTCACCAATCGCATAATTGTTAACACGTGACTACAAACAAAAACGTATTTGCATACCATAATCATTATTTTCATAACTTGAAAAATCAAATTCACAGAATTTGATTTCTCATTGGGTTGAAATATATGGATATCCACAAAACCAAGGAAATTTTACAGACGGCCTGTAAACATACGTGAGACTATAGTAATGGATTTCTGACGATGAAGAACGAAAATAGAACGAGAAATATATTTGTAGCTTAATTATCGCATCTTTAAATGAGCATACTTAATTATCCGATCGCATTAACATTTTTACGACTTACAATTTGAATTTATTGTTCGTACCAGGAAAAAAACCCTAAATATAATTTATCAAGAACAATATTTATATACGATCAACCTAAACGAATAAAGGAGCATAAAAAAGATTCAAACTGAAGTTGATCAAGAAAAAAAATCATATTCTGTAAATCTAGAGAAAGATATCCATGTACATAAAAATTTACCCACGATGCTTTGGAGTTTCTTGAAAACGATAGAATTTTCTTCTGTTATCTAATAAGCCGTTTCTTCTCAACGTTGAATATTAACTTCCTGAAACACGACCAAAACAAGAACACTCGCTAAAAATGTCCCAGCAAATTCAGATTTATAAAACTGGTTCAAGAGCGGGATATTTCCTGGAAAAATCGTATCTAGATAGGAAATTAAGAATTACCCTACGAAAAAAGTGATATTCTAGCCTTAATAGTTAAGAGATAATATATTTCATCTGTATTGCGCATTGTAATAAAATTGTAATAGAGTTAGGCATCGTTGTAATGTTTGTATGACGAATTATTTTGACAATCTCAAACCATTCTTATAATAGTTAAAACTTATAATGGAACACTATTAAATTAACACTCTACCTTTCGAATTTCACAATGCACATTTGCTCCGCTTTATTCATTCAGACAAATGCACTCACTAGTTTATTTGACATTCAAAAGGTCTGGAAAAATGATTTAAATTTGTAGAACTTGTCGCACGTATATTGAGCCTCCGACGGTATAGCCAATAAAAAAGAAGGACCCTATAACTAGTTAAAGCTAGATAAAGAACAATAAATTCGGGCTGTACGGTTTCAACTAGGAAATTCCACAACATTCATGAAAACTCGTACTTAATTTCTTAAACGAAAGTGGGCAATCTCGCTTATTTCTCTGTTTTGTGAATAATGAATGTCGTATTCTGGTTAGGTCCTTCACACTTTTATGATGGAGCTCTTGCCAATAACGTGAATACTAACAGTTGCCTACAAACATTTTTATTTTCATAACATAGTCATTATTTTCATAACATAAAAACATATCCAAAGATTTTAGTTTACTCATTGTGTTGAACGTGATAAATATTTTAAAATCGAGAAAATTTCAACGACGACCAGTAAATATGTATTAGACTTGCTGTGGGCTTATACGACAGTGAAGAATGAATCTAGAACGAGTAATATATCTATACATCATCACAAGTTTGAATTAGAACATTCGTTTATGCGAGTGCATAAGACAAACTAAATATGTAAACGTATTGTTCGTACCAGGAAGGAAACATAAAGCCTAAATATAACCTAACGAGAGCAACATAATAATTAATTAACTTAATATGTATACCATTGTCTATTTCAGCCTAACCAAAAACACACGTAAAAAACTGAAGTTGATCATTAACAACAATTTTTTTTTTTAAAAGAAATGGTAAAGGTATTGAAACATTGTAAAATAAGTAATGCAATTCAAAGTAAAAGCAATTGAAAAATGTATGCAAAGATCAAGAATCAACAGACGACAAAATCCTCAAATCCAGCAGACAAGCAAAACCTAAATATACAAAGGTTATACATTGTTTCAAAATTTGAATAACTGTTATCTACATGTAGAGCAAAATGAAATTGGAATTGTTCTGCGGTGCCTTTCATAAATTATCAAAGAACTAATGAAACAATTACTACAATAATTTTTAAAATAATGTAAGGAGTTTAAAACAATCAATGAGGAAAAATGGAGTAGTTGAATTCAAGAAGATGCTAAAATTATATATTGAAAAATGCATTTTCATTTGTTTATTATGTATAATGGTTAATGCTTATGTAAGCGATACATACAAATACAAACTTATCAGCTTGATAAATGAGAGAGTAGTAAGAGCATCCGAGTATTTTTAATTATGATTTACATAATTTTCTTGTCCATACAGCTGAATTCTGAATTTTTAAAAAATTGTAATCATTCATCCTTCATTTATCAGTATGTACTAAAATATCGGTTTATGGTTTATTTCAGGCATGAAGTGTTGTTTAAATGAACTTTAACTTTTTTAAGTAAGTGGTATTGTTCTTCCTGATTTAATTTATTTTTAACAAATATAATATGCATGTCATGTTATATTTTTGGGTTAAAACAAATTATACCAGGAAGGACGGTATACATTTATCGGCTTGCTAAGAGTGTGGTAGCTCTTTTATCAAACCCTCAGCAGGAGCTATTCCCCAAAAGCTTGTCGACAGGAATATTTTATCAAGGGTTTGATGAAAGAACTACCCCACAAGCTCACATCTTGTAGATAAGTGTTTTGTTATACTGGTGTATATTCTAAGCTGTCTAATTGTCTAATTATTTGAGTCAATGATCCAAATTAAATTTTAAGTAACATTAAATTAATTTGAATTCAACTGAACATATAACAATTCATATACATTCATATACATTCATATGTTTTAATTTGCATAAAACTATCAACAAATGATATTATTGTGGGACTCACTACCACCAATCAAATTATATGAAATCAAAATCGTCACAATTTGAATGAAATTATGATGAGGTGTTGACAGTTCATCTTTTACCCCAGAATATAACTTTGCTATAGATAGAGTATGAAAAATAAGCTATTTCATCTTCTAAACGCCATATAGGAAACATTTTTTTTAAAGTATAAAAAAATAAAATTGTCAATTGTAAACCCTTGATTAGTGTTTATAAAGCGTGAATAGATCATCTGGGGTAATGGGATTTTCCTGCCTTACAAATCATATGACTAAACAATGCTTTTCAGAAAAGTTTGATTCTTCAAAAGATATGATAAGAGAAACAAGTATTCCTTTAAAAACGATGATCGGTCTTTAATTAGGGAATAAGGAATCATTCTTTGAGTATTATGAGGTTATAAATTTGGTCGGGGCGTGATCAAATCCAATAAAGCCCGAAGGGCTTTATGATATATTTGATCACGCCCCGACCGAAATTATCACCTCATTATATTCAAAGAATGATTCCTTATTACTTATATTGTACGATTATTAATAAATATTTGAATATAAATAAGCAAACCCCGCTGGCGCCCCAATTATACGTCATTTGAAGTTATTGGACTGTAAAGTACAAAATCGATACGTAGTGTTATCACAGGCAAAGACACTGAAAAATGTAAACATTAAAATTTAAATAACGCAGAAAGTCTACCATGCAACTAAAACACAGAAGTAAAGTCTGAATTTAGTGTAATGTTGCTTTTCGAAATACCAATAAATGTACCCAATAAAATTGTGACGCATATATATGATAGCTTGAGTTAACCGTTTACATGCAACTGTATTACTGTGTCCTTCTCAAGGTAAATACATGCAGATCAAAAGAAAGCTCATTTTCACTTAACATTTAAATGAGGGTTTTTGGTGCATCGTTAATAAAATAGTTCAAAGCTTAAGGTCAGACGACACGTTCCTCGAGCATCTTTTTGTATCTCCTCGTAATAAAGAGTTCCAATAAAATTATCATTATTTATAATCATTTTTATAATGATTAAAATTTTATTTGTTTAGATGAATACGCCTAGATGGCCGAGTGGTTAGAGTGGTGGCCGCTCACTGCTAGGAGAGTAGGTTCCATAGGTCGTGTGTTCAAGCCCCGGCCGAGGTGGAGCTCTAATTTATTGAATTTTCCCTGTGCTGTATATATTTATATCTATGCCATATATTTTTGTATCAGCTATTCAAGTGTATTTTCAAGAAGATTATATAAGAAATTGCATACTCTAGTATCTTGCAGAAATGCCTGATAAGGTATCCTAATTTTTTGCAAGAAAGCTTGTCAAAGTAGTAGTAAATCAATTACATATTCCTGGAAAAAGTTATATGAAATTGAGGAACGTGTCATCTGACCTTAATGTGTGCGCAAATAATTACATTTGCAGGATTTCTTATATGGAATCAACAATGACCGTCCAAAGTCCAACATAAGCCTATTTATGAGAGCTATTCTACATTAGAAACCATGGAAACTGTTGTATAGATGTCTCCTTTCGGTCCAGTAATATGCATACTTTTCAGATCGTCCGTTTTACACACAGTGGCATAGACATCTCCCGTTACCTCACCAATCATTGTGTTGGGTTTGTTCTCTGCCATCTTACTGGACACGGGGTTAACGTTATCTGAATCAAGTGACTCCTCCTGCGACTTCTCGGTATCATTCGTTCCGTTCTTTACATTCTGTAATCCGTTGTTTCTCTCAAATTCTGAAGTGTTCTTTTTTATATTTATTTGCGCGTAATTGGCATCCGTGTTTGCCAAGCTATAGAAGGATTCATCAAATAAAGATGATGTTCCTTGTACGTCGTTGGCGTTATTTCGAGTTTTATCGACGTCATTGTTGTAATATGTACAATCTTGATCTCCTTCAAGCGTGGTCGTTAAATTTATGGTACACCGCTTTGTCTCGGCCCTTATCGTTAGAGCGTGCCTTCTGTGTTTAAGTAGGAATAAAAAATTATCAAACGCAATATTACAATATTACATTTAGTTCATATTACATTTTAGCAATAAATCTTAAGTATTTCCGTAAATGTCAGTTAATCTTCGTTGTGAACTTGAAAAAAATATAAAATTACCGTTTATATAGTCTTCTTCTACCTTTTAAGTAACAGTTACCTACCTTTTGAGTACAACTAGAATCAGAGCTAACAGAAGCAGGAGTCCAGCAACAAGCCCCATTATGATCGGAAATAAAGTAGATCTGACATTTTGTTCCGATTCGGATGGCAACTGAATGTTGTCCCCGCATGCCAATTGTAACAAAGTTCCTGATTATCAATTTAAAATCAAACAGGATGCTTTTGAAAGTTATATTTCTTTAAGTGTACATGAATAGCTTTGTTATCAATATGATTGCATTTAACTTCCATTTTATAATAACAAAGAATAACAAAAAATGTTTTATCATTGAAAAAAAATTAGTGTTTTAATTGGTGACAAAAAATCTGTATTTCTATTTGCAGTTGAAGCTTTCATTCAGAAAAGGGATCTAAAACCCCTTTCACAATTGGCGCAAGACCACTTTACAACACTTAACGATCGGATTTTCTGGCTTCGCACGAGCTATCGCATACGTTGCACGAGCTCTCGCATTCCTTGCATGCGTTTTTATGGTCGCATCAAGTCTCCTCAAAATAGTGGACATGCACACTATTCAGACGCGACCCAATGCGATCTAAGTTATTGCAATGCATCGCACGAACATTAGTGCGAACGTTTTACAACGTTTTGTGTACTCGCAGGAGCGATTCACGATTTTTAAAGATCGTAAGATAAATCGCAGCTGTTTATGCGTGTGTTGTGCGACCATGAGACTGTTGCACAACGAGTCTCATGTAATCTTGCAACGTTTTACTATCATTGCAAGATTTATCGGTTTCAGTTTCCATGGTTTGCCACTAGTATATATGGATACAGCGTTATTTTCGCCCCGTGATATTTTCGCTTCTACTTACGGTTTTGCCTCGTCTTGAATTCGCCCCAGCAATGTTGTGGTAAAAGAGAGATAATGTAAGACATTGGAATTCGCCAAGACTTAATCCGCCAACTGACAAAAAGAGCGAAATGAGCGAAAATAAAACGGAAGCAAATAGTTCCCTGATACAGTGTACACTGTATAAGCATATGACATATCTGTTTCAGGCCACAATTGACAATGATTTTGGCTGTTGCTTTTGTCATCTTCTTGGGCGGTATCTTCTGTTGCATTCAGCTATGTCTACTGAAGAGGGTCGGAAAAGGGCGGTATATATACATCCTCTGACTCGTACAAGCATTCGTACGATGAAACGCATGATCTGACGAGCGCCGCTCGTCCAATCGCATTGGCGCACGTTCAATCGTCCGATCATCAGGTCTTTCGTGCGATCCTTTCGCATTATCTTACAACACTCGCTTTCATTGTACAACAGTCGCATATAGACGCAGGATATATCGCAAGATTGAATGCGTTTACATCGCACAACGGTCGCTCTGAATCGTGCGAGTTTCGTACGAGTACTTTTTCATATGCGATTATTTTGGCAACAGTTTACGAACCATATCTAATTTTTTCGGTCGCACGAATATTTTGTCGCTTCTGTTCGTGCGCCAATTGTGAAAGGGGCTTAAATAACGTATAATAAAGAGATAACAACAAGACGCATGGTCTACTTGAGAATATTTAGCTTATTGAGTAATTGCACTTACAGAATCGAAAGATAATTACATGTTATTTTTTAAGAATATATCGGTTTACATAAAGCAATGACAGTATAGGTTCAAACATTTATCTGTGAGTTTCCTGGTTACATACCTTTAAATTCCATCCACAGTTTTCTTGGTTTAGTTTTTGTTGCTTGAATATCCAGATAGAAGCCGTTAACACCCGCTAAACACGACAGGTCTTCATTGTATACAAATGATCCATTGGTAAGCATCTCTTAATGAAAATAATTGAGTAACAAAACATTATTTTAATATTAGAAACTTAAGGTCAAGATCTAGTAAATGAAAGGTGCCTACAGGTTTATGAAATTCAAATTATAAATTCTTTTAATGATGCTTCATAACAATAGCTTTGTTTGATAGGGTGTATTGGGGCTTACATGTTTGGTAAACACAATGAAAAATCATGTTTTAAACTGTCATTTTCTATGAAATATGAAAGAAACAAGAAACAAATCTAAGCGTTTAAACCATTTTTACCTAATGAAATATATATCTAGAATGCATACAGTCTCTTCAAAAACGGCGGTTAAAAAACTCTTTACCTCCTTTTGAAATTGATATCAAATTGAATATAGGTATTGTAAAGTATATATTTACACGAACAATAAAGTAAAATATTGTCAAATTTTCAGGACAACCCGTCCCTTCTTCAGGACAACAAAATAAAAACTACATATGAAAGGAGAAAAACATCTACAAAACTAGCACTAAACTAAAAACTAAATAATATATAAAACACCGGATCGGAGCGTGGCAACTACATCTTTGTATTAAATAAAATTTATCTTTTGATCCGACACTATAGATAACGACTGTTGTTGGTTTTGGTTTTTTAGTGCTTCTAATATTTATAAATATATATATATATAGGACTCCAGTCCGATGGTCTGCGCTAAACCCCGATGGTTTAGCACGCCAAAGTA
>WFKH01011581.1:43909364-43920627 GCA_016163765.1 Magallana hongkongensis | reverse complement strand
AGTGTAAAGTAACAATAATTTATATAATTTTATAAAAACAAAGTTCTAAAAACGTTTCATTCTTCTTATTCATGTGTTTTTGGAAAACATTGGAATTCTTATATGATGGCGAAACCGGAAAAATGAAATAAAGTTTTAAATTCTCTTGAAGAGCTAATCTTCATATGCGGGCGTGGAAATTGTTGTGTAAATGTCCCCTTTCGGTCCATTAATACGCATACTTCTCAGATCGCCCGTTTCACGCACAACTGCATAGACATTGTCCGTTTCCTCATCGATGAACGAGTTGGGTTTGTTATCTGCTGTCTTACTGGACACGGGGGTAACGTTATTTGAATCACGTGACTCCTCCCGCGACTGCTCCGTATCACCTGTTCCTTTTTTTACATTCTGTTCTCCGTTGATTCTTTCAGAATCTGAAGTGTTCTTTTTAATGTTTATTTGTTCATAATTGTCATCATTGTTAGACATGCTGTAGATAAATTCATCAAATGAGTATGATATCTCTTGTACGCCCTGAACGTCATCTTGAAATTTGAGTGCGTCATCGTTGTAATATGTACGATTCTGATATTCTTCAAGCGTGGTCCCTTCAGTCATGGTACAATGCTTTGTCTCGGTCCTTGTCGTTAGAGCTTTACTTCTGTGTTTAAATAAGAAAACATTATCGAACGCTATGGCACAGTCAATCTATGACCCATGAATATTATATTTTAGCATTAAATCTTAACTATTTCCTTAAATGTCGAAAACCCTGATCAAAATAAAATTTAGCGTTCTAGTCTTCCTCTACCTTTTTGCAACAGTTACCTACCTTTTGAGTACAATCAAAATCAGAGCTAGCAGAAGCAGGAGTCTAGCAACAAGCCCCATTATCATCGGAAATAAAGTAGATCCATCATTTTTTTCCGATTCATTTGGTAACTGAATGTTGTCCCCACATTTCAATTGTAACGAAGTTTCTGATTAAACAGAATAATTTGAACTCACTGGCAGTTTTATTTCTTAAAGTGTACAAGTATTATAGTATAAGCGTAATTAATAGCTGTATTATAATTGCTTTTTTACTTCCATTTTATAATAACAACAATAAAAATGAATGGAATGTTTTTCATCATTGAAAAAATGATACAGTATTTTAATTGATCGAAAAACTCATGTATTTCTAGTTGCAGTTGTAACTTTCATTCAGAAGCAGGAACTAAAAAAGCTGTTTAGTAAAGAGATCATAACAAAAGACATGTTCTAGTTGAGAATATCTTGAGGAAGCTATATAGTTTAGACAACTTGTCATGTTGTAAATTTTGTATTTACTGCCACCCGGTAAATTCAAAATTTACAACATGATATAATGATTACAACATCGACTTGCAAAACCGAAGGATAAATGCAGCTTTTTAAAGGAGATATCGGTTTCCTCATTAATCGGTGATCCTGCTTACATACCTTTAAATTCCATCCACAGTTTTCTTGGTTTAGTTTTCGTTGTTTGAATATCCAGATAGAACCCGTTAACACCCACTAAACACGACAGCTGTTCATCGTATATAAACGATCCACTGGTAAGCAACTCTTAATGAAAATGATAGAGGAACAAACCATTATTTTAATCTTGGAAACTTAAGTTTTTATTTACATCCATTAAAATGATTTTCTTCACTGTTTTGTAACCATAATGTTTATGCATTGTTATATTTAATTGTTAATTTACAAGTCTATTGATTCTTGACAGGCTTGTTATATACACAGAGGTCCATCAAGGCATATGTACCTCTTGTTGTTTTTTGTTTAACTCTTGAGTTAAGTGTTTGCAAGAAGTCTAAATATTTTCTATGCGCTTAAAAATACTTAAAACAATTTGTATTTATACAAAAGCAAGCCGCAGATTATGCTGTGTATAATTTTAAGGGTCTTTAACTCTCCATGACTGTCATAACTTTAAAATGCATGGCTTAAATGTTCTACCTAAGTAGAGCCATTTTTAATGAGTTTTAAGTTGTTATTTCTTAAACAATATCATAAGACTATTTTTTTGTTGTTCAATGGTTCAAAGATGGAAGCTTTTTGATTGGTAATTAATCATTTATACTAGTTATGTTATGCATATGATAAACAATAGTAAACAAAAAATATACTATTATACTATAAAATACCCTTGACTGATTATTCATGCAAGAAGATCAAAAAATTAATTTATTAGGTTATTATCTAAATACAAATATCCCTCAATATACACATATACATTTTAAACTTTTTAATAAAAAATTCATAAAATTTAATGTAACCCAACGAGAATATTCGCATTTTCAATGGTTATCATTATTGCCTCATTGGGCGAGTTCGATCAATAACTATCTAAGTTGAACCACGGTAGTAAGGAAAACTTACGGTGCGCATGTCCATGTTCGAACGCACACTAGTCGATGTCTGGTTAATATAATGAGAAAATTTTAATTGCTACTAATAGTGTTATTGTTCATTAAAGATAATAATACCATGTTAACGCATTAAATGTGTGTGGGCTAAAATTTAACGAAAGCATGTGCTGATTTATAAAAGCAAAATGAGCAGGTTTCGCTTTCCTCCGCCATCTTAAACTACATTGACCAGAGTTCGCTGGTTGAACTTCGGTTTCATTTTAGTCAGACTAAAGTGAGTTCGATCTCATTTTAGTTGAACTACGGCGACCGTAGTTTGTGATCGAACTCGCTGCTTATAAGCAAGCTTACCTGTACAGAGGCGGGATGTTCTACCACTGACATTAAATGTCATGTTGACCTGCTCAAGGATCCTGGCTGATTCAATGGATCCCGTGATGAGACATCGTCCAGTTTCATTTGACCTCAGATACAGAGATCCATCTCGTGTTTCGGAAATATTTTTGCGGACAATAATTTGATTTTTATCTGGATAATAAAATTAGAAGCCTTTATAGATTATATAACAGCTGACAAAAAAAGTATTTGATCAATGTAAAATTAAGGAATTACAAGAACTGTTAAGATTTTGATTTGAATAAACGTAGGGAATGGAAAACTGGAGTCATGCAAGGTTCTGATTCAGTTAAGATATTTGAATTATGCACACAATCTGTTGTGCTTTTGAAGAAGTGTACGATATTTTAAAAAAAGAATAACACACCACTGTTTATTAAAATTTTCAAAAGTTGTAGGTAGAAAAAGGGAAAAAAAATAGCTGACTTTGAACTCATGACGTGAGGATCAAAATTTGCGTTTGCTTACTTTTTCAAAATTACAGTGTATAAGCCTTAGATGCATAAGTCTTAGATGTATGATGTCACAGAACATTTCCAAATTATTCGGCTGATCAAATGTCCCGAATACTTGCTAAGGGTTGTTTTTTTTCCTGTTTCATTTAACAAGAAACTTTCAAATGGACGTTTCACAATGGATTAATACCCAAAATTTATAAGTTTTAATAATGAACCATGTCGGAATTTGTTGGAAATCTGATTTTTTAAAATAGTTTTTTCATATCTTTTGGATTTTCTTTTTTCATTCATATGTCACCGTGTGGAAACGACTTGGTTGGAGTGGTATATTGTTTCTGTTTAGACATTGACCGCCGGACATTAAGATATCACCTCTAATTAAACTGATTATAAATCTCGTGTGTGTACACATACTCATTGATGGTATGAGTGAAATGAATTGAATTGAATCATACTACGTGCACCAGTTTAAGTATTATCTCTTCCAAATGCAGTGTTAACAATGGATATGAATTTTGAAGGAAATTATGAATTATAAATAAAGTGCGAGATATTTTGGAAGTGCTCCAAAGTAATAAAAATGTAACGAATTAAAAAAATATCTACAATGGAAACATTCATAGGAAACTCCAATCCTTAACAGATCGAAGTCAATACCTTTGCTGAAACCACAAGTTTCAAAAGTTGCAATTGTTCTCACAGAATAATATATATCATTGTAGACCAATGAACATTTATCTTTCCGTTACAAGATTTGGATATATTGAAATATGATGAATAATCCTTGGCGAGTTTACGGAAACATTTTGAAGAGGTTGATTTCTTACATTCGGTGTTATTTATCACACTTGTTCGGGCATCACTACCTAAAAAGTTAAAAGATTGCTCATTCACGTATATCACTTCATCTGGTTTGCAACTAATATTGGTTTTGGCTAGTAAGCCTCCCATCGTATTACAGGTTACACGAATGCATTTGACACCATTCAACCATCCTGCAAATTATAAACCATTTCAATTAGTTTCATAGTATGTAGTTTTAACATTGTAAAATTACGTCTTGTCTCAAATTTACTCACCACACATATACAGTAAAATCCATACATTGATATTCATTTGGTTCATATTCACAAAATGTTTAGAGAAGTTAATCCATGTATATCACAATAAACCCATCATTCTTTGTTCTTTCTACGACACCATGTTACTACTCTAATCTAATAAGAATTTAACTTCCTAAAAAACGATCAAAGAAGAAAACTCGCTACAGAAATGCCCCTCCAAATTCCGATTCGTTGAATCATGTTCTAAAGCATAATATTTTTTCCCCTGAAAAGTCGGCTTAACCCAACGAAAAAAGATTCAAGTCTTAATAGTAAAAAGACAATACATTTCTTCTCTATTGCACATAGAAATCGTTGTAATGATTGTTAGACGAATTATTTTGACAATCTCACAGCATCCTTAGAATGGTTAAAGCACGGCTTTTATATTTCAAAACATTTCCCGACCTCGGAGGTTATTCTGCAACATTATCGAAAACTCGTACTTTATTTCTGAAATTAAATTGGGCAATCTCGCTTATTTATCGGTTTTGTAATTAATAAATGTCCTATTTTGGTTTAGGTCCTTCACACTCTCACCAATCGCGTGAATGTTAACACGTGACTACAAACAAAAGCGTGTTTGCATACTATAATAATTATTTTCATAACTTGAAAGAATTTAATTTCTCATTGGGTTGAAATATATGAATATCCATAAATCCAAGGAAATTTTACAGACGGCCAGTTAGCTTATGTGACACTATAGTAATGGATTTCTGACGATAAACAACGAATATAAACGAGGTATATGTTTGTACCCTAATTATCACGGGTTTTAAATGAGCACACTTAATTATCCGACCGCATAAACAATGACTTACAATGTGAATTTATTGTTCGTACCAGGAAGAAAACATAGAACCTAAATATAATTTAACAAGAACAACATTTATATCCGATCGTCTATTTCAGCACTGTGACACAACACAGACAATCAGAATGTAGTTTATAGTTTTAATATAATAACACAAATATTGATGATATCAAGTCCAGTAATAGAAAAAAGTTCAGTCAATCTCTGGCGGGAACACCGTCGTGATCGTATAGCTTTCACTTAGACACACTGCTCAACGCGTTATCGGCTATTCGGTTGTTATCGGACAACTTTTGACAGCTGAGTAAATTGTTGCAAATGATCACCGTGGAGTTTTAAAAAAAAATGTTGATAGTGTTTTTGTGTACAAAAACACTATACCTTATTATAGTATGTATAAGTCTTGGGAAGACTTTAACTGTCAAATTTGATATTTTTCACAAGTTTTTGTCCGATATGTATTATTGTATATAGTTCCGTTTTCAAAATCTTTACGTTAACATAACATTTAATTATTGTACACAATATAGCATCGTCAGAATCATGCAAACATATAATCTAAGGATAAAAAAATAATTTTTTTCTAATTTCAAGATGTTATCGGAAATACGGTTGAATGGTTCACTTTGTTATCGGAAATTTCGGTTTTTGTTATCGGAAACACAGGTTGTCAAAAATGTAAAAAAAAAAACAAAGAAAAAACTTTAATTTTATTAAGTTTAACTATTTATAGTAGCAGGCGCCTATAGTTCTAATTTTGAGCTATTATTTTTGTCTTTTTGGAACATGTAACGTGTTTAAAAAAATGAGTTTTTTAACATTTTTCATATCCACTGATATATGATCTTTAATTGTTAGAAAATACGATATTAGTTTTAAATTCTCTAATTTATAAATCTTTAATGTAACAAAATATTAATGCGAGATTTAATTTTTTGCTGTTCCTACCTTGTTTCATTATTCGCAATACGTTGTAAAAACATGTATGCAGTGTTGCAACGTATTGTTCCCGTTTTCCTTGCGTCGTCTTTATTCCTTGACTTTGATCTGGCTTTAACCGTGGTTGCCTTTGATTTTACTTTTGTTAGCATTAACTGCATATTATTCTGGTATAAATCAATTAGACTTTATATCGCGGTTGTGTAAATGAATTTCTCAAAATAGTGTAAGTCCAAATATGGTCTAGGGGATCTATTCACAAAAAAACTTACGTTCAATCGTGGACGTAAGATTGGCGTACGAGTTTTTCGTAGGACTTTGGTCATTCACAAAAAATCGTACGTTTGACGTTACGTCAAGAAACAGTCGTAAGTTTAAGTCTAGTATTAGGTTGACGTAAGTCTATATTTGCTATGTTTATAATTAAAGTATGGCAATTCTACCTTCATTTTGTCAGAAACAAAATTAATAGAAAAAACTCCTTTACGAAAACGCGCTATGGTTTACAGTGAACTACGTAGAAGCTCTTAATAGACGTTAACTCCATAAAAGTTTCAACGTAAAGTGTTTTGACTGTCCTTGGTCCAATCAGATCGTAGTAGGGCGGAGTTAAGACATTGCCGCTCTTGACTTGAATGAGAGAGAGAAAAGAGAGAGAGAGAGAGAAAGTTAAGGTGATGCAAGATAAAGTAATCATCATTGGTTATAAAATGGCAAATAAATTAATTAAGGTCTATATATTACATGTATATCCTATATTGGTGTAACTTTAAAACGGTTTAAAGTAAGATTGTTAAAATTTCTTTGGCCGTCGACAAAGTTCTACTTATAAGGATGACGTAACTAACCAAAAACAAATTTCCCGTAGTCCGAAAATACGGGCATAAAATATTTTGAAATGCAAACAAATGACCATTCATGAATTGAGAATGGTGAAACGGAAAGGCAACTCATGCGGAAGCTTAGTGGAAAAAAATAAACAATGGCGGACAAATATCAATTCGTTCTTATGTAAAGAATGATGTTTCACACTGAGTAACCATGAAAGTGTTTATATAAGTCCCACATTATACTGACGTGTCTACTAGCAAAATTTAATGTTTAAATATGTTTAATTTTTTAAAAATGTTTAAATATGTTTAATCTCGGGAAGATTCGGCATACTTTGATTAGAATAATACCGCTATTAATACTTGTAATGAAAAGTAGTTTCTTAAAAATTCGTACAATCTTAGATGTTATACATTACTTCATCTCAATATCTATATATAAACATCGTTGTTCCCGGTGAAAGAAATTTCAAAACTTCAAAGTTACATAAATCTATAAGGTATAATCGACCTTCACTGTCTCAACTCCGCCTTCTACGATCTGATTGGACAAGGGTGAGTCGAAACATTACGTAGAAACTTTTCTGGAGTTAACGCCGGCTTAAAGAACAGAAAGAAGAGTATGTACAGACAGAATACTATTTTTCTTTTATTCCAACATATGCATTAAATCAGTAAAACAATAGGCATATGCATACACACTGATTAAATACCAGTATGTAATGTAATCAGCGTATTACATATCATGCGCGGATCTAGATGGAATTTTTTTTTTTCAATTCACATAGAAAATTTACCAAATATTGGTATCGGATCCCCCTGGCAATCACATTTATCCCTCGTCCCACCACCCATCCCCCTCCTCACCATCTTGGATTTTTGGGTTTTTTTTTTATCAACGCATACATATATAGTTACATATACGTATTTGAGCACATGCATTCGTGTTTGAATTTATCAGTTACTTCAAACCTAGATCGACTGGTCTAGTACAAGCATACTCTTAGGCCTTGTCATATCATTATAAAAAACAATAAAACAAAAATATTGGTGAAATGCGCTAATTTATATAGCTGTAGTAAATGTGTACACGCATAATTCGCAATACCCAAAGCTATAAGTGGTCATTAACTATTACGATAGGTTGCTGAGTAAAAAATAAAAGAAAGTTTTATTAATGCATGATCGTCAATTTAATCATAAACACACAATTTAACTGTAACGTCGATTATAAATAATTCATTAAATTACAAATTTTGTTTCGATATTTTACTCAAACATAAAATAATCTTTAATTGTTGATTTAAGTTGCATTAGATGGAATGTAGCTCAATTATGTATAAGTGTCACAAGAAAAAAAGGAAAAACTAGGACATCTGCACACGGATATTAAGATTAAATAATTTCCATTAGGATGTATGTGACAGTAGCATTATTTTATTTGAATAGGACACAGTATTAAATGAATCAACGAGTACCCGACTATCGCTCGACTAAAGACCCGATTATTCGACTAGTCTCTCCGAGTAAATTTGACATCCATAATTGAAATGGAAATTATCAATGGACACGCGGATTATAATACTTAGTAATTATATTATCGCCGAAGTACATAATTATGTAGTTCCAAACAGACCAAAAAAAATTAACAACAAAAAACGGTTTATTTATAATATAGCGATAAACTGACAGTATTTTAGGTAAAAAAAAAACACGCTGAATTATCATTTAATTGAACAATGTTTGTTTGCCCTGAATTGGTAATATTCTATATCAAAACAAACTAATATTTGATAGATAGAACAACTTTTAAAAATCACTCAGAATACACTACATTTGGATATGTAATTATAGACAATAAATTTCAGGATTTGACACATTGAAATGGACTTTCTTCACTTTTTAAAATCTATTCTGAAACTTTGGGAAACTTTTTCAACCTGAATTTCCGATAACGTGTACCTGTCAAAACCGAAATATCCGGCAACTATCAACCTTGTTGACGATAACATGTTTTCACCTAACGATACATTTTAAATGTCTGTTATATAACTCTTAATTTGGAATTTTATCTCTGTCTGCTTATGTAAAACTTTGTGCTTGTGCATAGAATGAATAAACCATTTTTATTAATAGAACAAGTAGATTTCAACTTCTACAAAGGCTAAAATGTAATGACATATTCCGAAAATTTTATAAAAAATCATTTTGAAGAGCTGTAGATCATTTGAAAAAAAAAGAGATTTGGTCTGTGCTTTTGGCTGCTGATAGAATAATCATTTATCTGCTAAAGATCGCAAACTTTGTTTGCTGAAGTACACAATTGTTGTTGCATTAAGAAATTTGGACTCACCCACGTTTATTTAAGCAGTGCTTTTCTTGCACCGAATGTCCGATAACAACCGAATAGCCGATAACGCGTTGAGCAGTGTGTTAGATAATAATTGAAAAGTTCACAATAAAAAAATATAAAATCGTCTCTGGAATACTTCCAGCGTTGTCTTTAAGATGAAGATACCAGGCTCCACGGAGTATATAAGTTATCCAAGTTTGTTGGTTCTAGTTCTCCAGTCTTTTGAGGCCTTTGGGCGTTGTATTGTGATGCGAGGTACTAGCTATAGGCTTCATTGGTTTAATAATAAAGGTACGAGTAAATAAGTCCAACAGAATATTTCACGTTTCTGTTCAGATAAGGATAGTTCAGATAAGGAGAATTATACAATTTTTAAATGACGTTAATTGTATTACAGCACAACCTGAACAAACAAACAAACAAACAAACAAACAAACAAACAAACAAACAAACAAACAAACAAACAAACAAACTAACATAAAAAAGATACAAACTGAAGTTGATCAAAAAAAAAAAAATCCTATTCAGTAAGTCTAGAGAAAGAAATCCATGTACATCAAAATTAACCCATGCTGCTTTAGACTGTCTCGAAAACGATAGAATTTTCTTCTTTTATTCAATAAACTGTTTCTCCTCAACGTTAAATTAACTTCCAAAAACATCACCAAAGAAGAACACTCGCTATAAAATTGCCCCAGCAAATTCAGATTAGTGAAAACTGCTTCAAGAGCTGGATATTTCCTGGAAAAATCCTATCTAAATAAGGAATTAAGAATTACCCTACGAAAAAAGTGATATTCCAGCCTTAATAGTTAAGAGATAATATATTTCATCTGTATTGCACATTGTAATAAAATTGGAATTGAGTTAGTCATCGTTGTAATGTTTGTATGACAAATTCTTTTGACAATCTAAAAAGTTAAAACTTAAACTGCAACACTATTAAATTAATACTCTACCTTTCAAATTTTACTATGCACATTTGCTACCCTTTATTCAGACAAAACCACACACTAGTTTATTTGATATTCAGGTCTGGATTAATGATTTAAATTTGTTGAACTTGTTGCACGTATATTGAGCCTCCGACGGTATAGCCAATAAAAAAGAAGGGCCCTGTATCTAGTTAAAGCTAGATAAGGAACAATAAATTCGGGCTGTACGCTTTCAACTAGGAAAGTCCGCAACATTCACGAAAACTTGTACTTTATTTCTTAAACAAAAGGGGGCAATCTTGCTTATTTCTCTGTTTTGTGAATAATGAATGTCGAATTCTGGTTAGGTCCTTCACACTGTTATAATGGAGCTCTTACCAATCGCGTGAATACTAACACGTGCCTACAAACAGGTGCACATTTTCATAACTTAGTCATTATTTTCATAACACAAAAAACATATTCAAAGAATTTACTTTACTCATTGGGTTGAAAATGATAAATATTTTAAAATCGAAAAAATTTCACCGACGACCAGTAAATATATATGAGACTTGTCGTGAGTTTACGACAATGAAGAATGAATCTAAAACGAGTAATATATCTATACGTCATCACAAGTTTGAATTAGCACATTCGTTTATGCGAGTGCATGAGACAACAACTTAAAATGTAAATGTATTGTTCGTACGAGGAAGGAAACATAAAGCCTAAATGTAACATAACGAGAGCTATATAATGATTAATTAAACGTATGTATACCATTGTCTATTTCAGCGTAACCAAAATCACACATACAGAAACCAAAAACGGAAGTTGATCATTTACAAAAAAAGTTTATTGAAAAAAATGGTAAAGGTATTGAAACAACGTAAAATAAGTAATGCAATTCAAAGTAAAAGCATTTAAAATTGTATGCAAAGACCAAGAATCAACAGACAACAAAATTCTCAACACCAGCAGAATAGCAAAAATTAAATATACAAACTTTACACATTTTTTCAAACTTTGAATAACTGTGATCTACATGTAGAGCAAAATTAAATTGGAATTG
>WFKH01011581.1:43891247-43905390 GCA_016163765.1 Magallana hongkongensis | reverse complement strand
ATGAAAGAAGAAAAACATCTACAAAACTAGCACTAAACTAAAAACTAAATAATATATAAAACACCGGATCGGAGCGTGGCAACTACATCTTTGTATTAAATAAAATTTATCTTTTGATCCGACACTATAGATAACGACTGTTGTTGGTTTTGGTTTTTTAGTGCTTCTAATATTTATAAATATATATATATATAGGACTCCAGTCCGATGGTCTGCGCTAAACCCCGATGGTTTAGCACGCCAAAGTACGATGGTCCGCGTGCAGTCGCCAAAGCCCGATGGTGTGACACGCCAAAGTCTGATGGTTCTAATCATTCCCATAAAAACACAAATATTGTTTCCGTAATATATATAATCCGTATGTATGCTTATTAATAACTTATGTAATTACAGTGGGCCTGTTACATATACTATAGAATAATATGCATTCAAATTGAAGTGAAAATAAAGAGGAAAATTCAGCTTATGGTGATAACTATTTCAATTAAACAGCTCCTCTCCCAAGTTCTCAACACGTTTCTTATAGATTTGATCGTCATCGACTAATTCAAAGCACGTTTTAAAATTGTTACAGTTATTAGTACACGATATGCATTTTTTTTTTTCGTTTTTGCAGTCCTCTACCGTTAATTCCTATTCACAATATTATGACTAATGCTACGCCTTTTATTTACTTTTTTTGCATCTCGCGTTAAACGAAAAAAAAATTCACGTCATATTCTCCGGACTGGGATCGTTTGTCTCTCTTTTTTTCTTCACTTTGTCAAAATGTATCATAAATCGATCGTCCGGATAGCCTGTCGCTCCCATCTTGTTGATTTTGAATTGCTAGTTCGACGTTTTCCATGACGTCGTCATGACGTGACGTCACAGACGGTGTTATTCCGTCACCATCGGACTTTGGCGTCCGTTTCGGCACCAAGCCATCGGACTTTGGCGCAGACCATCGGACTTTGGCGTGACCATCGGACTTCGGTGTGACCATCGGACTTTGGAGTCTTATATATATATAAGTGTATTTTTTAACCATACATGTATATATTTACATTAACTATAGTATATTTGCGAAGTTTAAAAAAAATCTACCTTCTGGTTTTTTTAGGGGCCATATCAAAATACAGGTACATTTACTATAGGAATATATAGGATAATGTCATTTTCTTTACTTCAAGCAGATTGAAAAAAATACTACAATAGCGATTTTCCTCAAATTGTAATATGTGATTAGTAATATCATTACCTACCTTTTATGTAAAAAATACTTAATTCTACCGTCTGGTTTTTAGTGGGGGTCATCTCAAAATATAAAAATGCATCAATTTTTGCTATATTTTTAGTATTACAAATGAAGATTGGTTCAATGGATTCATTCAAAAATTAAGAAAAATAACCCTGAGAGCATTATTCTGTGTGTAAAATTTCAAAGGCGTACACTGTTTACTTTTTCTTTTATGTTATTTCTTATAACATTCTCCTACAAGGCTTTATTTTATCATAACGTCATAAAAGCACAATGGCAACTCTTACCTACCGAACTACGGAAAAATCGTTTAAAATATAAATATAAAATATAAATATCAAAATATAAATTTTCCTTAAAAAATTTAAATATTTTTATCTGTATTTTGTTTATTGTGTTCAATTTAATAAATTGTATCAAAACAATTTCATAAATTCATAAAAGCAATGTATTTTACTAGAATGCGCAAAAACAGGCGCAATGAAAACTAAAGTCGGCCTCCTTAAAACAGTGTGTATTTTAAAAAAAAAGCAAGCTGCAGATTATGTTTAACTTTAAAATGCATAGTTTAAATTTTCTATCATAGTATAATAATTTTCAATGATTTTTAAGTTGTTATTTCTTAAACAATATCATTAGACTATTTACTTTGTTGTTCAATTGTTCAAAGATGAAAGCTTTTTGATTGGTAATTAATCATTTATACTATATATGTTATGCATATGATAAATAATAGTTAAAAAAAATATTAATACCCTTGAGTAAATAGTCAAGAAGATCAAAAAATTAATTTATGACTCTGTCATCTATATACAGATATCCCTCAGCATACCCATACACTCTTAAAACTCTTTGATACAAAATTCGTAAAATGTAATCATACGAGAATATTCACATTTTCAGTGTTTACCATTGTTATCATTATCCAATTTAATCATATAAGCAATCTTACTTGTACAGAGGCGGGATTTTCTTCCACTGACATTGAATCTCATGTTGACATGCTCCAGGATCCTGGCTGATTCAATGGATCCCGTGATGAGACATCGTCCAGTTTCATTTGACCTCAGATACAGAGATCCGTCTCGTATTTCGGAAATATTTTTGCGAGCAATAATTTGATTTTTATCTGGATAATAAGTTTAGATGCTGTTAAAGGTTATTTCATAATTTACACGAGAAAGAATCTGGTCATTGTAGAATTAAGATCTGTTAGGATTTGAATAATTTGATTTTTTTTTTAAAGTAGGGAATGGAAAACTGGACTCATGCAAGGTCATAATTCAATAAATATATATCTATTATGCCCACAATCTGTAGTGCTTCTGAAGAGGCGTAGGACATTTTTATAAAGAACAGCATACCACTGTAAATTAAAATTTTCAAAAGTTGTTGCTACTTGAGGATCAAAATCTTCGTTTGCTTACTCTTCAACAATATCAGTGCACAAGCCTGAGATTGTTCAACACAAGTGCGTTAAACCTGGCTTTTTAAATATACTGGTAAAAAAAATTAACATGTATATATAATTGGAATGTATGACTAGTCACAGAACTTTGCAAAATTATTCGGCTAAATGTCCCGCATAGTTGCTAATAGTTGTTTATTTTCCTGTTTCATTTGACAAGAAACTTTCAAATCGGTGTTTCACAATTGATTAATGCCCCAAAGTACTAGGTTTCAATAATAGACCATGTCGGAATGGGTTGGAAATCTGATTTTTTCCCACCTTTTTCATATCTTTTGGATTTTTTTTTCATTCATACGCAAATTTGCAAATTATTGTGTGGCTCTCCAGATGATGATCTTTTCAAGGATTGGACCAAAATTAACTACTTCAATTGTTAATCGCTTCAGTATTTATAATGTAAATCAAAACTGTATATTTTTGATGATGTTTTGTGTTGCTTTGTTTTTTTGATACTCTGTCCACAAATTAATCATAGAATCCCGACGACTGACTTGATAATACATGCAAAATCTTGCGATTAGTTCTAAAGCAAGTATAATTTGCAAAATTGGAAGAACCCCTACAATTTCAACATCCAATGCGTTAATCTTACCACAGGAAAGTAAGATCTACTCCAACTGCAGTATCTTTGCGTTTAAAGAATAAGAATTTTTCAGTAAATCATGAACCATAAATTAAATGCAAGATATTTTGGAAGTACTGCAAATTAATACAAATGTAATAAATTAAAAGAATACGTACAATTAAAACATTCATTGGAAACCCCAATCCTAAGTAGATCGAAGTCACTCCCTTTGCTGTACTCACAAGATCTTGCAAATTGTATTGCAGAGTTATACATATCGCTGTAGCCCAATGTACATTTTTCTTTTCCGTTACAAGATTTGGATATATTGAAATATGATGAATAATCCTTCGCAAGGTAAAGGAAACATTTTGAAGAGGTTGAATTCTTACACTCGTTGTTATTTATCACACGTTTAGGGTAATCACTAACTAGAAAGTTAATTGATTGCTCATTCACAAATATTATTTCGCCTGTTTTGCAATTGATCCTGGTTTTGGCTATCAGGTCTTCCATCGATTTACAAGTTGTACGAATGGTTTTGACCCCAATCAACCATTCTGAAAAATGTATAAACCATATCAATAATAGTATGTAACTTTTTTAACATTGTAAAATCACGTCTTGTCTCAAATTTACCACACACATACAGTAAAATCCATATATTCATATTCATTTGCTTCATATTCACAATGTCTACATAAGTAAATCAGTGTATATCACAATAAGCCCATTGTTCTTTGTTTCTTCTTAAATACGACAGCATGTTACTGCTCTTATCTAATAATTTAACTTCCTGAAAAAAAAAAACAAAACAAAAAAAAAAAAAAAAACAAAAAAAAAAAAACAAAAAAACACTAACTACAGAAATGCCCCTCCAAATTCAGATTCGTGGAATTACTTCTAGAGCGTAATATAATTTTATTTTCGAAAAGTGAAATTCAAACTTTAAGAGTAAAACGACAATATGTCTCTTCTTTATAGTACATAGTCATCGTTGTAATGTTTGAATAAAAATGATCCTTAGAGTAGTTTAAGCACGGCTTTTATATTTCAAAACAACATTTCTCGACCTTGGAGGTTATTCTGCAACATTCACGAAAACTCGTAACTAATTTCTGAAATGAAAGTGGGCAATCTTGCTTATTTCTTGGTTTTGTGAATAATATATGTCCAATTTTGGTTAGGTCCTTCACACGTTTTTATTTGACCTCTCACCAATCGCGTAGATTTTAACACGTGACCACAAACAACAAACAACCATAATCATATTTTTGTAACTTGAAAAATCAAATTCAAAGAATTAAAATTCTCATTGCGTTGAAATATATGAATATCCATAAAACCAAGGAAATTTTAAAGACGGTCAGTAAACATACGTGAAACTATGGTAATAGATTTCTGACGACGAAAAACGAATATAGAAAAAAAATATGTTTGTCTCTTAATTATCACATGTTGAAATGAGCACAATCATTTATCCGAGCGCATACACAACGACTTACAATGTAAAATTATTGTTCGTACCAGGAAGAAGACATAAAACCTAAATGTAATTTAACAAGAACAATGTTTATATACGATCGTCTATTTCACAATTGCACAACCCTAAACAAACAAACATAATAAAAATACAAACTGAAGTTGATGAAGAAAAAATCATTTATTAAAAATGGCAGAGGAATTGAAACATTAGTAATGCAATTTAAAATTAAAGCAATTAAAAAATGTATGCAAAGATACTGAAACAACAGACGACAGAATCCTCAAAACCAAGCAAAAATAGAAAAACTAATGATACAAACGTTATACATTTTTCTTGGATTTCAACAAGTATGATCTACATGCACATTAAAATGATATTGGGTTTGTACTGCGGTGGCTTCAATAATAAACTCAAAGAACTACTGTAACAATTACTCTAATAAATTAAAATATGTATGTTACATATAGCAGTTGTATACAATCAATGAGATAAAACTGAGTAGTTGAATTCAATATAGTGCAGTATATATAAATTGAAAAAATGCATTTTCATTTGTTTACAGTGTGTAATGGATAAATGTTAAATGTAAATGTATGACGATAAACACAAATGCAAAGTAAACATATCAGCTTGAAAAATGACAGAGCAGAAAGAGCAGCCGCGTATTTTTATTTCTGATTAACATAATGTTCTTGTCCATACAGTTGGATAACATTACAAATCTTAGATAAACCCCTAATTGATTTAAAATTTCTGAATCTGAATTTTTTTAAAAAGGGTAAGCATCCATACTACATTTATAAATTATGCATGTACTTATAACTGGTTTATTGTTTATTTTATTTATTATTTATGGTTTATTTTGGTAGCTCTTTTATCTAACCCTCAGCAGGAGCTATTCCCCAAAAGCTTGTCGACGGAAATAGTATATGCCAAGGGTTTGAGGAAAAGACTATCCGACTAGCTCATAGTTGTTTTATTATACTGGTGTATATCCTTTGCTGTCTAATGATTTGAGTCAATGAACCAAAATTTAACTTTAAGTAACATTAAATTGATTAACTGAACATTTTAACTCATAAACATTCAAATGTTAAAATTTGCTTAGAACTATGAACAAACAATATTCATGTGGGACTCTTCAGTGTTAGAGACGAATAACATGAACTCAAAATAGTCACAGTTTGAATGAAACTATGATAAGGTGTGGAAAGTTCATTCATACCCCAGAGTATAATTTTCCAATAGTTAAACTATATGAAAAATAAGGTATTTCATCTCCTAAACGCTATAAAGACATTTTTAAAAAAGTATAAGAAATATAACTGTCTACTGTATAGCCTTGATAAATATTATGAAGCCTGAATAAATAATCTGTGGGAATGGAATAGTCGTTAATGCCATACAAATCATATGACTAACTACTGGTTTTTTTTTCAGAAACGTTTGGGTTCTTCAAAAGATGTCACAGGATGAATGACCATCTTTAAGTTCTCCTTAAAGGTAGCTTAAAGGTGCTTAAAGGTAGCTTAAAGACGATCTTTAAGCCACCTTTAAGCTATATGTGCTGCTTAAAGGTGGCTTAAAGGGGGCTTAAAGAAAGCGTAAAGATGGCTTAAAGGTGCTTAAAGGCAGCTTAAAGACTATCTTTAAGCCACCTTTAAGCCACCTTTAAGGACAACTTATAGGTCCTTAATGTCCAAACTTCTTTAAGCCACCTTTAAGCCACCTTTAAGCCATCTAAAAAAAATCATAACAGTTTTTATTTAATATTGTGCCTAATTTACCAACAAATTGTAGTAACTTTATAAAAATTTAATCAATTGTGATCAATAGACAAATATATTCAACCTATATGCGAAGAATTTATTTTTAAAATTTAAAGCATATCCGAGCGTCTGGACAAAAACACACCTGTTGTGTATATTTTGTATATTCTGTGTTAGTTCCATGGTTTTTTTTAGGTTTAACAAACAATAGATTTTAATTAGATATACACAAAGAAATGAAAGCATGTCTAGACACACAACGGAGCGATTTTAACAAAAAGATTGATTCCACATGAACATGTACGGCAGTAAAGTAAATAATGTATATTCTGTCGCTAATTTCAATGATTCCTAGACATAAAGAAGTATTAAAAACGTTTTTTGCTAAAAAGAAAAATTTAGAAAAAAAATTAAAACGCCCAAGAGGGGTATCGATCCCGGGACCCTAGGTTTGCTAGCATCAGCGCGTTTCCACTACGCTACGGCAACTCATATATAATAGGGTTTTCATATCCTATAAAACATTATAATGTGTGTATTTTTTACTTTAAAAGATTTTGACTTCTTCATTCAGTTTGTAACAATCAATTATATCTAATAACATGTTATATATATGTTCACAGAATTCATAACTATGAAACGCAAGGAAGAAGATGCAACTATACCTTTAAATGCATTAAAATTATTAGGGTAATAGTTCTACGCAATTTACCGGTTTTCATTATCACGGCGCCGTTTCGGCATGTAATAATTTAAATAATACTGATTATTATACATTTAGAACAGATCTAGAATAACAAATTAAATGATA
Source organism: Magallana hongkongensis (assembly GCA_016163765.1). Taxonomy (NCBI): domain Eukaryota; kingdom Metazoa; phylum Mollusca; class Bivalvia; order Ostreida; family Ostreidae; genus Magallana; species Magallana hongkongensis. Next base: position 43,898,048 of record WFKH01011581.1, on the reverse strand, counting down.
TATGTTTGAATATTTAATTGTTTACATTTTTTAAACTATCAATTCTATAACAAACAATATCACCAATTACCAGTGACGTATTTACATTTGTACTGCCCATGATGTGGCAATTGCAAATGATGTATACATACATGTATTTGTACATATGATGTACCGTCCTGGTATGTGGCATATCATATCACTCCTTATAAATATATTTAAATAATGAACTCAAATTCATTATCACCAGTACTGTAATTAATTAGCCTCAAGATTTTACTCTTACATGCATGTACCTTTGATATGTAGACGTAATATTTTTAAAACCCAGGGTGATGAAATGATATTTTGAGAATGAATTACAAATGTAAATAAAATTTTCATTCGATGTACTTATCGTATACACAGACATACTAAGATTTCAACACCTCTAGGAACCCTGGTCTGCACCTGGGCACAAGACGCACCTGTTGTGTATATCTTGTATATTCTGTGTTAATTCCAGGGGTTTTCTCAAGTTGAACAAACAATAGACTTTTATTAGATATACACAAACGAATAAAACCATGTCTAGACAACCAAAGCAGCAATATCCCGCCCGATATAGAAAGGCAGTTGAGAGTTTTCATCTTTAACATGTATCTAGCAGATCTAGAATTGGACCTACAAATAGTTAAAATTGATTTAAAAAAAATACATATCTTAAACTGATTATTAAACTAAATCATGGGTTTTTTTTTCATTTATTTTTTTATATTGTTTAACAACAGGATAATCTTTAAAAAGAAAAGAAAAGAAAGAAACCCGTTATCGTACTTAGTGTGAACGCGTGTTCTTTTACGAAAACAAATTCTAAATAAAAACGAATTGATGTAGATTTGTAATATTGAACTTTGAATCCGGTTCAATGAAAATTATGAATTTAACATCATGTGCAAACAGTCAAACAATTGATGGTATTCGACTAAGCATTATTTAGTGAAATATTAAATAATATTATTAATGTGAGAGAGAGAGAGAGAGAGAGAGAGAGAGAGAGAGCTTGAGCTTTCACCAATTAGTTTATAATAGGAAACAAACATACTTTAATGTAATTTCATGCGCGGATTAAGAGACAAGAACTGCGCTTACTGCTACAATTATTTTGAAACAAAAAAATAAAATCTTATAACGGCGATCTGTGTTCATTGGAGTGGTGTTGATATAAGAGCGATCTGTGTTCAATAGAGCGACTACATGCGTGTGGTGTTTACACAAGCAAAACATGGATGTAGATACCTGTTTCTGCATCGTGTGTGTGTTGACAATTAAAACCGCCTGGAACCCCCCCCCACCCTCCTTAATTGAAAACTTTATCATCATTTGAATTACCCCCTCCCTCCCCTACAAAGAAGTTACATTTCATTTATGTATTTAATATGAAACTGTTCCGCTTGATCAAAGTTGACTTAAAGGGAACTTAAAGATGGTGTAAAGACAACTTAAAGGGAGCGTAAATGCCACTTAAAGATGCTTAAAGGTGGCTTAAAGATGGCTTAAAGGTGGCTTAAAGAAGTTTGGACATTAAGGACCTATAAGCACTAGCTTAAAGGTGACTTAAAGGTGGCTTAAAGATCGATATCCTTTAAGCCGCCTTTACGCCACCTTTAAGCCACCTTTAAGGACTTGCTTAAAGATGGTTTTTCGCCCTGTGTGTGGTAAAAGAAACCAGCATTCCTTTTAAAATGATGATCAGTTGTTGATGAAAATAAACACGCACAAATTTACCCATGCTACTTGTGTATAGAATATAATAAGTAACTTCTTAATTTGGTGTAATGCTGCTTTCCGAATCACCATTGAATTTACCCAATGACAGTATGACGCATATAATAGCGTGATTTAACAACTGTATTGCTGTGTCCATCTCATGGTAAATACATTTAGATCAAAAGAAGGCTCATTTCCACTAAATATTTACATGAAGCTGTTTGTGCGTAGTTAATGAAGTAATAAAAAGCATTATGCGTGCGCTATTTGCAGGATGCCTCACATGGACGTCCAAAGTCCAACATAGGACTCTTTTTAAGAGTTATTCTACATTTGAAGACATGGAAACTGTTGTGTAGATATCTCCTTTCGGTCCAGTAATACGCATGGTTTTCAGATCGTCCGTTTTACACACAGCGGCATAGACATCTCCCGTTACATCACCGATGATCGTGTTGGGTTTGTTCTCTGTCGTCTTACTGGACCTGGGGGTAATGTTATTTGTATCACGTGACTCATTCCGCGACTTCTTGGTATCATCCTTTATATTTTGTTCCCCGTTGTTTCTCCTTGATTCTGAAGTGTTCTGAAGTGTGTCTACCGTGTCATAGAAGGATTCGTCAAATAAAGATGATGTTCCTTGTACGTCGGTGGCGTTATTTCGAGGTTTATCGACGTCATTGTTGTAATAAGTACAATCTTGATCTCCTTCAAGCGTAGTCGTTGCATGTAAGGTTCGATCCTTTGCCTCGGCTTTTATCGTTAGAGCGTGCTTTCTGTGTTAAATTAAGAAATTAATCACCTAGGTTATTGCGTCCTTCTATGATCTATGAATGATATCCTAGCGGCAATTTTTTAGGAAAAAATATCTTTGCAAATCTTGAAAATCGTCATATTTAATAATAAAAAAAGATGACGTGCATAGACGTACCATTTTTTTTTTTAAAAAACATTTACTTACCTTTTAAGTACAACAAGAATCAGTGCTAACAAGAGCAGGAGTCCGGCAACAAGTCCAATTATTACTGGAAGTAATGTAGAATCACCATTCTGTTCCGAATCTTGAACAATGCCTACGACGGATGGAAATTGAATGTTTTTCCTACATTCCAATTGCAACGAAGTCCCTGCATGACCAAAAAATTAATTAGTATACTTTAAAACGACTCTTTAAACTTTTACATACAGATAATACCAGAAATAAATTATAATAAAAAAGTTTACTTATTCTGTTGGCATTGGGTATGAACTTCTTACCAACCGTAGAATGATCGTTGGTAATAAGAGCTTTAAATATTTTACCATATAAAGAGATATTTCTTGAAGGAGAAACAATATATTAGGAGAGCATAAAGATCTTAATAGCAAAAAAATCCTACTACTGAAAAGCAATTGCTTTTGTAAAAATACAATTGAAATAAAAATGGTCGTTGTATAGCGCAAGGGCGAATTAGATATAGATATGCACGCATATATTTGTGAAATTATAGTACTTATAGATCCTGGCAGATACCTTTAAATTCCATCCACAATTTTCTCGGCAAAGTATCCATTGTCTGAATATCCAGAAGGAACACATCAAGATCCCGTAAACATGACAGGTCTTCGTTGTAGTTGAATGATCCATTGTTATGTACTTCTTTATATTGATAACGAAATAAATTGTTAAATGAGAAGTATATAGGTTTTGAACCTATGAATTTTATAGAATAATAATTGCTACTGTAACTTGCATAACTTTTATTGAATGTAATTAGTACTTAGTAGTTAGTATTAGTATCAAAATGTCAATTTGTATTTATATATTAATTGGATCGACTAAAAACGCAGTTTTGGTACTTAAAAAATGTGTATATTGAATTTATGATTTATTTATTTTCAATAATCCTGTTACACAAGTGAGTTAAATGCTATTCAACTATAGGAAATTGAATTTTCTGTTTTGTGAAAATAAACATGTTTTAGTTGATCTGGGTCACTCTAGATCTGCAGCTTATTGCCATCCTTCAAGAGCTGTTGATCGCTTCATAAAGCTGTCAAATATCTTGAATACTTGCTATTTGACACAACAACCCAAAGTCAAATCTTGTTAATATTGCTCGATAATCATATAACTATTAGTAGGATAGGTTTTCATAACGTTTCATTTTCCATTTACTTAAGAAGGGCTGTTTAACAAAATAATAAAGGGATTATGTGATACTGGTATTTTGTTAATATTTCATATTTCATAATGACCGTATATAACAAACAGCCAACTGAAATACACTACATTGAAATGCATGTATAATTTCAGTAGCAATATCAACTTGCTGACTATTGTTATTTTACTCAAAGAAAAGGATTTTGTGTTTTCGCATTATAAACTATTTTAAAGAGAATTCTTTTCTTATTTGGTACTCTGTGCGTTCTTTCACAGCATAGCTATGTATAAAAACATCTTATATTTAACACTTCGACCGATCTTTACAATTTTAAAAAAAGTCAGATGATTGTATTATAATTTTGATATATATTATAGTTATATATAATTCAGGCCTATATAAAAGGATTGGGAACCATCATGTTTTTGATGCTCAAATTTTGTCATTTTAAAGAAATAGTAAGGAAGATTTAGAAAATTTTGAATTATCATCCACCTTTTTCATTTTCCCTGATCATATCTGCAAAAACTTTGCCGTTAACTTCTACTTTTTTCTTGCAATTGATAATGAAGAATTTGCCTGTTTCTCCATAGAGAGAGTTAAGTTTCTCCTTGTAATATCTGTTTCATACTCTATGCAGATTAACTCATGATCTCGAGGAGCGGTTGGGAGGCAATTCTTATAACATATGCATTAAAAATGAAATGTCATGTAAAGATGAATTTTTAATCTTAGATATCTACCTTAACAGAGTCAGGTGTATTATTTAAAAATGTCAAAATTTGTATTTAATTTCATTTAATTTATTTATATAATTTTTGAAGGTTATTATTTCAAGGTAATTTATTCAATAAAATTAAAGAAAATTTATAAACGATTTATTCTCTCTACTTTAAAGCAGGAAATATAGAAAATATTCATTAAAAATGGTCAGTAAAATACGCTATCAGTTTAACAAACAAACCACAAGAAAACCCCATCACAACCCACAGTACCACGATATCCTGAAAGAATTTTCCTGTTTACATTTACAAAGGTGGTGCACTATATATAAAAAACTGCTAACATTACCTGTACAGAGGCGGGATTTTCTACCACTGACAGTAAATCTCATGTTGACCTGTTCCAGAATCCTGGCTGATTCAATGGTTCCCCTGATGAGACATCGACCAGTTTCATTTGACCTCAGATATAAAAATCCATTTCGTGTTTGGGAAATATTTTTTCCAACAAGAACTTGACTTTTGGCTAAAATAGGTTTGTCGAAGAATTTGAACACGAAATATATTCTAAAAGTTATCAATGATTAGTAGTCAAAAATGAAAACAAAATAGCATGTCAGTTAACTGAAACATAAATTGCACCTCAGCTTTTTTTTTTTTATTTTAGAGTATTGTTTCCTAGAAAACTTTGTCCAGAAAAAACCCAAGCCAACAAAAAAAAAATTAAATAAAATAATAGTGTTTAATTAAAAAAATATCTATTAACATTAAAAAATATTAGGTGCGAACGATAAGATTAAATTGTCCTCATGATATCTAGATTTTCGAATGGGTCATAAAAAGCGACGCTATTTGCATTACAACTTAATCATATACTTAATAGGAAACTGAATTTTAGATTTTTTAAAAATGACAACCAATACAATCTTAAACCAATCCAGAATTTCATATCCAAAAGGCAATGAAATAGTGGGTATTTTGATGTACGAAATAAATGTGTTGAAAAGCTGTACATTGAATTGACAAAATACTCACAAGGTAGACATTCATAAGACGACCCAATCCTAATGTAAAAAAGATGATCTATGCAGCATTCACACGATGTTGTAAACATGTCCACAAAAGGATTCTTAAGGTCATTGTATTGTATTGTGCAATTGTGTTTTCCGTTACAAAAGTGGGATATTTTAGATGTATAATCCAAAGAAAGATCCGTTGTGATAGAACGAAAACATGAGGAAGAGGTTGTATTTTGACATTCTGTATCGTTTTTCGCAATATAATCGGTATAACTTTTACCTAAAGAGTTTATAGACAATTGATTTATGACGTATACTATTTTATCTGGATTACATTTAATATCGAGATGAGAAGTGGCTATGGTATGCAGCGTTAGACAGGCTGTGTGATGTTGAATGCTCTTGACTACTCCCAACCAACCTAAAAACAATAAAACATCTGAATACAAAATATAAATCAAAACACAATGTTTACTTACAAACTGTCTCTTATTTTAAGACTATCACTCACCCAAAACACATAGTAATATCCATCTGATGACTTGTTTCATATTCACACAATCTAGAGAAACAAATCATACATGAACTTAAAATCCACAGTTTTAACCATAACGATATGTTTACTCGTGCATTTGATAACAAAGGACTATGACTGTTCTCTTCAACGAAGATAGAAATAAGTATTTAACTTCCCGAAAGACGATTGATGAAGTACACTTATATGAAAATAACCCATTATACGCAGATTATCATGTTCTGGTGTAAAGCTTACAGCGGCAATATCTCTCGCATTACAACAGTAGCGTGTTGTGTGCATTTTCAAAAGAATTTAGTGCATTTTTTATAAGTTATCAGCATCAGTGTCTTAAGCTATCAGTGTCATTGGCTATTATTCACCCCAAACTGTGTCATACAGAAGTATACAAGTAGTGTTACTAGACTCCTTGCTCTGTGAGAGGGAGTCTGGTGTGTAAATGTACAATTCAATTCTTATCATTGACAGGACATCAATGAAGTGTGATTTGAGAGTTTTTGTACGGCGTAGTAAGAAATTGTGATTACATGAGCCCTCTAAGAACACTCGTGTGTCATACTTTGTACCTCTTAAATGCATGCTCACATCTTAAGTGTCGTTCAAGAAAGAAAAAAGTTGTCATATTATATTAAATATACACCTTATGACGGTTC
>WFKH01011581.1:43841906-43854183 GCA_016163765.1 Magallana hongkongensis | reverse complement strand
TTTTCGCCAAGCTAGCTCAGCCTGTTAATGGTCGTGTAAACCCAATTCCTTTTGAGAGTCGACTGGGCTTTCCCGGAGGGCCCCATCTTCACCAAATATGAAGGCCCAAATATGGTATACACGGTGTTAGCCAGCCCCTTGAAAAATATCCCATTATAACTGTATTATACGAAGTTTCCTATTTTCGTCAGGCTACCTAAGCCTGTTAATGGTCGTGTAAACCCAATTCCTTTTGAGGGTCGACTGGGCTTTTCCGGGACCACATCCTCACCAAATATGAAGGCCCAAATATGGGATACAGGGTGTTAGCCAGCCCCTTGAAAGATATCCCCATTGCAACAGAATATGATGAATTTTTTTACCTTTTCGCCAGGCTAGCTAATTATGTCAATGTTCATGTCCGGTCAGCAAGATTTAATTTTAATATATTACTGTTTCTTTCCATTAAGAAAAGGACATTTTTATGGAATTTTGAATTTACGTTTATTAGCATGTTTACGGTAATTTGAATAGCGAACCAACCACAGAATTCTATTCGCTATTCGAATAGTGAATAGCGAAAAGCGAATAGAACTCCAACTTCTGAATGCCGATGTTTAAAACAAGGAGTTTTTCCATCAATCAAAATACTGTATCATTTCTACAATGATAAAAAACATTCATTTTTATTGTTGTTATTTTAAAATGGAAGTAAAAAAGCAATTATAATATAGCTATTAATGACGCTTATACTGTAATACTTGTACACTTTAAGAAACAAAACTGGCAGTGATTTTCAAATTATTCTGTTTAATCAGGAACTTTGTTACAATTGGAATGTTGGGAAAACATTCATTTGCGAAATGAATCGGAAAAAAAATGATGGATCTACTTTATTTTATATTATGATAATGGGGCTTGTTGCTGGACTCCTGCTTCTGCTAGATCTGATTTTGATTGTACTCAAAAGGTAGGTAGCTGTTGCAAAAAGGTAGAGGAAGACTAGAAACGATAAATTTTATTTTGATCAGGATTTTCGACATTTAAGGAAATAGTTAAGATTTAATGCTAAAATATAATATTCCTGGGTCATAGATTGACTGTACCATAGCGTTCGATAATGTTTTCTTATTTAAACACAGAAGAAAAGCTCTAACGACAAGGGCCGAGACAAAGCATTGTACCATGACTGCAGGGACCACGCTTGAAGGAGATCAAGATTGTACATATTACAACGATGACGCACACAAATCTCAAGATGACGTTTAGGATGTACAAGAGATATCATCCTCATTTGATGCATTGATCTACACCATGTCAAACAATGATGCCAATTATGAACAAATAGACAATTAAAAAACAATTCAGATCCTGGCAGAATCAACGGAGAACAGAATGTATGAAAAGGAACGGATGATACCGAAGGGTCGCGGGAGGAGTCACGTAATTCAAAAAAGTTACTCCCGTGTCCAGTAAGACAGCAGAGAACAAACTAAACTCGTTCATCGGTGAGGTAACGGATAATGTCTATGCCACTGTGTGTAGAACGGGCGATCTGAGAAGCATCTATACAAAAGGAGACATCTATTCAGAAGTTTCAACGCCCGAAAATGGAACATAGCATAGCTCTTCAAGAGAATTTAAAAATTCATTTTATTTTTCCGGTTTTGCCATCATATAAGAATTCCAATGTTTTCCAAAAAGACACGAATAAGAAGAGTAAAACGTCATTAAGAACTGTGTTTATATAAATTTATATTATATAAATTATAGGTACATGTAGTTTGCTAACATTTACCATAATATTGTAATATTTATATATATATAGTACGGTAAATATTATCTTCATTAAAAAACAAAATAGCCATGTACCTGTGGGCCTAATGTTAAAAGCCCAAACCACAGATAATTGATACAGGTTTCAAAGACTTTAAACGAGAATATACTATGGTCAATCTTATCTCCCCAGAAGTGACGAACAGCTGAGTAAAAACACCGATATTTAAAGGGGAAGGGAAGTCAAAAACATATATTTTATTCATATTAATATAGTGGTTTAAATTATCACATGTGGTCATGCTCTTTTGAAAATAAACTACATAATTAAGCTTTAATGCACGTTTGAAGTTAGAGAAATAGTATTTACTGGAGGCTGGCATGATGTAGATCTCTTTTGTATTAAAAACCAAAAAAAATTAATTATTTTGAAGTCACACCATCTATTCCGGTGTGGTTTACATATACAATGTACACAGTGCTCTGAATAAAACGCTGGTTAATGCCTTTCTGTTACTCAAGTAATCGACTTTAAAAAATTGATGATGTTTAGGTTCACATGTCAATTTAAAGAAAAAATACTTGTGTGCATAAATAAATGCATTTTTATCAAATAAATGACAGCTGTTAATCTGCTGTCCTTCAATGTTGAAAATGACCTCGAGTAAGTTTTATTCCAAGTCAAGTTCTTCGCTAACTGAATAAGTGGGTTAAAATCGTAATCGGGATGTTTAAAATACATTCTCTAAAGTCGGAATTACCAAGTCGAAATAACGACGGCAAACATTTTCTATGATACTTGGCATCTGTTGACTACGCGGAGATTCCTCCGACACTAACCTCCGCTTTTAGATTTCAACGAACATGCTCCGTTTGTCATTGGTTTGTAATTTAGTGGAAAGTCAAAGGTAAAAGAACGGTCTCAAATCGATATTATTTCAAATTTTCCAGAACTTGTCATTAAGAGCGAATATCATGATTTGCTAATTGCTAGCGCTCTCGAGCGCTAGCAACTACGTTAGTCTTTTTCACTGGAATACGCATGTTCGAATTCACGGTAGGGCATTCGGGGAATACTATTGTAGATAAACTGTACCATGTCAATTTCGTTTTATCATCTACATATGATCTGAAGTGTTGTGTTTTGTTGTCTAACCTGTACATAAATATGCCAAAAAGTAACAGTAGCTTAGGTCTTATAATGCCAAGACGGTAGAGGTCAGTTATTTCTAAAATTATAATAAATAGAGCTCTAGCTTTTCTTTACCTTCCTAGATCTTTCCGTCAAGCTCGGAAAACAACCTCTGATATGTTTTCCAAGCTTGCCGGAAAGGCCCAAGAAGATACGATTGCTACAAAACCGTACCATTAGTTTTACTGATCTCTTATTTTTCACCTCAAAATTAAAATTAAAGTAAATACAGAATGATGAAAGCACAGTTTATGAGTTATGCCATTGCCGATGTGAAGTCCACTCTAGATTCATCATTCTGAATTAAGGACCCCCCCCCCCCACCCAACACAATTCCAGTGCACCACGGTGCCTTACTGGTTTAGAAATCTACTTCTTTGTTTTATGATGGCTACAGCGCTAGCTGACCTATCTTTTTAAAAGATAAGCTTGTACTGATGCTATGTTGATTAAATAAACTGGAATGGATGGTGTGACATCATAGATTAAAGTTCAATGGCAGCTCTCATGGCGGCGTAGTCCGAAATATCTGACGTTTTCTTGGCTTTTTTAATTTTGATATTTTACATGCCAGGAAAACGTCAGAACCGGTGCCATTACGAAAACTGGAAATTCGCCGCCTCCAACTTCTCGGTTCGATTTTTTTTATATGTACGAGTTGAATCAAACATTTCACTTGCAACTAATTAATAAAACGATGATTTTAGTGCTCATTAATATCGCTTTTATCGGTCATTACATCCCATAAACAGGCTGTTGAACACATTCTATCGAACTGTTGAGATTTGTTTTGATTTCGTGCATTTTTATAATTTCGCGAGAAAACAGGACAACAACACTATTGTTTATCAGTGTGATTATAAAAATGTGCAGTCAAATTATATTTTAAGCTGTATTATTGAGTTTAAATATATATCTATTTAAGATCGAGCCTAGAATGCCGCTTCTAGTTGGAGACGGTGAATTTCCAGTTTTCGTAATGGCGCCGGTTCTGACGTTTTCCTGGCATGTAAAATATCAAAATCGTTAAAAAAGCCAGGAAAAAGTCAGATATTTCGGACTAATGGCCGCGGGAAATTTAAATTAAGCGATCAATATTTCTTAATTTATTCATTGTTTCGGGGTTTTTAATGAAAATAAATACGATTTACAATTATAGTAGATGATAATTAAATGATTTATTGTGCAACATATTTTTAGTTTCCTTTCCCTATAAACAATCTGAATGTCATATACATGTATATAATTCGTATGAAATATAAGAATGACTTTTATTCAAGTAATCAATTTCATCATTTTTAAAGGCGGTACTACAGTCATCTTGTTAATAAATATGCAGTAAAGTCTTAATTTCGCGGTTATGTTATATACTTTAAAATTCATTAATATTACACTACAAATTGTATACGCATTATAAGCATCGTGACTGACGAAAGAGGTTTATTGTTTTGATAATCATTCATTGTGACTTTTTTACGTCAAAATATTTTTCATGATTAACGGAGAATAATTTTCCAACATTTGTTTTCACATGATAATTTTATTTGCGGATAGGCGTGGCCATGTATTGTACAATCAGTTATTTAATACTGAGTAGAAATATTTAATATTTGCAAGGTTTTGTTTTGTTTTTATTTTAATAATATAATTTTATCAATTATTCTAAATTAATATGATACCGAGAAGTCGCGGCAGAAGTCATGTGACTCAGATAACGTTACCACCTTTGTCCAGTAAGACAGCAGAGAACAAACCCAACACAATGATCGGTGAGGTTACGGGAGATGTCTACGCCGCTGTGCGTATTACTGGACCGAAAGGAGACATCTATACAACAGCTTCCATATCTTTAAATATAGAATAGCTTCTATAAAGAGTCCTATCTTGGACTTCGGACGACCATAGTTGATTCCATATAAGACATCTGTTTCCGCACGCATAACGCTTTTTACTATTAGTTTAACTATGCACAAAACGCTTAATGTAAAAATTAAGTGAGCAAGAAGCTTTTTATTTATTCCACATGTATTTACCTTTAGATGGACACAGCAATACAATAGTTGAAAAATCAAGCTATTTAATGCGTCACAATATCATTGGATACATTCAGTGGTATTTCGGAAAGCAATATAATATCAAATTCAGAACTTACTTAACTAATTATATTCTTTGTACTAAAAGCATGGTAGATTTTTTGCGTTATTTACTTTCATTAACGACCGATCATCATTTTTAAAAGAATGCTGGTTTCTTTTACCATATCTTTCGAGGAACCCAAACGTTTCTGAAATTGTATGGCATTAACGAACATCCCATCCCCCAAATTGATCTATTCAGGCTTCATAAACATTGATCAAAGGTTTAACAATAGACGATAATATTTTTTATACCATTATAACAAGCTTTCCCATAATGCGGTTAAAACATAAAATAGCTTATTTTGCATAAAGTCTAATTATTGCATTTTCTCCTTGGCTTTTGCTCATCAATAAACAGAAGTATTGATCTGCATGTTGGAACTTATCTACATGTTACAGTCTTTTTTATGCATCTAGAATGTTTGCGTACATTTTTTAAGGGCTGGGAGGGAGTTGGTTCAGGTGGTTCATAGAGACATCTTTATGTTCAGTTAATACTTGCTACTAAGAATGGCAATCATTTCCAAAACAGCATACTAGTATACAAAACATATCTTAAAATATCCTATTGCCATCTTTGCAAGCGTGCAGAATTGGACTGGTCATAAAATGACAGTAAGCAGTTGACTGTAAATACATGTAGGAACAATAATGTAAGCATTTGGCATCCGACGGTTAACAATCGTATATGGAATTACATGTGTGTAATCCATACTTTAAAATAATGACAATAAAGTATAACATGATATTACCTAGATATAAGAACTTAGAGAAAATGCCAAGAGCAAGTTATGTTTTAAAAAGGGTTTTACACTTTGGGTGCAATTATGTAACCAGAGCTGATAAAGTACAGATTCACAATTATACACTGTCCCTTTTAGTTTGTTAGCTGAATTCATAGAAATAAGTATTTATAACTGTTCTAATTTATAGATTTTAAATATTCATATTATTGAACGTCTACATTCACTTATTTTAAAATAAGGTTAATCATTTTGAAATTTTCTGGTATATAGGGAAACATGACGTTGCACTCTCTAAACTTAGAAACACAGTGTACCCATGTGGCCCAATATTAACCAATCACTAAATAACAATCTTTTAAAAATTCAAACGCCGTAAATAAAAGCTCCGGGAACATGCCTACATGTAATCACCAACTTATTTCCTAATTGTTGGTGACAAGCTGCGCTCACTTTCATATGTTGTGTCTATACAGGTGTCTTTTACTAATTAATTTTAATTTCAATGAGTTCATGACTATTAATGACTAAATGACAATTAAAAATTGTTAATTAGTAAAAGACAAATTAAAATTGTTAATTAGTAAAAGACACATGTAACACTTTTACATGAAATAAAACTGTGTCGCTGAAATTTTCATAAATTTCAAACAAATGAGTTTGTGCAAAATAAATATTTAAAAAATGTTTTAAAGGGGAAGGAAACTAAAAATATGTTGTACAATAAATCAATTAAATGTCATCTACTTTAATTGTAAATCGTATTTATTTTCATTAAAAACCCCGGAACAATGAATAAATCAAGAAAATCGATCGCTTAATTTAAATTTCCCGCCGCTATGGGAGTTTTACTCTATGACGTCACACAATCTATTCCGGTTTGTTTTATCAAAATAGCATCATTCATCAGTATAGCAAATCATGATATTCGCTAAAATTTTGAAACAATATCGATTTGAGACCGTTCTTTTACCTTTGACTTTCCACTAAATTACAAACCAACGTTAAACAGAGCATGTTCGTTGAAATCTCAAAGCGGATGTTAGTCGGAGGAATCTCCGCGTATAGTTGTGGAAATTGTCAACAGATGCAAAGTATCGTAGAAAATGTCTGCCATCGTTATTTCAACATGGTAATTCCGACCTTAGAGAATGTATTTTAAACATCCCGATTACAATTATAACATACTTATTTAGTTAGCGAAGATCTTGACTTGGAATAAAATTTACTCGAGGTCATTTTCAACTTTGAATGATAGCAGATTAACAGCTGTTATTTATTTAATAAAAATGCATATATTTATAAATACATGAATTTATTTTTTAGATTGGCGTGTGAACCTAAACATTATCAATTTTGTTCAGTCGGATACTTGAGTAACAGAAAGGCATAAACCAGCGATTTATTCAGAGCACTGTGTACATTGTACAGTACTGGTACTGTACCAGTCATCGGCTAAGAGTTATCGGCTAAACTGAGAGTTCGGGTTTTTAGCCCGCGACTATCCGAGATTTTTTGATTCAGTCGTCTGTTTTTAATAAATAAAAGTAAGTTTGCTTGAAAACTTTCTCGAATATGTTTTAAACATGAGCCTAAACGATCATTGTTTACCGCTGATTTACATCTTCGCACTTTCAGCAATGGGGGAAGTGACGTAATAGGTTAAAAATAGAATATTACCTCTGTGTAATACGTTATTATACCCCTTCTTTGATTTGACATATAACATCAATGCATATAACATGTATAAACAAAAGGAATTCATTAAATTCCGAGAGATTCATAGCGCAGTTGAACGCCTGATTGCACAGTTAAGTATTGAATAGTCTACGATTTTGTGTATCACCGTATGATAACAAACGAATAATTTTATTTATATATCATAACCCCTACGACCTTTAGTCTGGCCCCATAAGGTGGTAATTCTAATTACATTTTGCAAAGTATAAAATCAACATGTACAGGGATTTCACTATGTTATTATCACGAAGCCGATAACTGGTACAGTAAATCGTAAAAACTCGGCATTTTCGGAGCGTGCTAAAAAGCACAAAAAACAAGATGTTTTGGGTTCTAAATAATTATATAATCTAACAGATGGATAAATAAATAGATCACCATTTAAAGTATGTCCAGTTTTATCCAAAAAATATCAAGAAATAACGAAATACGATCAGAAAACGTTAAATTTTAGCTGATAACTGGTACAGTGCCAGTATATGTAAACCAAACCGGAATAGATGGTGTGACGTCAAAATATTTAATATTTTTTTGTTTTTAATACAAAAGAGTTCTACATCATGTAAGCCTCTTGTGGATACGATTTCTTTAACTTCAAACATGCATTAAAGCTTACTTATGTAGTTTATTTTCAAAACAGCATTATCACATGTGATAATTTAAACCACTTTATTGATATAAATAAAATATGTTTTTGAATTTCCTTCCCCTTTAAACAAGATCTGTGGAACTTATTTTATAAGAAACGCGTCATAAGGTTTATAATAAAAAAAATATGACAATTTATTCTTCCTTTATCAATACATAGGATGTGAGCATGCATAAGAGATACAACGTATAACTCAAGAGTGTTCTAATCTTAAAATTAAAAATCCACTAAAAATCCAAATTTTTTACAAACTGTACGAGAACTCGTTACATCCCGATATTGTCACTGTCAATGAGGAGAATTGAACTAAACATGTACATGTTTGCCCCCCTCCCCCCATCAACCTTATCTCATAGAGTGAGGGGTCTGTAGTTACACTACTTGTACACTGCTATATGACACAGCTCAGAGTATATGATAGCCAAAGGCGCTGATAGCTTTAAACGCTGTTGCTGAGAATTTATTTAAAAATGCGCTAAATTCTATTTTTGAAATGCACACAACACGCCATTGTTGTACAGATTATGCCGCTGTAAGCTTTACATCAGAACATAATATGCGTATTATGGGGCATTTTTTTACTTAGTGTCCTTAATCAATCGTCTTTCGTGAAATTAAACACTTATTTCTATCATCGTTGAAGAAAAACAGTCATAGTCCTTTATAGTCAAACATACCGTCGTGTTTTGGATAACTGTGAAACATTGTGGAGCAAGTTGAGTTAATATGAAACAGGTTATCAGATGGATTTTACTTAGTCTATGTGGTGAGTGTTTAGCCAAGTCTTATAATGAGAGTATATGAGTTTACATTGTGTTTTAATTTGTATTTTGTACATGTATTCAGTTGAGTTTCTATATTTAGGATGGTTGGGAGTCGTCAAAAGCATTCAACAACCTCACACAGCCTGTCAAACGGCCTATTACATACACTATCATATACTCGATATCAAATGCAATACTGATGAAATATTGTATATATATCAACTGACATTTAACTATTTAGCCAAAAACTCTAGCTGGATTGCAGACAACATTAGCGAATGTCAGAAATCACTCGCTTCCGCATGTTTCCTTTCTATTCCAGCGGACCTTCCTTGGAATTATAAATTTCATCGTAAAATATCCAAAATTTGTAATGAAAATCACAAATGCAGTTTAGAAATCTCTTATTTTAATTCCTATGCAACTACATTTCGAGATAAGTCTGTATGCAGCAACATTGACGACATCTATAAAATAAGGGTTGGATGTTTTTATGAATGTTTTCCATGTAAGTATATTGTCTTTGCAATGATATAATGTATAATTGCATTCTAACACATTTAAACGGCTATTAATGAATCATTCGAGAATATTCCATTAATGATGTATTTTTGACCTGTGTTTAGAGGTTCTATTTTTATCACTTTTAAATCATGCCATTGCCTTCTTCATTAATTTCAAAGCTTTATTTTTTTAAAGTTATACACGTTTTTTGATCGGATAAAGACAGACAGATTGTTTTAACAGGAATTTACACTACTACATTAAACAATTTACATTTTTACATTTTAACCTTTTTAACTATTGTTGAATCATTATATAGATATTAGTAAGAATTAGTTTTATATATAACTATATGTTACTCCATGTATATATAGCTAAAGAACAGGTGTATGTTGGCCTAAATATAACCGAAACACGAGATAGATTTCTGTATCTGACGTCATATCAAGGTAGACGATGTCTCATCACGGGATCCATTGAATCAGCACGAATCCTATAACAGGATAACATGAGTTTCAATATCAGTGATAGGAAATCCCGTCTCTGTACAGGTAAAGTTTACTGTAGTGTATTTAAGTTACTATAGTAAATCTAATAGTCTCCCAGGCAATCCGTAAACGTGTCACTATGTTTGCGATGTGCTTAAAGAATTAAAGATTATTTTAAAATAATAACATACAATGTAGTATCTTTCTAAATATTTTGTCTGGATATCTTGTTATACATGTATTAAAACATGCAAAACAATTTTATGTTCCTGCTTTAGAGTACAAAAACAGGAAGCCTATAATTTTTTCTTTCATTTAATAATATTGTATCAACCAAAGTGGAGTCATGACCTTCATATGTAAGAAGAAAAGTTCCACATAAAGAAAATTTAGCTCGTAATTACAAGAAAAGATCGATCTCCTAATTACGACATAATTATCTCGTTATTACGAGATACGAACTCGTTTAAATGCCAACTTGGTCAAATGTGAAGGTTATAGCAATATCTTTGAATTCCAGATTTAAACGATAACTTTTCCCCGTGGCATGGTCTTGGTCAGACCACCAAAACACTTACCTCCTGTAGGTCAGGGTTCTGAGGGACCTTGTAATAAGTTTTTATGTCAAAATTTTAAGGTCATAGCATTCCTCCGTGTAAAATCTTTGGCAGGAACCTATTCTCTACCCTTTGCCATAACTGCCATTGAGTGTTTGTTACAGTACCGATCAGACCCAACCTAACAGAAAGTAAACCCCAACTAAACCCTGGGTTTACTTTCTGGGTTTACTCTGGGTTTATTTCGGGTTTAGTAGAGTGGACCCAGAGTAAACCCAGAGTAAACCCAAAGTAAACCCAGAGTGGACACAGAGAGTAAACCCCGATCAGAAGTATACCCCTGAAAGCAGACGCTACATGTGTATTCGGAATATACAAGGGGCAGGAATTACAGGCAGTGAGATGTTAAAATAAAATACGGGTCTGCTTTACACTTCAATGCGCACATGTGACCTCAAAAGCAATTTCCAAATAAACCCAAAGTAAACCCAAAGTAAACCCCAAGTAAACCCCGAGTGGACCCAAATTTTCAAAAAGTAAACCCAGAGTAAACCCCAAGTAAACCCCAAAAGTAAACCGGGGGTTTAGTTTGGGTTTACTCTGGTGTTAGGTTGGGTCTGATCGGTACTGTAGATAAAGAATATGCAATGACTTGGACTAAATTTCTAAGTCAGAGGTCAAGGTCAAAGTAGAATTCTCTAAAATGCTTTTTACCCTAATGTTCTTGATTATGTCAAGGCCCTTCGAGAGTATTACCATCTCAATGATGTCTAGATGTTTTATGATATTGAAGCATTTACAGCTTCACTTCTTGCGTTCCGGAATTCGAACCCAATCAAAAAGGTCGGTCATGGTTACAACCTATTTGTATTCTACCTGCGTGACCACTCGACTAATCTAGACATGACTTATAAATATTGGGGAAACTTAACACAGCATTCTTAAATTTCAAAGGTATAAATGATTTTCCCCAAACTTAGATTTTTTTTAAAAATATGCCTCTTTAAAACAAAAAATCGTCGGAAATAGCAGTTTTTAAGAAGTTTTCTGACTCTAAAGGTTAAGATTAAATTAATTTTGTTTCAAGGAGGCAGTTTTTCACAACAATGAAGATTCCCCTTTTACAAAGCGTGAAATCTGCCACGTTTGTCTGTGTAACATTTTCATTTTTTTTTCATGGTTTTATAAAAGTTAGTACAAACTTTCCAAATATAATTCTACACTGCTTTATATACAACTTTGCGTGCAAAAAAAGATAAACATCGACTTCTGTAACTTTGATTTTTCCATTTCATCTTCGCAATATGTTTCCAAGAAATAAAAACATAGTCATGTCTATATAACTATTAGTATAATATATGAATTTTTATTGTTCTATGTCATAAAAACTCATTGTTATATATCATATTTTGTTAAGTCGATAAAGCAGATAGTAAGAAAGATAGTAAGAACTCCCGCCCCCGCAAAAATCATTCGATAACAATATTTTCGCAATATGTTCCTATGTAATGAAACATATTTATGTCGAAATACCTATAATGTATACATTTTTATCGTTCTATGTCAACATTTCTTTCTCGATATTACTAAAACTCATTCTTAAATTATTATTTTTAACCCTTATTTTGTTAAAGTTACCCGGTGACTCAAAAAAGATGTTTTCCTTATTGATAATGACAACGGAAATAAGAAGACATATACGAAATTTCATTATACGGAAGGTTTCACGCATTATAAGCCATCACCT
>WFKH01011581.1:43827339-43841506 GCA_016163765.1 Magallana hongkongensis | reverse complement strand
TTAGCGCGGTATGATAATTTGTCTGCACCGCATTGGTGTGTCATAGGACCGACGACATCCAAAAATAAGCATTCAATGCTTATATTTATATTTATACTGATGTCTATTTCTATGAAATATATGTGTCTCGTCGCTATAAAGCCATTATATACGCTCTCAGTCAGGGATATGAAACATACATGGAACAGCCATAATAACATGTTATTTAGTACGCTTCCACGGCTAAAAATATAGTGCCATAAACTTTGTAGAAAAAATTCTTTTTAATTAAGGAGTAGATATAATTCAATGATTATTTTTCAAAAGTACATATCAAATTGGTTATGTAAGGTTGAAAGTTTCAGTTAATCTTACAAAAATAAATATACTCAAAACACGTGGTGACGTTTATATTTGTGCTCATGGCGCATGAATTAGCCAAGTGTATTCATAGAAAATTGAACGTCGCAGATTTCCAATGCAAACATAAGGGGAAATATACACTGAATGTAAATATATTGGAATTGACACGCTGAGAAAAGAAATTAAATATGAATTTATTCGATGTCCGTAGTAAGAAATGTGCATTCACAGAGAGTGCGTCTTAATAAATATATAGTTCTTGAAGACATCAGGTTTCACTGAGAGGCTGTTGGCATATGATATATCCCACGCTGCAGTATTTATATTCCCCTGCTCTTGCGTGGCTATTAAACGGAAGGGAAACTCAATATTTATGGGTTGGTCCAACTCTTTTTAATTTGGTTTATTAATTTTTGAACACCATAATTTTTCAAAAGTTCACTCTTCATATAATATATAAAATATTTGGAAATCGCGTAAAAATTCTATATTTGATAAATCATGGGTTTGTGCGTCACTATGTCTCTTTAAGTCCATAAAGGAAATATAAAGAAAACTGGTAAAATTACAATAAGATGATTTAAATTATAAAAACTCACCTCAAAACAATGCAAAATATTTGCATAAATAAAACAACATAATAGTTTAAATGTTGATAAGAAGATAAAAAGTATGACAATGTATAAGTTATAACACAACAAGCGCAGTTTTGGCCAATATTGACCCGAGAGTCACGATTTGAACAATGTAAAATCTACACTATCTGAGGATGATTGCATAGTAATATCACAAATTGTATGTTGTAGTTCTTTAGAACAAGATTTTTAACGTTTTTCACTGTGTCTTTCGATGTTGAACTTCGAACCCCACCTGGGTCTCCAGTGTTGGTCTCGAGGTCACGGATTGAAAAAATTTAGAAACTACATTTACGATTTTAGAAACCGCATAAAAGCTTTTATGTAATTATTACCATTTCTTGTGCAAATGCACTGTAGCCCAGTAGTTCTAAAAAAAAGAAGTCAAAAATGTGAAAAGTTTACAGACGGACGGACAGACGACTGATTTTGAATTTGTAGGTTATCTCGCATTTAATTATGGATCCGGAGGTTCTTTACCACCCAAGGAAATTCTTTTGAAGTCTAATAAAACTATATTGATTTGCAAGAAAGAACATAAAAAATCAGCATATGCTAAAATAGATGAAGCAAAATTAATATTTAGGGCAAAAACAAACATTTTTAATTAAATATGAAATAAATGCGTTGGGAATTTGCTAATTTAAGAAGCGGATAACCCTACTAAGGTTTTGTACAGATCACGATAAACTCAACAAGTTTGCTTTAAAATGGAGTACTTATTACTTTCGAAAAAAAATGTTATATAACCATTGAATATATTTTTTAAAAATCATAACAATAAAATCTATATCCTTATTTTTGACTAATATTACTGTATTAAGAGATAACTACCAGTCGATCATTCAACTACAATAAAGACCTGTCTTGTTTACGTGATGTTAAAGAGTTCCTTCTGGATATTCAAACAAAAAATGCTGTACGAGGAAGAAAAACTATGGATTGAATTTAAAGGTATGCATCCATGATCAATGTGTTATCTAACTCACAAATAAATGTGTGCTTTATCTGCTTTACAACTTGTACT
The DNA here is from genome assembly GCA_016163765.1 of Magallana hongkongensis. Lineage (NCBI taxonomy): Eukaryota > Metazoa > Mollusca > Bivalvia > Ostreida > Ostreidae > Magallana > Magallana hongkongensis. Next base: position 43,839,502 of record WFKH01011581.1, on the reverse strand, counting down.
TTACTCACAACGAACATTTTGACAGCATTAAATAATTTTGTATTTTTGTAAAAGCGATTGCTCCCATTAATTTTTTTCCATTAGCATGAGTTTATAACTGTTAACCTCCGTATGCATTCTCTTGTCCCTTTTTATATATTAATTGCAATTAAAATATTTTCTACTTCATCAATAAGATTTACATTCTACTCTTGGTAAGAAGTGCAAATGCAAACATAATTAGAAAACTGGTCCCGCTTGTTTTCTATTATAATTTATTTTATGGTTTACTTGTAAGTAAAAGATAAAACTGCCAGTGTAGCTAAGAGTATTCCTTTTGACCATGCAGGGACTTCGTTGCAAATGGACTGAGGGAACAGCATTCAATTTCCATCCGTCGTACGCGTGGTTAAAGATTCAGAAAAGTGCGACTTATCAAATTACGGCATGTCTGTTATTAGCGTGGTGAACTTTCTGCATTATTTACATTTATAAAGACCGACCATCCTTTAAAAGGAATACTTGTTTTCTCTTGCCATATCATCTTTAAAAGAGCTCCAACGTTTGCGAATACATTAGTTAGAAATTAAATCAAGTGGCATTGAGACACATCTCCAGATTATAACATGTTTGCAGACGTCATAAACCGCGAATTATTTAAGAAGTATTTTATTTACGTATATACAAGAAACTAATGATTCAAGCGTCAGAAAAGGCCGCAAACCAATTGTTCTTATTTAACAAAAATATGTCTAAAATACGTCGATTAGAATTAAAAACTTTTGAGTTATTGGAAAACCTCCTCACAGATGTATGAACAAAGCGACGTCAGCCTTAAATCATGTACATGTACGTTTACCTGTTTTTCAACTTTCATATTGACCTTACTAAGCCTCGGTAAGTCACAGTCCACTGGTCCTATAATACAAACAGGTCGAGCATGATGTAAGTTAACACACGTGAATATTTATACCAACAATAATTTATCCGCGAACTCGGAAACTAGGGTATATAATAAGAAAGAAGCAAATATCTGGATTTCACTGTTTGTATGGGGTGAGTGTCTTTACTAACCATTATAATAATTGAATACAGTCTTACTTTACATTGTTAAAGATTTTGATTTTAATATTGTTAAATTGTATTTATTTTCATTAGGATGGCTGGTAAATGTAAAAAGTATTCAACTTCGTAGTTCAGGCTGCACAACGATGTATATATTTATAAGAAATTTCAAAATTCGGCATTAGATGCAGTACAGATGAAATAATATGCGTAAATGAACAATCTATGAACTTTTTTGACAAGTTTTATATAGTGCCATCTCCACCTAGTAAGAGGAAAACTATGGATTGAATTTAAAGGTATGCAACCAGGATCTCTATGTTACAAATATATGCATGCAAATGAAGTATACCCTTTTGCTGTGTTTTTTACAACGACAATTTTTAATGCATATATATTTTTGTGAAAGCAATTTCTCCCATTAACTTCATTTCCAGTTGTACGCTTTTTCTGCTGTTTACCCCATTATGCACTTTTATTTCCTCTTTAAAAAATAAATTGCAATTAAAATACTTTTTAGTTTGTCAATACGAATGCTGTATAATTATATTTCCTTCGATAAAGATTCTTTCATTTGTTTGAAAATGTATATCAATTATTAACATTTTTTAAAAATACGCTTGGTAAGAAGTTAGATGCAAAAATATTTAGTAAACTACTTCCGCTTAGTTAGTATAAATTATTTCTTGTTTTACTTGCATGTGAACGTTAAAACAATCAGTGTCATTTTAAAGTATTCTTATTGATTTAATGACTATGCAGGGTCTTCGTTGCAAATGCACTCCAGGAGTAACATTCAATTTCCATCTGTCATACGCGTTGATCAAGATTCGAAACAAAATGGTGGTTCTACATTACTTCCAATTATTATTGGACTTGTTGCTGGACTCTTGCTTTTGTTAGCTCCGATTCTGGTTTTACTCGGTGAGTAACCGTTTTAAAAAGATAAGACAAAACACGCTATCCTGTTTTCATTGATAAAATGGTTTCCAATATTTAAGAAGCTGTTTACTCGTAATTATTATTAATTGCTAAGATATATATTCATAGGTTGTTGACGGATGCAATAGCGTAGGTGCATAATTTCTTAATTTAACACAGAAGGCACGCTCTAACGGCAAAGCATTGTACCATTATTGCAACAACCACACTTGAAGGAGATTAAGATCGTACATATTACAACAATGACGTCGATAAACCTCGAAATGACGCCAACGACGTACAAGGAACATCGTCTTCATTTGATGAATCCTTCTATAACACGGTAGACACAGATGGTAAATACGCACAAATTAATACTCAAAAGAACACTTCAGAATCTAGGAGAAACAACGGGGTACAGAATATAAAGGATGATACCGAAAAGTTGCGGGATGAGTCACGTGATACAAATAACATAACCCCCAGGTCCAGTGAGACAACAGAAAACAAACCCAACTCGATCATCGGTGAGGTAACGGGAGATATCTATGCCGCTGTGTGTAAAACGGACGATCTGAAAAGCATGAATATTACTGGACCAAAAGGAGACATCTATACAACGGTTTTAATGGCTTCAAATGTAGAATAACTCTTATAAAGAGTCCTATATTGGACTTAAGACGTCCATCTAAGGCATCCTGCAAATGTAATTATTTGCGAACGCATAACGTTTTTTACCTCTTTATAAGTATGCACAAAAAGCTTCATACAAATATTTATTGCGAATGAGCCTTCCTTGATCTACATGTATTTACTATGAGATAGATACAGCAATACAGTTATAAAATCACGCTATTATATGCTTCAAAAGGTCATTTGGTAAATTCAGTTGTATTTCAGAAAGCAGCATTACCTCAAATTCAGAAGTTACTTAATTATTATATTTTATGTTCTAGTACCATTATAGATTTTCTACGTTACTTATGATTTTCAATAAACGACCGATCATCCTTTTTAAAGGAATGCTGCTATTACCACACTTTTTTAAGAATCCAAACATTTCTGAAAAACAGTAGTTAGTTGTATTGCATTATCGAACCTTTCATTCATTTTCCTGATGATCTATTTAGGCTTCATAAAGACCGATCAAGGATTTACAAAGGTCAATTATACTTTTTATTACTTTTATTAAAAAATGGGAGATGAAATATTCCTTTTTTCATATAGTCTAATATTAGCAAAATTATACTATGGGGGTGTAAAATGAATTTTACACACCTTATCATAGTTTCATTCAAATTGTTACGATTTGATTTCATTTTATATGTCTCTAACATTGAAGAGTTCCACAAAAATATCATTTGTTGATAGTTCTGAGCAAATTTTAACATTTGTATGTCTATGAACTGTTATGTTCGGTTTATCAATTTTATGTTGTTGTTTTTTTTTTAATTTAATGTGGATCATCGACTGACATCATTAAACAGCAAAGGATATACATCAGTTTAATAAAACCCTTATCTAAAAGCTGTGAGTTAGTGGGATAGTTCATTCAACAAACCCCTGACATTAAATATGTTGACAAGCTTTTTGGAAATGGCTTCTGCTGGGGGCTTAGTAAAAGAGGTACCACACTCTTAGCGAGTGGATGAATGTTATTTTAACCAATTCAATATACAATATGACATGTTGCATTATTATATATTTGTTAGAACTACAAGTACTTTAAAAAAAGTTTAAGTTCATTTAATTAAACAAAACTTCCTCTCCGATTTTTAGTACATACTTATAAATGTAGGATGAATACTAACAATTGTTTTTTGATTCAAAGTTTTTAAATCATTCAAATTTTTATCTAACATTTGCTCTGTTATCCATCTGTATGGACAAGAACATAGAAATACCCGACTACTCTTACTACTCTCTCATTTATGAAGCTGATATTAAGTTTGTTTATGTGTATCGTCATACATAAGATTTAACCTTAATCCATTGTAAACATAAACATATTTACATTCAGTGTATATATCCCCTTATCTTTGCATTGGAAATATGCGACGTTCAATTTCTTAAGAAAACACTTAGCCTATTCACGGCGCATGGGCATAAATATAAACTTCATCACGCGTTTTGAATAAACATGTATTTTTTTATTGTAAGATTAAATGAAAGGTTTAAACTTATTTAACCAATTTGATATGTACCTATGAAAAATAATCGTTAAATCATATCTATTCCTTAATAAAACAGGTTTGTCTCGACAAAGTTTCTGGCTCCATATTTTTAGTCGCGGAAGCGAACTTAATAACATGTTAATATGTCTGTTCCTTGTTTGTTTCATAACGCGCGGCATTTATTTCGTCAGCACATCCTTAGTGTGGTATAGGACCGATGACATCAAAAAATAAACCTTCAATGCTTAAATGAATTTCTCAATATATGTTTTCAGCATCATCTTGAATTCACGATCAAGTACTCTATTTTATCTCATTGTTTTAAACACCTTCCATTCTTTTTTTTAATACATTTGAGTAATTGTTACATTTAGTTCTTTAATACAATTTTTTAAATGCATCGCAATAAAATTTAAATGCTATTTTGCTCTACTTTTAGATAACATTCAATTATTCATTTTTTTTTAATTTACAACGTTTGTATATATAAGTTTCTGCTTTTCTGCTGGGTTTCAGGATTTTTGCATACATTTTTATTTTGCTTATACTTTGATTTACATTACTTAATTTACTTTGTTTTAATACCTTTATCATTTTTTTTCAATAAATAGTTTGGTTCATGATCAACTACAGTTTTTTTTTTAAAATTTTTATGTGTGTTTTTGGTTTTACCGAAATAGACAATCTAATTAATTATTTTATCGCTCTCGTTATTTTATATTTAGGCTTTACGTTTCCTTCCTGGTTCAAACAATAAAATTACGTTTTAAGTTTATGTCTCATGCACTCCTATAAAAAAATGTTATAATTCAAGATAGTGGAGATGTATAGATATATTACTCGTTCTAGATTTATTCTTCATTTCCGTAAACCCACGACAAGTATCCTATACATGTATTTTTACTAATTGTTGGTGAAATTTTCTCCATTTTAAAATATTCAACCCAATGAGTAAATAAAAATCAATCTTTGAATTTGTTTTTTAAGTTATGAAAATAATGACTGAGTTATGAAAACGTGCATCTGTTTGTAGGCACGCTTTAATATTCACGTGATTAGTAAGGCGACCGTCATAAAATTATGAAGAACATAACCAGAATAAGACATTCATTATTCACAAAACGGAGAAATTAGCGAGATTGTCCACTTTGTTTAAGAAATAAAGTTTGAGTTTCCGTGAATGTTGCGGAATTTCCTAGATGTAACCGTACAGCCCGTATTTATCTAGCTCTGACTAGTTACAGGGTCCTTCTTTTTTAATGGCTGTACCGTCGGAGGCTCTATCTACGTGTGACAAGTTATACAAATTTAAGTTATTCTCTAGACCTTCTCATCAAATAAGCAGGTGTGTGAATTTGTCTAAACAATGCGGAACAAATATGCAGTGTAAAATTCGAAAGAGTTAATTTAATATTGTCCGAATTTAAGTTTTAACCATCCCGCTCTTTAACCAGTTTTTACGAATTTGAATTTGCTGGGATAATTTTTAGCAACTGTTTTTCTTTGGTCGTGCTTCAGGAAGTTAATATTTAACGTAGAGAAGAAGCGGCTTCTTGGGTTACAGAAGAAAATTTCATCGTTTTCAAGAAAGTCCAAAGCATCGTGGTTTTATTAAGATGTAAGTGATTTTCTTTCACTAGACTTACTAAATATGATTTTTTTTTTTCCTGATCAACCTCAGTTTGTATTTAAAAAAAAATTTTTTTTTGTTTGTTTAGGTCGTGCCGAAATAGACGATTGTATATAAATAATGTTCCTGTTAACTTATATTTAAGTTTTATGTTGTTTTTTTTCCTGGAACGAACAATAAATTTACATTGTAAGTCGCTGTTAATGCGCTGAGATAATTAAATGTGCTCAATTAAACCCGAGATAATTAAGGTATATTCATATTCCTCGTTCTATATTCGTTCTTCATCGTCAGAAATCCATTACTATATAGTCTCAAATATGTTTACAGGCCGTCTGTAAAATTTCCTTGGTTTTATGGATATTCATATTTTAAATATAAAAGCCGCGCTTTAACTATTCTTAGGATGGTGTGAGATTGTCAAAAAGAAAACGTCAGTCATTACAAAGATTACTATATGCAATACAGAAGAAAAAAATGTGTTTTTACAATTAAGGCTTGTATTTAACTTGTTTCGGTGTGTAAATCATTTTCTAGAGCCGACATTTCGAAAAAAATATTACGCTTAAGAACAAGTTTCCACGAATCTGAATGAGGAGGGACATTTCTGTTTTTCTTCTGTAAACCATGTGAATATGAAGCAAATGTATATTAATCTATGGATTTTACTGTATTCCTGTGGTGAGTAAAATTGCGACAAGACACGATTTTACAATGTCAAAAGCTATATACTATGAAGCTTATGGAATTGGTTTATATTTTTTCAGAATGGTTGATTGGTGTCAAAACCATTCGTGCAACTTGTAAATCGATGGCAGACTTGCTAGACAAAACCAATATTAATTGCCAACCAGACGTAATAATATTAGTGAAAGAGCAATCAATTAACTTTTTCGGTAGTGATTCCCAAAAACATGTGATAAATAACAACGAATGTAAGAATTCAACCTCTTCAAAATGTTCCCGTAAACTTGCCAAGAATTATATATCATATTTCAATATACCCAAATCATGTAAGGAAAAGATAAATGTTCATTGGTCTACAATGATATGTATAACTCTGCGGAAAAATTTACAAGATCTTGTGAGTACAGCAAAGGGAGTGACTTCGATCTATTAAGGATTGAATGTTGTTTTAATTGTACGTATTCTTTTGATTTATAGCATGTTTATTACTTTGCAGGTTTTCCAAAATATCACGCTCTTTATTCATGGTTTGTGATTTTCTGAAAAATTCTCATTTTTTAAACACAAAAGAACTGCTTTTAGAAAAGACCTACTTAAACTCTTGCATGTGGTAAGATTTAATCATTAATGTTGGAATTGTAGGGGTTTTTCAATTTTGTAACTATAATGCTTGCATAAGAACTTAGTGCGACTTGCAAGTATTATCGAGTCAGCCGTCAGGATTTTATGAAATATTTGTCAACATGATATCAAATATACAGTTTTGATTTACATTATGAATAAAAAGCTGTGGAAAATTGAAGAATTGAAGTTTGCAAATTTTCATGTGAATGAAAAAAAATATCCAAAAATTATGGAATTTTTCAGATATCAATCCAAATCCGACATGATCCATTATTTAAACCTGGTACTTTTGGGTGTTAATCAATTGTGAAACGCCAATTTGAAAGCTTCTTGTCAAATAAAACGAAAATAAACAACTCTTGGCAAGTATTCGGGACATTTGATCAGCCGAATAATTTGGCAATATTCTGTGACTAGTCATACAGTCCAATCATACATGTTATTTAACAGCATAATTAAGAGGCCAAGTTTAACGTATTCGCGTTGAACAATCTTAGGCTTGAACACTGATATTGTTGAAGAGTAAGCCAACGAAGATTTTGATTACCAAGTACCTACAACGTTTAAAAATTCTATTTCACAGTAGAATGCTGTTCCTTTTAAAATGTCTTACGCCACTTCAAAAGCACTATGTGAACAGATTGTGGGCATAATGAAAATATCTTTATTGAATTATGACCTTTTATGACACTAGTTTTCCATTTCCTACGTTTTTTTTTAAATCATATATTATTCGAATCGTAACAGTTCTTAATTCTGCAATGTCTAGGTTCTTTCTCGTGTAAATTGTGATATAACCTTTAACAGCATCAGATAAAAATCAAATTATCGTCCTCAAAAATATTTCCGAAACACGAAATGGATCTCTGTATCTGAGGTCAAATAAAACTGGACGATGTCTCATCAGGGGATCCATTGAATTAGCCAGGATCCTGGAGCAGGTCAACATGAGATTCAATGTCAGTGGTAGAACATCCCGCCTCTGTACAGGTAAGTTAGTCTATATTTGACTTGGATAATGGTTATAGAGATAAACATTGAAAATGGAATATTCTCGTAGGGTTACATTAAATTTTACGAATTTTTCTATGAAAAAGTTTTAAATGTGTATGTATATATTTAGGAATATTTGTATTTAGCTGATAGCGTCATAAATTAATTCTTTGATCTTCTTGCATGAATATTCAGTCAAGGGTATTTTTATAGCATATTAATATGTTTTTTGTTCACTATTGTTCATCACATGCATAACAGAACTAGTATAAATGATTAATTACCAATCAAAAAACTTCCATCTTTGAACAATTGAACAACAATTAAATAGTCTAATGATGTTGTTTAAGAAATAACAACTTAAAATTCATTAAAAACGGTTATACGTAGGTAGAAAATTTAAGCCATGCATTTTAAAGTTATGACAGTCATGGAGAGTTTGAGACCCTTAAAATTATACACAGCATAATCTGCGGCTTGCTTTTATATACTAAATACACATTGTTTTAAGTGTTTTAAGCGCATAGAAAATAATAAGACTTCTTGCAAACAAGTAACTCAGGGTTAAAAAAAACAACAACAAGAGGCCCATATGCCTTGATGGACCTATGTGTATAAGCCTGTCAAGAATCAATACACTAGTAATTTAACAATTAAATATAACTATGCAAAAAAAAAAATATTATGGTTACGAAATAGTGAAGAAAATACTTAATGTATGTAAATATAAATTTAAGATTCCAAGATGAAAATAATGGTCTATCATTTTCATTAAGAGTTGCTTACCAATGGATCGCTTATATACGATGAAGAGCTGTCGTGTTTAGTGGGTGTTAACGGATTCTATCTGGATATTCAAGCAATGGAAACTAAACACAGGAAACAGTGGATGGAATTTAAAGGTATGTAAGCAGGATCACCGATAAATAAAGAAACCGGTATCTCCTTTAAAAAGCTGCATTTATCCTTCGGTTTTGTTAGTCGATGTTGTAATCATTAATATAAACTATATAGCTTCCTCAAGATATTCTCAACTAGAACATGTCTTTTGTTATGATCTCTTTACTGAGCAGTTATAGTATAGTACAGATGTTTAAAACAAGGAGTTTTTCCATCAATCAAAATACTGTATCATTTTTTCAATGATAAAAAACATTCATTTTTATTGTTGTTATTTTAAAATGGAAGTAAAAAAGCAATTATAATAAAGCTATTAATTACGCTTATACTATAATACTTGTACACTTAAGAAATAAAACTGCCAGTGATTTTCAGATTATTTTGTTTAATCAGGAACTTCGTTATAATTGGAATGTGGGGAGAACATTCAGTTGCCAAATGAATCGGAACAGAATTATGGATCTACTTTATTTCCTATGATAATGGGGCTTGTTGCTTGACTCCTGCTTCTGCTAGCTCTGATTTTGATTGTACTCAAACGGTAGGTAACTGTTGCAAAAAGGTAGAGGAAGACTAGAAACGCTAAATTTTATTTTGATCAGGATTTTCGACATTTAAGGAAATAGTTAAGATTTAATCTTAAAATATAATATTCCTGGGTTATAGATTGACTGTACCGTAGCGTTCGATAATGTTTTTTATTTAAACACAGAAAAAAACTCTAACGACAAGGGCCGAGACAAAGCATTGTACATGTACCATGACTGCAGGGACAACGCTTGAAGAAGATCAAGATTGTACATATTACAAATTTCAAGATGACGTTAAGGATGAAGAAGAGATATCATCCTCATTTGATGAATTGAACTACAGCGTGTCAAACAATGATGCCAATTATGAACGAATAAACATTTTAAAAAAAATTCAGATTCAGGCAGAATCAACGTAGAACAGAATGTAAAAAAAGGCACGAATGATACCGATACCGAGAAGTCGCGGGAGGAGTCACATGATTTAAATAACGTTAACTCCGTCTCCAATAAGACAGCAGAGAGCAAACCCAACGTTAACACGATCATCGGTGAGGTAACGGATAATGTCTATGCCACTGTGTGTAGAACGGGCGATCTGAGAAGAAGGAGACATCTATTCAGAAGTTTCAACGCCTGAAAATAGACAATAGCGTAGCTCTTCAAGAGAATTTAAAAATTCATTTTATTTTTCCGGTTTTGCCATCATATAAGAATTCCAATATTTTCCAAAAAGAAATGAATAAGAAGAATAAAACGTCATGAAGAACTGTGTTTATATAAATTTATATTATATAAATGATTGGTACATGTAGTTTACACTACTAACAATTACCATAATACTGTTATATTTATATATATATATATATATATATATATATATATATATATATATATATAGTACGGAAAATATTATCTTCATTAAAGAAAATAGCCATGTACCTGTGGGCCTAATGTTAAAAGCCCAAACCACAGATAATTGATACAGGTTTCAAAAACTTTAAACGAGAATATACTACGGTCAATCTTATCTCCCAAGAAGTGACGAACAGCTGAGTAAAAACACCGATATTTAAAGGGGAAGGAAAGTCAAAAACATATATTCTATTTATATAAATATAGTGGTTTAAATTATCACATGTGGTCATGCTGTTTTGAAAATAAACTACATAATTAAGCTTTAATGCACGTTTGAAGTTAGAGAAATCGTATTTAATGGAGGCTGACATGGTGTAGACCTCTTTTGTATTAAATACCAAAAAAAATTTAATTATTTTGAAGTCACGCCATCTATTCCGGTATGGTTTACATATGCAATGTACACAGTGCTCTGAATAAAACGCTGATTTATGCATTTCTGATACTCAAGTAATCGACTGAAAAAAGAAATGATAATGTTTAGGTTCACATGTCAATCTAAGAAAAAATACTTGTGTGCATAAATATATGCATTTTTATTAAATAAATGACAGCTGTTAATCTGCTGTCATTCAGTGTTAAAAATGACCTCGAGTAAGTTTTTATTCCAAGTCAAGTTCTTCGCTAACTGAATAAGTAGGTTAAATTGTAATCGGGATGTTTAAAATACATTCTCTAAAGTCGAAATTACCATGTCGAAATAAAGACGGCAAACATTTTCTATGATACTTGGCACCTGTTGACTACGCGGAGATTCCTCCGACACTAATCTCCGCTTTTAGATTTCAACGAACATGCTCCGTTTGTCATTGGTTTGTAATTTAGTAGAAATTCAAAGGTAAAAGAACAGTCTCAAATCGATATTGTTTCATATTTTCCAGAACTTGTCATTAAGAGCGAATATCATGATTTGCTAATTGCCAGCGCTCTCGAGCGCTAGCAACTTCGTTAGTCTTTTTCACTGGAATACGCATGCTCGACTTCACGGTAGGGCATTCTGGGAATACTATTGTAGATAAACTGTACCATGTCAATTTCGTTTTATCATCTACATATGATCTGAAGTTTTGTGTTTTGTTGTCTAACCTGTACATAAATATGCCAAAAAGTAACAGTTGCTTAGGTCTTATAATGCCAAGACGGTAGACGTCAGTTATTTCTAAAATTATAATAAATAGAGCTCTAGCCTTTCTTTACCTTCCTAGATCTTTCCGTCAAGCTCGGAAAACAACCTCGGATATGTTTTCCGAGCTTGCCGGAAAGGCCCAAGAAGATTAGATTGCTACAAAACCGTACCATTGGTTTTACAGATCTCTTATTTTTCACCTCAAAATTAAAATTACAGTAAATACAGATTGATGAAAGCACAGTTTATGAGTTATGCCATTGCTGATTTGAAGTCCACTCTAGATTCATCTTTCTAAATTAAGGAACCCCCCCCACACACACACACACACAATTCCAGTGCACCAGGTGCCTTAATGGTTTAGAAATCTGCTTCTTTGTTTTATGATGGCTACAGCGCTAGCTCACCTATCTTTTTTAAAGATATGCTTGTACTGATGCTATGTTGATTAAATAAACCGGAATGGATGGAGTGACATCATAGATTAAAGTTCAATGGCAGCTCTCATGGCGGCGTAGTCCGAAATATCTGACGTTTTCCTTGCTTTTTTTAACGATTTTGATATTTCACATGCCAGGAAAAAGCCAGAACCGGCGCCATTACGAAAACTGGAAAT
>WFKH01011581.1:43798197-43812185 GCA_016163765.1 Magallana hongkongensis | reverse complement strand
CTCCAAATGCAGTTTTAAGAATGGAAATTTTTAAGGAAATTATGAATCATAAATAAAGTGCGAGATATTTTGGAAGTGCTGCAAAGTAATAAACATGCAATGAATTAAAAGAATACCTACAATTGAAACATTCATTGGAAACTTCAATCCTTAATAGATTGAAGTCAGTCCCTTTGCTGAAATGACAATATTTCGCAATTTTTTCCACATTGTAGTAAATGTGATTGTAGGCCAATGAACATTTATCTTTTCCGTTACAAGATTTGAATATATTGAAATATGATGAAAAATCCTTGGCAAGGTGACGGAAACATTTTGAAGAGGTTGAATTCTTACATTCGGTGTTATTTATTACACGTTTTCCGGAATCACTACCTAAAAAGTTAATAGACTGCTCATTCACGTATATAATTTCATCTGGTTTGCAACTGATATTAGTTTCGGCCCTTAAGCCTTCCATCGATTTGCAGATTGTATGAATGCTTTTGACACCTATCGTCCATCCTGCAAATTATAAACCATTTCCATTAGTTTCATAGTATATGTAGTTTTTAACATTGTAAAATCACGTCTTGTCTCAAATTTACTCACCACACATATACAGTAAAATCCATATATTGATATTCATTTGTTTCATATTCACAAAAGGTTTAGAGAAGTTAATCCATGTATATCACAATAAACCCATAATTCTTTGTTCTTTCTACGACAGCATGTTACTACTCTAATCAAACAAGAATTTAACATCCTGAAAAACGATCAAAGAAGAAAACTTGCTACAGAAATGCCCCTCCAAATTCCGATTCGTTGAATCTTGTTCTAAAGCGTATTTTTTTTTTTCGAAAAGTCGGCTTTGACCAACGAAAAAAGTGAAATTCAAGCCTTAATAGTAAAAGGACAATTAATTTCTTCTCTATTGCACATAGTAATCGTTGTAATGATTGTTAGACGAATTCTTTTGACAATCTCACAGCATCCTTAGAATCGTTAAAGCACGGCTGTTATATTTCAAAACAACATTTCTCGACCTTGGAGGTAATTCTACAACATTATCGAAAACTCGTACTTTATTTCTGAAATGAAATTGGGCAATATCGCTTATTTATCGGTTTTGTAATTAATAAATGTCCTATTTTGGTTAGGTCCTTCACATCTTCATTATGTAGCTCTCATCAATTACGTGACTACAAACAAAAGCGTGTTTGCATACTATAATAATTATTTTCATAACTTGAAAATCAAATTCAAAGAATTTAATTTCTCATTGGGTTGAAGTATATGAATATCCATAAAACCAAGAAAATTTTACAGACGGTCAGTAAATGTATGTGAGACTATAGTAATGGATTTCTGCGAAAAAAGAACGTATGTAAACGAGGAATATGTTTGTGCCTTAATTATCACAGGTTTAAAAGCACACTTAATTATGCGAACGCATAAACAACGACTTACAATGTGAATTTATTGTTCGTGCCAGGAAGAAAACAAATATAATTTAACAAGAACAACATTTATATACGATCGTCTATTTCAGCACAACCTGAACAAACAAACAAACAATCAAACATAAAAAAGATACAAACTGAAGTTGATAAAAAAAAAAATTATATTCAGTAAGTCTAGAGAAAGAAATCCATGTACATCAAAATTAACCCATGATGCTTTGGACTTTCTTGAAAACGATATAATTTTATTCTTTCATTCAATAAGCAGTCTCCTCAACGTTAAATTAACTTCCTGAAACATGACCAAAGAAGAACACTCGCCATAAAATTGCCCCAGCAAATTCAGATTAGTGAAAACTGGTTCAAGAGCTGGATATTTCCTTGAAAAATCGTATCAAGATAAGGAATTGAGAATTACCCGACAGAAAAAGTGATATTCCAGCCTTAATAGTTAAGAGATAATATATTTCATCTGTATTGCATATTGGAATAAAATTGGAATTAAACCATCGTTGTAATGTTTGTATGACGAATTCTTTTGATAATCTCAAAGTTAAAACTTGAACTGCAACACAATTAAATTAACACTCTACCTTTCGAATTTTACTATGCACATTTGCTACCCTTTATTCAGACAAATCCACGCACTAGTTTATTTGATATTCAGAAGGTTTAGAAATGATTTAAATTTGTAAAACTTGTTGCACGTATATTGAGCCTCCGACGGTAAAGCCAATAAAAAAGAAGGGCCCTGTATCTAGTTAAAGCTAGATAAGGGACAATGAATTTGGGCTGTACGGTTTCAATTAGGAAATTCCGCAACATTCACGAAAACTCGTACTTTATTTCTTAAACGAAAGTGTGCAATCTCGCTTATTTCTCTGTTTTGTGAATAATGATTGACTCTTCTGGTTAGGTCCTTCACACTTTTATGATGGAGCTCTTACCAAACATAAAAAAAAAACATATTCGAAGAATTTAGTTTACTCACTGGGTTGAAAATGATAAATATTTTAAAATCGAGAAAATGTCACCGACGACCAGTAAATATATATGAGACTTGTCGTGGACAATGGGACGACAATGAAGAATGAATCTAGAACGAGTAATATATATATACATCATCACAAGTTTGAATTAGCACATTCGTTTATGCGAGTGCATGAGACAACAACTTAAACTGTAAATGTATTGTTCGTACCAGGAAGGAAACATAAAGCCTAAAAATAACATAACGAGAGCAATATAATAATTAATTAAACGTATGTATACCATTGTCTATTTCAGCGTAACCAGAAACACACATAAAAAAATATATAACTGAAGTCGATCATTAGCAAAAAAAAAATTGAAAAAAATGTTAAAGGTATTGAAACAATGTAAAATAAGTAATGCAATTCAAAGTAAAAGGAATTAAAAAATGTATGCAAAGACAAAGAATCAACAGACGACAAAATCCTCACCCAGCAGAAAAGCAAAAACTAAATATACAAACGTTATATATCTTTACTTACATTTAGATAACTGTAATCTACATCTAGCGCAAAATAAAACTGGAATTGTACTGCGGTGCCTTTGAAAAAATTATATCATAGAACTAATATAACAATTGCTCCAATAAATTAAAAAAGTATGTAAGGAGTTTAAAACAATGAATGAGATAAAACGGAGTAGTTAAATTCAAGATGTTGCTGAAAACATATATTGAAAAATGCATTTTTATTTGTTTATCACGGATAATGGTTATATCTTATGTATGACAATACAAACAAACAACACAGACTTATCAGCTTAATAAATGAGAGAGTAGTAAGAGCATGTGGGTATTTTTAATTATGATTTACAAAATGTTTTTGTCCATACAGCTGAA
Source organism: Magallana hongkongensis (assembly GCA_016163765.1). NCBI lineage: Eukaryota > Metazoa > Mollusca > Bivalvia > Ostreida > Ostreidae > Magallana > Magallana hongkongensis. The sequence goes on along the minus strand of WFKH01011581.1, from coordinate 43,808,870 downwards.
TAACATTACAAATGTTAGATAAACCCCTAATTGATTTAGAATCTCTGAATTCTAAATTAAAAAAAAAATATAAGTATTCATCCTACATTTATGAGTATGTACTAAAAGATCGGTTTATGGTTTATTTCAGGCATGAAGTGTTGTTTAAATGAACTTTAACTTTTTTAAGTAAGTGGCATTGTCCTTTCTGATTAATTTTTTAAACAAATATAATATACATGCCATGTTATATTTTTTGGTTAAAACAAATTATACCAGGAAGGACGGCATTGTTACAACGCACTTTGAAAAATTGCGCACTTTGAAAATTTTTTTCAAATTGCGTTAATTTTGGGACCAGTTTAACGCACTTTGAAAAAATAATTTTTTTTCAAAGTGCGTTGGTATCGTCGATATTAACGCACTTTGAAAAAAAATTGTTCAGGGTTTGGTCGAAATAACGGATACTTTTATATACAATAAATGATTTTTTTAACCTTGTTTAGCTTAATGGGATACATTTAAACAAGAACCCAAGGCACTCTTAGCTAACTTGATAAACAGTTTCTCGATTAGAATTTTTTTCTCTTCCCATAAGCTTACGTAGTTTGACAATCTACACATAAAAACAACTCGGGAAATAACTAGTATCCAAATATGACATAAACTGCATCGCTTACTAACTGTCTTTTCCTTCTTTTTGTGTATGCAGCAAATTTACTTCTTATCTGGTTCATTGGGCTATGCCAGAAACGAAAACGAATGATATATAATTTGATTTCTGAGATCAATGCACAACATATTTCAACTAGCTTCAATTGCATGTGCTTATAAACAAACATGGTGTGGACAAAAATGATACGTTAGTTATGTTTATCAAAAACAATATGATCTTTCAGAACATCAATGCAAGAAAAAACACACACCCTAATGCTTATTTTTTTAGTTGATAATAATTTAACGTTTTTTAATGTAACTTTTTTTTTGAAATAATGCAGTGAGTTATTTGATTAGAATTTGAAAAGAGGATACCTGTATCATTGGTATCATAGATTGATGAATTTCCTTGAAGTTAGTGAAATTAAATGGAATTAATTGATTGAAATATTTCAGTATTGATCATTTCATGAAAAATCTTTTTCAGGTAAAAAAAAAAAAAAAGGAAGCATAAATCTGGGTTTTTTTCTTTTAATTAAAACATTGAATGCTATTTTTTCAGGCCATTTATAAGCTGACATACAACACTGTTATGGCAGGAGATCCATGTTCACTATTACAGGAACCTATTGGGCCATAGAACTACTTAAGGACCTGTAAAAAATGCATATAGAGCATATAATATGCTGTATTATACAATTTATTTGATTAGAATTTGAAAAAGGGTTTATGTTGAAACACTTACAGATTCTTTAACATACCATTGGAGAAATTATTGTCTGGCCAGCTCGTTTTTTTCAATATCACTGTAATTAATTTACAAGAAAGCGTATTTCTTTCTCCGTTCTTATACGTCCACTCCAAGTTGCTGAATGTTTTAAAAGAAAAGATGAGAGGTAGGGAACCTTGTTCCTGTAATCAATTAAATGGTGTACTGGAAATTGACCTGTATCATTGGTTAACCCCACCCACACACCCGTTCTCAAAAGACGGTAAATGAGAATCACTAGTGTAAACAAATCATCACACAGTCAACAGTTTAGAAATTCAATTCCAGAATTTGTGATTTATACATACTTTTTCAAAGTGCAATAAGTGTCTCGATAATAAAAAATGTTGATGTACCTTCTTAACGCACTTTGAAAATGTTTTCAAAGTGCGTTGATTTGGTCCCAAATTTAACGCACTTTGAAAAAATTTTCAAAGTGCGTTGATTTGGTCCCAAAATTAATGTACTTTGAAAAATTTTTTGGAAGTGCGTAATTTTCTCAAAGTGCGTTGCCACACGGCATACATTTATCTACTCGCTAAGAGTGTGGTAGCTCTTTTATCAAACCCTTAGCAGGAGCTATTCTCCAAAAGCTTGTCGACGGGAATATTTTATGTCAAGGGTTTGATAAAAAGAAAAACTATCCCACAAGCTCACGTCTTGTAGATAAGTGTTTTGTTATACTGGTGTATATCCTTTGCTGTCTAATGATTTGAGTCGATGATCTAAATTGAATTTTAAGTAACATTAAATTGATTAACTGAACATAACAATTCATATACATGTACATTCATATGTTTAAATTTGCATAGAACTATCAACAAACGATATTAAAATATGGGACTCACCACCACCAATCAAATATGAAATCAAAATCGTCACAATTTGAAACTATGATGATTTTTTACCCCAGGGTATAACACTGCTATAGATAGAGCATGAAAAATAAGCTATTTCATCTTCTAGAGGCCTTAAGGAAACATTTTTAAAATTTACAAAAAATAATATTGTCTATTGTAAACCCTTGATTAGTGTTTATGAAGCCTGAATAGATCATCTGGGGGAATGGGATGTTCGTGCCTTACAAATCATATGACTAACTAATGTTTTTCAGAAAGGTTTGATTTCTTCAAAAGATATGGTAAGAGAAACAGTATTCCTTTAAAAATGATGTTCGGTCTTTAATAAAATATATAACGCAGTAAGTCTACCATCCTGCTAATACACAGAAGTAAACTTTGAATTTAGTGTAATGTTGCTTTCCGAAATACCAATGAATGTACCCAATAAAATTGTGACGCATATATATAATAGCTTGAGTTTACCATTTACATGCAACTGTATTACTGTGGCCATCTCAAGGTAAATACATGCAGATCAAAAGAAGGCTCATTTGCACTAAACATTTAAATGAGGCTTTTTGGTGCATAGTAAATAAAATAGTTAAAAGCTTAATGTGTGCGGAAATAATTACATTTGCAGGATGTCTTATATGGAATCAACAATGATCGTCCAAAATCCAACATTGGCCTATTTATAGGAGCTATTCTACATTTGAAGCCATGGAAACTGTTGTATAGATGTCTCCTTTCGGTCCAGTAATACGCATGCTTTTCAGATCGTCCGTTTTACACACAGCGGCATAAACATCTCCCGTTACGTCACCAATAATTGTGTTGGGTTTGTTCTCTGCCGTCTTACTGGACACGGGGTTAACGTTATCTGAATCACGTGACTCCTCCTGCAACTTCTCGGTATCATTCGTTCCGTTCTTTACATCATGTAATCCGTTGTTTCTCTCAAATTCTGAAGTGTTCTTTTTTATATTTATTTGCGCGTAATTGGCATCATTGTTGGCCAAGCTATAGAAGGATTCATCAAATGAAGATGATGTTCCTTGTACATCGTTGACGTCATTTCGAGGTCTATCGACGTCATTGTTGTAATATGTACAATCTTGATCTCCTTTAAGCGTGGTCGTTGCATTTATAGTACGAAGCTTTGCCACGGTTTTTATCGTTAAAGCTTGCCTTCTGTGTAAAATTAAGAAATTACATTATGTAATCACCTAAGTTATTGCGTCCTTCAATTATCTTAGCATTTAATTACGAGCAAATATCTTCCTAAATATTGAAAACCCTCATTAAATTAATAAAAACAGGATGACGTTTTTTGTCTTACCTTTTTAAAACAGTTACTTACCTTTTGAGTACAACAAGAGTCAGAGCTAACAAAAACAGGAGTCCAGCAACAAGTCCAATTATCACTGGAAGTAATATAGAATTACCATTCTGTTCCGGATCTTTAACTACGCGTACGACGGATGGAAATTGAATGTTGTTCCCACAGTCCAATCGCAAAGAAGTCCCTGCATAACCATTTAATTAATTAGAAGACTTTAAAACGACTCTGGCAGTTTTAACTTTTACATACAGGTAATACCAGAAATAAATTATAAAAAAAATTAAGTTTACTAATTCTGCTTGCATTGGGTATGAACTTCTTACCAAGCGTAGAATAATCATTGGTACGTAACGCTTGAAATATTCATCCATATGAAGAAAAAATTCTTGAAGGAGATACAACATTCTTATTGATAAAGAAATTATAACATTTAAATTGCAATTTATTTTTTTAAAAAAGGGAGGAGGGTAAGAGAGCATAAGGGAGTTAATAGCAATAAAAACCCTGCTACTGGAAAGAAAGTTAATGGAAGCAATTGCTTTCACAAAAATACAAATGAAATAAAAATGGTCGTTTTATAGAGCAAGGGCAGATGCACGCATATATTTGTAAATTATATTACATATAGATCCTGGCGGATACCTTTAAATTCAATCCATAGTTTTCTCGGCCAAGTATCCATTGTGTCAATATCCAGAAGGAACACATCAAGACCCCGTAAACACGACAGGTCTTCATTGTAGTTGAATGATCCATTGGTAAGTACCTCTTAAAATTGATAAAAAAATAAACTGTTTAATGAAAAGTATATAGGTTTTTAAGTTATGAGTTTAAAATTTTAATCGTATTTATTGCTTCTATAACTTGCATAACTTTTATCGAAAGTAATTAGTACTTTTTTTAGCAGAGCACATTGGTTAAGTTTATCATGACCTGTTCAAAATCTTAGTATGGTTATCCGCTTGTTAAATAGCATGTGCAAATTCCCAACGTCTTTAAATCATTTTTCTTTGTTTTGGCCATAAATATTACCTCATTTTTTCAGCATATGTTAATTTTTGAGTGTTTTTTCCTGCACGTCAATATAATTTTATTGTGATTCCTTTTGATGTAAACAACTTCGATCAACAACTTCAAGATACACGTAATCAACAAAGTATACAAGTTATAATATCTACTTATACCAATAGCTTATCAAAATATGAATTTTGTACCTGCATTGAGTATGAAACAGATGTAACATATGCATGTTATAGCAGCAATAAATATGATTAGAATTTTAAACTCATTACTTCATAACACATATACTCGTCATTTAACAGAACATATGCAGCAAAAATGTCATGTAAAGATGATGATTTTGTAATTATAGAAATCTACCCTAACAGAGTCAGCTGTATTATTTACAATTGTCAAATTGTTCATTTCCAGAGTTGTGTTTAATCGGTTTCATTTATCATTCTAGATTTATTTCTTTATATAATTTTTGAAGGTTATAATTTTACGGTTATTTATTCTATAAAATTAAAGAAAATTTATAGACGATTTGTTCCCTCTACTTTAAAGCAGGAAACAAATAGAATATTCATGCAAAATGTTTGGTAAATAACGCTACCCACCCCCACCACCCCGAAAAGAATCCCAGCCCACAGTACCACGTTATCCGAAAATAATATTCCTGATACATTTATATACAGTCATGTAGTATGCGGCTTAGTTTACCTGTACAGAAGCGGGATTTTCTATCACTGACAGTGAATCTTATGTTAGTTTGCTCCAAAATTCTCGCTGAATTAATGGATCCCCTGATGAGACATTGTCCACTTCAATTCGACGTCAGATACAGAAACCCATCTCCGGTTTCGGTAATATTTTTTCCAACAGGAACTTGACTTTTTGCTGAATCAGTTTGAATATTAAGAATTTAAATACGAATTACATGTATTTTCTTGAAATCATCAATGATTAGAATAAACCAAATATATATCATATAATTGAAACATATATTGCAGATCATTTTTCTTTTATCATCTTCTTTTCTAGAAAACCTTGTCCAGAGAAAGCACAATCCAATAATAAATTATACTACTGGTTTCTTTGCTGTTTGAATACGAAAAAATCCTTTCAAGGTAAAATATATTGTATGACAAATAATTGGCATCTGTTGAAAAGCAGTATACTAAATTGACAAAATACTTACAAGGTAGACATTCAAAAGAAATTTCAACCCTTATTTGATAAAAGTGACTGTTGCAGCATCTACATGAATTTGTAAATATCCTCACAGAAGAATTAAAATCACTGAATTCTAAAGTACAACTGTGTTTTCCGTTACAATAAAGGGTTATTTTTGACGTATAAGCAGAGGGAAGATCCGATGTGATAGAACGGAAACGTTGAATTTGTTGTTTTCTGACATTCTGAATTATTCCCTGTAGTATGTGTGGAATTTTTACCTAAGGAGTTTATAGACAACTGGTTTATTACGTATACTATTTCATCTGTATTGCATTTGATACTGAGGTTTTTTCTGTATATGGTATTCAGCGTTTGACAGTCTGTATGAAGTTGTTGAATGCCTTTGACCACTATCAACCATCCTAAAAATTGTAAACGAAACAAAAAACAAAATACAAACCAAAACGCAATTAAAATCGTCTCTTTTTAATTGATATAAGATTCGTTAACACACTTACCACATATACATATATTTAAGAGTAAAATCCATCTGATAACTTGTTTCATGTTCACACATTCTATAGAAACAAATCAAACATGTAGAACTTGATCCACAATCTGTCACAATTATCCTACACACGACGGTATGTTAACTCCATACAATGAATTATAAGGAATATGACTGTTACTTTTCATCGATGATAAAAATAAGTGTTTAACTTCCCGAATTACAACAATGGCGTGTTGTGTGCATTTAAAAAAAAAAGAATTCAGCGCATTTCTAAGTAATAAATTCTCAGCAACAGCGTCTAAAGCTATCAGCGGCATTGGCTATCATACACCCTTAGCTCTAATTACAGACTCCTTGACCTGTAAAGTTTTGAGGGGGAGGTCAGACGAGACGTGTAAATACCTCGTTTCACATCTTTAATTCATTTCTCCTCATTGATAGTGACATGACTGGTTCTCGTATGGTTGATTTAGAATTAGAATTTAATTGAACTCTTAATTTTAGAATAAGAACACTCTTGTGTTATACGTTGTATCTCTTACGCATGCTCACATCTTAAGTGTTGATAAAGGAAGAATAAATTGTCATATTTTATTTAATATAAACTTTATAACGTGTTTCTTACACAATAAGGTTCCACAGGCCTTGTTTAAAATTTTAAAAAAAAATATTTATGTTGCACACATTCATTTGTTTGTTAGTTGTGAAAATACATATTGAGCGACACAGTTTTATTTTATGTAAAATATTTACATGTGTCTTTTACTAATTAACAATTTTAATTTGTCTTTTACTAATTAACAATTTTTACTTGTCAATTAGTCATAATTAGTCATGGAGTCATTGAAATTAAAAACTAATTAGTAAAAGACACATGTATTGACACAACATATGAAAGTGAGCGCAGATTGTCACCAAAAGTCAGGTAATAAGTTGTTTATTGGTAATTAGATGTAGGTATGTTCCCGGAGCTTTAATTTACGACGTTTCAGTTATTAAAAGATTGTTTTTTTAGTGGATGGTAGATATTGCACCGCCTTGGTACACTGTGTTTCTAGGTTTAGAGATTGCAATATCATGTATCCCCATATATCAGAAAATTTCGATATTATAAACCATATTTTGAAATTAATGAGTGTAGACGTTCAGTAATACAGTCAGTTCAAGCAAATCTTTTACAACATACACCATAGCATAGCATAACATTTAAATCTTATACCATAGCACTGAAATCTCATACTATAACATTGCAATGTTTTAGCATATCATTAGATTCTCATTTGTCATAGCATACCAAAGCATACCATAGCATAGCATGGAACATAATAATGTAAACCTTTTAAAAGATATAAAATATAAATTGATTTTGGTGTTTTCTTTGAATTCTTATATCTAGTTAATATCATATTATACTTTAATGTCTTTCTGTTTCTGTATGGATTAAACGTAAGGAATTCCATACTATAGCATACCGTGGGATGTCAAATGCTTACATTATTGTTACTAGTATACAGTTACATGTATTATATGCCTGAGCAGTCAATAGACCAATATATTTTGAATTATTTTCCCCGAAGTGCATGGAACAGCTCAGTGTGTTCTATTACCCGAGGCCAACGGCCGATGGCAATAAAACACAATGAGCTGTTCCTTGCACCAAGGGGAAACAATTATGGTCTATTGACTGCTCAGGCATTAAATAATTGTTTTATTACCTAATTTCATTTTTAGTATTTTGTGTTCACAATTCTGTATTACAGGTTTCCATACCTTTATGCATTCAGGTCATTGTGAATCAATACATAGATGACCTAAATGATAAATTTTAAGAACGATGATAAAACAAACATAATTTTAAAAACTTTCCAAAATACGTTGCCGGTCCTTTTGACCGGCGGTCTAATATATCGCAATCTATTGACCGGCAGTTCAATAGATCGGTTTCAAAAGTTAAGAAAAACTGAATACATAAACAAAATAGACGAAAATACTTAATCTCTAATGAAACAACAAAATTCCTTTAATTAGGTAAATAATTAGGTATTTATAGTCAACTGCTTACTGTCATTTTATGACCAGCCTGCACGCGTGCAAAGATGGCAAAAAGATATTTTAAGATACATGTATGTTTTGTACACTAGTATGCCGTTTTGAAATCGTTGCCATTCATAGTAGCAAGTGGTTACTGAACATGAAGATGTTTATTAACCATCTGAACCAACCCAGCTCCCACACCGAAGAAATATACACGTTTGTGTTCTATATGCAGATAGTAAAAAAAGAGTGCAACATGTAAATAAGTTTCAACATGCAGATCAATACTACTGTTTATTGATGGGCAAAAGCCACGGAGAATAAAGGTTGATTAAAATAAAATGTGTTTAAATCTAAGTACGTCTTTGCAAGTCAATGGAGCGGGCGGGCCGAAAACCCCAGGCTTACAAAGTTAACCGTTTCTACATGTATAGGTTTGAGAAGCGGCTGTGGATAAGGAGCATATATGAGAGAGTTGTTGAATTTATTTAATAAATAAGTGATAAATACGGGCTAGGACCCACAAAGAATGTTCCGAATTGAAAGTCAGAAAGATACGCGAATGATCTTCAAATGTTCAAATGTGTCTTTATTTTAAAGTTATCTTTGCACGCGTAAATAAAATAAAGTTGCATTGTAATTCAAGAAATAATGTACTGACATTCTAACCATATTTTAAGTATTTAGCTAAGTTTTTTGTTTACGATAAAATCGTTACTCTCTCTGTTTGTTAAGAAGTTGGGTTATTATATTAATACATAATTGGGTCGATCTCTTAAAGCGAAAAACTACCGAAGTCCTTATTTAATCTAAACATGAAATCCAGAACCCGTATGTGAAACTTAAAATCGTACAGGCTCCATTACATTTAATACCCGGTCCCCAGAGAGAGAGAGAGAGAGAGAGAGAGAGAGAGAGAGAGAGACACCTAGGAAGCCAACCAATTAGCTGTCTCCGAGTAAATACCTCTCAAAACAGGAGCACAAAACTGCCAAGAGTCAATTTGTTTAAGCAACATGTTTCATTGTTTGATTGTTGTTTGTAACACCTACAGTGATTATGAAGGGATTTAATTTATTGTCTGCTTTAAATGATTAAGAAAATGTAAAATACAAATTAACATGGGGTGGAAAAGCTGGACTGAAATTTGTATTCTGCTATAGGATGCTAAGAGGAATAGATGATCTAGAGTATTTATGATTCATATAATACTAACACTAAAATGGCTAAACATGTTGAATTGTGTTTTTGTGCTTACTGCCAATATTTTTTCCCCTAAACACAAGTTTTACATTTAACACATCAAAAAAATATAGAATTTAAATTTTTATTCCCATTATTTCCAGTGTAGAGAAAATCAGTGGTATTTCCCGTGATAAGATATACCTGTATTTACCACTGGTAAATAGACATTATTTTAAAATGCTAATCGAAGAGCTATACAGGATTCTAGCCTATTTGAAAACTGAGTCATATTCACTGAATACACGGTACACGGCATATGACTAATTACTGTTTTTCAAAAACGTTTGGGTTCTTCCAAAGATATTGTAAAAGAAACCAGCATTCCTAGAAAATGATGATCGGTCGTTAATGAAAGTAAATAACGCAAAAAATCTACCATGCTTTTAGTACATAGAATATAATCAGTTAAGTAGGTTCTAAATTTGATGTAATATTGCTCTCTAAAATACCATTGAATGTACCCGATGACATTGCGACGCATATAATAGCTTGATTTTACAACTGTATTGCTGTGTCCATCTCAAGGTAAATATATGTGGAATAAAATAAAGCTCATTAGCCACTTAATTGTTACATGAGGCTTATTGTGCATAGTTAATGTTAATTTGTTCTCTGCCGTCTTATTGTACATTGGGGTAATGTTATCTGAATCACGTGACTTCTGCCGCGACTTTACATCCGTTCTTTACATTCTGTTCCCCGTTGTTTCTCTCAAACTCTAAAGTGTTCTTTTTTATATTTATTTGCGCGTAATTGGCATCGGTGTTTGCCAAGCTATAGAAGGATACATCGGATGAAGATGATGTTCCTTGTACGTCGCTGGCGTCTTTTCGAGGTTTATTGACGTCATTGTTGTAATATGTACAATCTTGATCTCCCTCAAGCGTCGTTGTTACGTTTATGGTACACCGCTTTATCTTGGCCCTTCTCGTTAGAGGGTGCTTTCTGTGTTAAATTAAGAAATTATTCACCTAAGTTATTGCATCCTTCAATGATCTATGAATTACAGTAGGAATAAAAAATTATCAAACGCAATACAACATTAAGTTGATGTTATATTTTAGCAATTAATCTTAAGTAAGGATTTCCGTAAATGTTAGTAAATCTTCGGTGTGA
>WFKH01011581.1:43753899-43782240 GCA_016163765.1 Magallana hongkongensis | reverse complement strand
GACATACTATTGAAAAAAAGTCATTCTAAACATAAGAATAATTTTAAATGTTAGTACATGTATGAATATGAAAAATATTTGTTTTTCGACCCGCGGTTAGCTATTTCATCTATTTGTAATGCAGTTGCATCGTTGGAACCTGGTTCACTGTTGTTGCGGCGGAATGTCATTGATGCCGGCGAAGTGACCAAGGATCGAAATACGTCACAATACGGATTTTACAATATTAGTTTGAGTTTTACATAGCGTTTTAGATATCCGGTATTGGTTTTCTCTATGTTAAAGAGTGTTAAGAAATGGTAGAAAAGAACAACTATTTCTTTAGTCTTTTTTAAGGTGTATTCAAACGGAAGACCTCTTGTTGCTCGCAACGAGCGTCTAGTTATAAAATATATTTATACAGATAACTGTCCTACTTTGAAAGTATTGACAATTTAGACGATCATGGATTTTTTTTTAAATTAAAAGATAATGGAATCAACTAATGAATATTAATTATGGAAGATAATCCCTTTTTTCTAAGGGTTTTTGTTCATTAGAGTAATTGTTGTAGATGACTCGCCAGAAGGAGTGATTTTCATTGATTTAAAAAAAAGCTAGAAAAAATGGATAATTAAAAATGAAATTTGCGTGTTCTTTCATGGATAAAGCCCAGTTTTCTCCCAAAGTGACATGTCTCTATCACCCTAAATACCTCGTGCTAAGACTGCTGTTTTCCATTCACATTGCCCGAAATCTGTTACAATGATAAATATAACAGGACTCAACTTACTTGGGGCGCTTCCTCTGCCCCACGGACGGGAGTATGAGGGGTGACAAGAGTTACTGTTGCGGGAGGAAGGGACACCAGTATTGCTGTACTTTCTGGGAAGAGTGAGTATCTATTTCACCTGATATTTAAAAGTAGATTACCTGACTCCTTTACCTTATTATGATATTTATAACCTTACAAATGTATTACTTGTATGTAATATAGAAACATTGAGTCATACATATACCATTTTCTAGATTTATAAGCAAATTGCAATCCACCATGCCAGCCCTCCTCCCTCCCCCCTCTACACACACACACACACACACACACACACACACACACACACACACACACACACACACGATTATTAAAACTTAAAGTTTTGGTAGTGAATAAAAACATTTTTGTAGACTTTTCTTTATTGTATTACTTAAATAGGTAACAACTAATCAGGTTAAACACGTGAATTGCTGTACATGTATATAAAATAACAAGAAGATATTATGACTTAAACAAGACACATGAAATTGAAAAAGAAAAAAAATAACAATACAAAATAAAAACCAAACAAGATATTACAAAGTGCACAGTAATCTAGACCAAGTAACGCATCTGAAGCTAGGTCTACACTTTATATACATATATATACATGTAGTTTAAACAACAATGCAAGTTTAAATTGATTAGGAATAGTAGATATGACAATCACAGGGCACATTCTCCAAAAACGTTTACCTGCTTCAAAAACTTTAACATCTTTCAGCGTCTGAAAAATTTGGCCCAAACAAGAAGCATACGCCAACACCGAGGCCGCGGATATAGCATACCCTTACCCTTAGCTCATCTCGGTGGGTTAAAAAAAAGGGAATACATCGTCAATCATTAAAGTCAAGATCTAGTAAATGATTCCAATGTGTATTTTTGGTGCTAGAACCACCATAACGTCATAATTAATTTGATGATTTCCTTTTCTCGTACTTTACAGATTTAAAAAGGAATTATGTATAAAATGAAACAATTTCCTTTGGTGCTAGAACCATTATAACGTCATAATTGACTTAATGATTTCCCTTTCTCGTACTTCACGGATTTAAAAGGAATTATGTAGAAAATGAAACAATTTCTTGACTTTCTATATGAAATCATGGGAAAAGTAATCCCGATGCCTATATTCAACTTGAAATCTTTAAAGAGACAGAGCACAAATATTTTCCACAATAAATGTATCATAAAAACTTATTTCAAAACAAGTTGCGCTTTTCAGTATTTCCTGTACCTTGATTTTACATTCATGTGTAATATTCTTTGCATCGGTAGTACATGTGCCATAAGTATTTACAGGCCGTGTGATAAAATTACATACATGTAGTATCAAATAATAATAAATATTGTGTTTACTGAGTTTTATATATATGAACACAAAAACCATGCATATTCTTTTTAAAGTAATTTGTTATTAATGTCAAATAAGTCATCCTTTTTATTTATCAGATGCAAGTGTAGATACATATACTACACCGACTAAGTGTTTGAGCACACTTAGTAAATATTGCAATCATATAACACAAAAAAATTTAAACAATACTACATAGAAAGGTTTATGTCTCCATCTTTTCTGACTGTTAATATTGGTGGGTCTGTTTTATCCTCTTGCCTTTTTAGCGTCTCTCGATGATACAAAAAGATAGGACGAACACAAATCCCATGAAAACAATGATACCAATGTCAACGCCCGCCACTCGCTCGCCGCTGTTAAACAGAATCGTTACACATGATTACCAAAATATATATGAATCATTTCTGTTGTTACAATGAAACGATTGTAGTCATTTTATATATGTCGATTTTTGTCGTAAAATATTCAATAATTAATAGATCTAATTTTTAAAACCGAGCTGCAATCCTTGGATCTCATGATTATGATTTAGAATTATATAGTTTTATTTTATTGTTGATTTCGTAAGTATGCTCTTCTCATAGATAAATGATTTGTGACGCACTTTTAAGTGGCATAATAACATATACTGAAAAAAACTACATTCCCACACATTAATTTTTGTGAATTTTAGACAATTAACGAAAGTTGGCCGCAACAAATATTTAACTATGCAAACATTCTTAGTTAAAACAATGTAAAAGAGAGAGAGAGAGAGAGAGAGAGAGAGAGAGAGAGAGAGTCCGATTCTTACTTTCCCAAGAAATTACAGCAGTACTGTTGTCCTTCATTACCACAACAAAACGACTCTCCGTCTCCCATTGTTTCGTCTGTGGGACAAACAAAGCGCCCTTCGTAAGAGAAATTGCCCAATTGATTCATATCATATTCATCATTATAACAGATTCGTGGAACTGAAAAAGAGAAAACATAATCATTTTACGATAATAGTGCAACTAGTTTAGTAGCGGGTCAAAACTACTATTAATTCAAAATTTTTATCCCAACAAACTTACCATAAGTACTCTTGTTTATGGTTAAATCAATCAAATATATACAGAATTATAAGATCCATACATCCTTGACTAAAATTCAAATCCTTTTCTAAAAGACTTACGCTCTCCTTTTTGTTTGAAATTGTAACGTCTTTGCCAGCTCGAAGCCCCAAACACTTTCCCCTGCAAAATAGCTGTCCGAAGTTGGCTGTTGGACATTTCGTAATTCTGTCTGACTTTGTTGGACGTCCGAAAGGGCCCCCTAAAGGACTTCCCGGATTGGTAATTTGTCCGATAATTTACTGATCCGTAACTTGTCCGCTGATTTCCTAATTGGTAATTCTTTTATAATACACTGGCCGATAATTTGATCCATATCCATATCCATACCGGTATCCATAAGAATATTGTGTCGCTTCAATCAATGTTATGACTAAAAATAAAAAGGGAAACATGTTCAATATTGTTTTCATCTTTTTGTTTTAGTAGTTTTCCCACAAAAACATTCATGCAGTGACAAAATCAAGTATTTAAATTAATTATAGAGAAAGAAAATCCAAGAAAGTATGAATACGAAACGAAAACTATTACATACAACCAATTGTTTAATTAAAACCTTTAAGTTTTGTTTAAAAACTTTAAAATAAGGGTACAGACAATCAAGGTTGTAAATTTGCAGTACCCAAACTTTTTTGCAAGATCCAAACGTCTTAGACGTCTTAAAGGCTGATCGTTCGGATTACCACATGCTATTTGTAGGAAACCTCTTAAACTTGCAATCGATTATCTAGGATGTGTTTCTGTCTTGCACAAATTTGATAATTACAGAACAAACAATAGGCATGAATTGTGTTTTTAATATCAATTATAGTGTGCTTTTATATCCAAAAAATTAACTGAATTGCACTAAATTTTCTCCTGTATTAAAAAAAACATAATGAATAAAAATGTGGTGAACTTACTCAAAAACCTCAACTACTTGGCTTTGTGGTGAACAGATCATTATTGACATTGTTTATGAGATGTAAAATACATTTCGTTTTTTGAAGTTGCACAAACTGAATTAATAACTCAAAATACCTTCTAATACATTGTTTATTCTTTCCAGTAGAAAAGGTTTGTTGTTTCTTCAACATTTAACGCGAAGGTCTTATTGTACTATAGTATTTGGCTACTTACTTAAAATTACAACCAATGTATATGAATTTATAAAATACTGTTAAAATTTTCTGTTTCTATGAAAAATAGTAAGGTAATCATGTTGTTTTTTTCTCGAAAAACAAGTAAACCCCTAAAGTACATTAGTTTTAGTGATAATACAGGAGAAGTGGCCAATGAGCTTCGCTACTTGGTTGCTTTTTTAAACATATATTATCCTTAATTCTTTCAAAAGAAAATTAAAAATATGAAATACTAGAATCGAAATTCAATATTTAAATTAACCAATATCATAATCAAATCATGAATATGAAAATCTATAACCTAGCGACAATAAAATGTTTTAAATAAAGATCATCCATACATGCTCTTGCATACAAATAAATGTTTATATTATCACCAATTAACTGATTAGATTAAATCTGAGGTATCATTTCACCAAGAATAATTTATTAGATTAGTGATAATAACGTGTGCTTAAATTTAAAATTATTATTGAGATATTATCACATAGAAAACGACAAGAGTTATGTAATTTAAATACTTTTATATCCTCTTCCTATTGAAAATGTTTTCTACATTGAATACCATTTATGTAATACATTTTGACGTGAAATTTAAATTTTCCAAATACTCAAGAGTAATTGCACACACAATTGCATCAGAAAACACACAATGATTACATAAATGCTATCATCTAATTATCTAACAATAATGCACTATATAGAAGAATACTATATTTTAAATTACATAATTTATATCTTTTCCGGTGTGATAATATTTCAATTTTTAGTATATACATCCAAAGTGACAAATAATACTCCGTTTCATACATTAAAAAAGAATGATGATTTTAATTTAGATTAAAATCACATTTAAAAAAATAATTTCGTTTCCTAACCGCCTTCTCTTTTTTTTTTTTTTACACAATCTGGGCGAATACACCGGGGTTAAATGATATCAGGGGAAGAATAAACACAGGGGAGAAAAAATGCTGAGATTTGAATAACACGTATTATTCTCACTAATTTAGTTATAGTATTCTTCTATATTGAATACATTTTCCTTAGGAAAATGAAATAAATTTTGTATATTTTCGTATTAAATGCATAATTTATGTCTTTGCTGATGTGATAATATCTCAATTTTAATTTATACATCCAGCTTCTACAAAGTGAGAAATGATGCTCAGTTTCATAGAAGAAACCAGACTGATAATTTTTAATAAGATTAAAACAAATCTTTAAAAAAAATCTCCCTTTACTAACCGCTTTTAATGCAATCGGGGCGAATATATCTCGGGTTAAAACGTATTTGGCGAGGAAAATCACTTAGATTCACGAAGCACATGGTATTTTCTCTAATCTAATAATTTATTTTGTGTGAAACAAAGCATCCATGTAATTTAATCATTTCATTAGAGATAATATTTATTTATTATTTTATTTATTTATTTATAACATTTATTTGTAGGTAAAAGCATGTATGGATGATGTTTGGTGTCGCTAGGATACAGGTTTTCATATTTATAATTTGAGATGGTTAATTTAGATACTGAACTTCGAATCTCGAATCTCGAATTTCAAATTTTGAATTTCTAATCACGAATGAACCCTCTAGGTTATTGCAAGTATCGCCTATGTTAAAAGGAACTCTTAGAAGATTAATACAGTTTATATCAACATGTTTTAGATTCCAACTCATTTTTTTTTTTTAAATTAATGTATGCAAAATAGAAACACTACATGTATACAGCTAACATCCGATAAATACAGGACTGAAGAGGGGCGTAAAGCTACTATATTCTAACTTCAACACAAAGTGCGGCAGCGAAAAGGCGTTTCTATATTGAATATAGGACTTTAGAAGAAGAAAAAGGAAAATTTATTAAGGTTTTGAAAAGCAACTCCAATGAAAAAAAAAACATGCTTAATATATATCCATTGAAAAACAGCTATATATGCATTAGTTAACAGTAAAGATTATTTAATTATATAAGATTGAGTTAAAGAGTTCACCGGGATATGAACTTGGTTGGTCAAGTGATCAAATCCTATGAAGCCCGAAGGGCTTCTCAGAACCAATGGCGTTCATATCCCAGTGAACTTTCTAACAATGCTATTTATTACTTTAATTCGAGACGTTCGAGAAATCAAATCATTCACAACTTTGTTTTTTGTGTTTATAATACCACAACCGTCAAACCATAAGCTTGTGCGGTGATCATTAAGAGGTCAAAAATATGACCTCTTGACCCGTTAAAAGTTCACACAGAAATTTTCGTTTTTGTTCTTCTATAGGTTCATATAAGGAAGTATATTTGCAAATGTAAATATATTTACTTACCTAAAAAGTCGACTGCGAAAATTATTAGAGTTCTTATCTTCATAATGTCTTACTTATTCTATAATTTAACCTTCCTCATAGGACGTTTTTAAGATATCGTCGATTTTATGAGTTTTATAGGGGTATTTTGTCGGTGGATCTCCTTTTTAACTATTGCAGATATAAAGTTGAAATTTTCAGGGTTGGTAGACAAAATACTGACGTTGTCTATGAAGGTCTTAAATCATTTTTATCTCGAAAAGCGCCAAAGCTTGCCTGGACCCGAAAATTGAGATTAAAAAAATGTCATGATTTTTTGTGGTTTTCTTTGTTTATCTCTTTTTTGAAAAATATTTTGTTAAAACATGTAATGTAAAAAAAGTCATTATTTACAAGGGCTTTCATGTAAAATCAAAAAATAGGGGCTGGCCCCTAAAACTAGGGTTCCAGAAGGGTCTAAAGTCTTATATCTATAGCTTTTACTGAGGGATATTTTGTGATAGATTATTGAAGCAAAAATGTTTATCTTCCTGTTATGTACCATACAATATAATGAATTTCTAATGTATTACGTAATTAGGGGTTTTTAGGGGTCAAAAGTCCGAAATTTTGATCACCCATATCTCGGAAAGGATAAATATTTTGAAATGCACTATAGAAGGAAAGATGCTCAAAATGATGTACCTAACAATATGCAATCTTCAAAAATTCGTTGAACGGCCGTTATAAGGAGATAAGGGACCAGCCCCTAAAACGTTCTTTACCATATTTCTCAAGAACGGTAAAGATTTTCTAAACACTTGTTGAACAAAATGTGTTTAGAATTAAATGACCTTTCATTTGATATAAAGAAAAAGGGACTGGTCCGTAAAATTAGGGGACCAAGGGGCTCTTAAGTTTTTTATCGATAGCCCTTACTGAGGGATATTTTGTGAAAGGCTATAGAAGCAAATATGTTTATTTTACAATCATGTATCCAAGGAATGTAATGATTTTATCATGTGTTACGTTATTAGGGTTTTTAGGGGTCAAAAGTCCAAAAGTTTGATCACCCATATCTCAGAAAGGAAAAATATTTTGAAATGCAGTATAGAAGAAGTGATGCTCAAAATGATGTACTGAATAATATGCAACCTTAAAAATTTTGTTCAGTGGCCCCAATAAGGAGATAAGGGACCGGCCCCTAAAACGTTCTTTCCCATATATCTAAAGAACGGTTAAGATTTTCTAAACACTTTTGAACAAAATGTGTTTAAAAAAATGACCTTTCATTTGATATCAAGAAAAAGGGGCTGGCCTCTAAAATTAGGGGACCAAAGGGATCTAAAGTCTTTTATCTGTAGCGGTATACTGAGAGATATTTTGTGAAAGGTTATAGAAGCAAATATGTTTATTTTATGGTTATGTATCGAAGCAATGCAATGATTTCATCATGTGTTACGTAATTAGGGGTTTTTAGGGGTCAAAAGTCCAAAATTTTTATCACCCATATTTCGGAAAGCAAAAATATTTTGAAATGCACTATAGAAGGAAAGATGCTCAAAATGATGTACCTAACAATATGCAATCTTCAAAAATTCGTTGAACGGCCGTTATAAGGAGATAAGGGATCGGCCCCTAAAACGTTCTTTCCTATATATTTCTCTCTCTCTCTCTCTCTCTCTCAGTCAAGTCATGAGCAGTGAATGTCTGAACTCCGCCTCTACGATGACATGTGGTGATAGCGAACTGTGTTCAAACTCAAAATTACAAAGAGAAAAATACAAAACACCATCAGAGTAAACACGGATCTAAACAATTCGTTGAAACTTTTCTGCAGTTGAAGCCTTGCTTGTGCGTAGTTCTCTAACCTATATATTGGATTCAAGGGTCAACCCAGGAAGATGTCGATACTAAATATGAAGTTGCACTCCAATAATTAAAAAAAAAATTGCTTAGCCTATCTAAGAGCTCTCTCTCTCTCTCTCTCTCTCTCTCTCTCTCTCTCTCTCTCTTTTTCTCTCCCTCTCTCTTGACATACTTTTGAAAAAAGTCATTCTAAACATAAGAATAATTTTAAATGTTAGTACATGTATAAATATGAAAAATATTTGTTTTTCGACCCGCGGTTAGCTATTTTATCTATTTGTAATGCAGTTGCATCGTTGGAACCTGATTCACTGTTGTTCCGGCGGAATGTCTTTGATGCCGGCGAAGTGACCAAGGATCGAAATACGTCACAATACGGATTTTACAATATTGGTTTGACTTTTACATAGCGTTTTAGATATCCGGTATTGGTTTTGCTTTATGTTAAAGAGTGTTAAGAAATGGAAAAAAGAATAACTATCTCTATAGTCTTTTTTAAGGTGTATTCAAACGGAAGACCTCTTGTTGCTCGCAACGAGCGTCTAGTTAAGTATACTTTTTCATATGTATTGCATTGGATATTGAGTTGGTTATTGTATATTTTATGCAAAGTTTGACAGGCTGTACGAAGATGTTGAATGCTTTTGACTAATCCCAATCATCCTAAAAATAGAAAAAAATAGAAAACTATCTGAATACAAAACTCAAATCAAAGCACTATATGTAAACTCACAAATTGTCCCGTATTAAAAGACTACCCTAAACACTTACCACACATACTAAGTAAAATTCATCCGATGACTTGTTTCATATTCACACAATCTAGAGAAATAAATCGTACATGAAACTGAAAATCCGCCATGTGTCACACAGTTTTAACCTTGATGATATGTTTACTCCGTATATTTGATTACAATTCAAAGTACTATGACTGTTTCTCTTCAACGATGATAGAAATAAGTGTTTAATTTCCCGAAAGACGATTGATCAAGGACAATGGGAATGCCCGATCATACGCATATTATGATGTTCTGATGTAAAGCTTACAGCGGCATAATCTTTCGCATTACAACAGGTTGTGTGCATTTCAAAAAAGAATTCAGTGCATTTTTAAAAACAAATTCTAAGCAGCAACGTCTAAAGCTATACGCGCCATTGGCTATCATATACGCTAAGCTTTGTCATACAGTACTAACTACTGACTCCTTAACCTGTGAGATAAGTTTGAGGGGGAGGATCAGACGTGTAAATTCCTCGATGCACATGTTTAATTTAGTTCTACTCATTGACAGTTCTCGTACGGTTTGTTAAAGATTAGAAATATTTTAAACCTCATAATTTTAGAATATGAACACTCTTGTGTTTAACGTTGTATATCTCACATCTTAAGAGTTGATCAAAGAAGAAAAAATTATCATATTTCATTTATTAAATGTATAAACCTTAAAACATGTTACTTCAACAATGAGGTTTCATAAACCTTTGGTTTTTTTTTACTATGTATATTTTGCAAACACTCATTTGTTTGTTATTTATGAAATTACATATAAAGCGACATAGCTTTATTTTAGGTAAAAGCTTTAATTGTGTCTTTTACTAATTAACAATTTTTAGTTGTCAATTAGTTATAATTGGTCATGGACTCATTGACAATTAAAAATTATTAATTAGTAAATGACACATATATAGACACAACATATGAAAGTGAACGAAGATTGTCATCAAAAATCAGGAAATAAATTGTTAATTGCAAATTACTCGTAAGTATGTTCCTGATGCTTTAATTTACGGCGTTTGAATTTTTAAAAGATTGTTTTTTAGTGATTGGTTGATACTGGACCGCCTGAGTACACTGTGTTTCTAAGTTTAGAGAGTGCAACGTCATATATCTCCATATACCATTTTACAAATTTCAAAATGATTAGTGAGTGTAGACGTTTAGTCATATTAATATATATGAAAACTATGAAAATAGAACAGTTAAAATACTTGTTCAATACATTTAGCTGACAAACTAAACGGTGCAGTGTTTAATTATAAATCTATACTTTATCGGCTCTGGTCACATGATTGCATCCAAAATCTAAAACCCTTTAAATTGTTAAAATATGAAATATTTATTTCTCTTGGTGTTTTCTCTGAATTCTTATATCTAGGTAATATCATATTATATTTCAATATTATTCCGTTTAAGTCTGGATTAACTGTATGGAATTCCTTATACGACAGCCAAATGTCGGATGCCAAATACTTACTAGTATATTATTCTTACTACATTCTTACTAATATGTTATATATACTGGTATGCCGTTTTGGAAATTACCACCTGAACAGACCCCCTTCCACGCCTAAAAAATGTGCTTAAACATTCTAGATGAAGCAAATATCCTACATGAGGATCGTCAAAAAGAGTGTATTATGTAGATAAGTTTCAACTTGCAGATCATTGCTACTGTTTATTGTTGAGCAAAAGCCAAGAAGAATATAGGTTCATTAAAATATAAAAGGTTTGAATCTAAATACATTTTGCAAACCAAAGGACTTGCAAAGATAGTTTTGAATCCACAACCGTTTCTACAGTATAGGTTTGAGGAGCGGCTTTGGATAAGAAGCATATGAGAGTATTTGAATTTATCTAATAAATAAGTGATAAATACGAGCTTGGACCCATGAAGGATGTTTCAAATTCAATGTCAGAAAGGAGAATTATGATGCAAAATATGTTATGCTACGTGTATAGACGTGTATAGACACAAAACCCTGTTGTTATATCGCTCGGTGTTTTTAGAGTTGTTTTTACAGTACTTTATTGCAGGTTTTTTTTTTAAGAAATAAGGTATTTTTGGATGTATATCAGAATATAAATACGGGATGGGCACGTGATCAAATCCCATAAAGCCCTTCGGGCTTTATGGAAGATTTTAAAAAAAGATTTTCAAAAACATTTTTCAAAAAAGACATTATTTTATAATGCTGAAGAGCAATACATGATTCTAGCCAATTTTAAAACTGAATACCGCTAATAAATCATGATTTCAAGCATTATTATTGTTATCATGAAAGTCATCAAAAAGTAATCATGATTACAGGATTTTTTTCAGAGTAATCGATTAAATTACGATTACTTGTAATCAGAAAAATGGGTGATTACTGATTACCCAGGATTACTGCGCAATCTGTAATTTATTACAGCTGATTACGATTACTGATTACGATTACCCCATCCCTGATACCTGGAAAAACGATTTACATTTATCCACTCGCTAAGAGTCTGGTAGCTCTTTAATCAAACGCTCAGCTGGAGCTATTCTCCAAACGTTTGTCGACGGAAATATTTTATGTCAAGGGTTTGATGAAAGAACTATCCCACTAGCTAAAAGCTTGTAGATAAGTGTTTTATAATACTGGTGTATATACTTTACTTTTTAATGATATGAGTCGATAATCCAAATTAAATTTTACGTAACATAAAATTGATTAACTATACAAAACAATTCATATTCATTCAAATGTTTAAATTTGCTTCGACCTATCAACAAACGATATTAATGAGGGACTCTTCAGTGTAACAGAAAACTACCAATCAAATAACATGATATCAGAGTCGTCACAATTTGAATGAAATTGTGATGAGGTGTGAACAATTCATTTTATACCACATGATTTAATTTTGCAATAATTAGACTATATGAAAAATAAGCTATTTCATGTTTTTACCGCATTATAGGAAAGATTCTTATAATAGTATAAAAAATATAATCGTCTATCGTAAATCCTTTGATCAATGTTTATGAAGCCTGAATAGATCAATTTGGGGGATGGGATGCTCGTTAATACCATACAATTTCAGAAACGTTTGGGTTCCTCAAAAGATATGACGTTTGCGTGCGGAAATAGGTATCTTATATGGAATCAACTATGGTCGTCCAAATTCCAACATAGGACTCTTAATAGGAGCTATTCTATATTTGAAGATATGGAAACTGTTGTATAGATGTCTCCTTTCGGTCCAGTAATACGCACAGCTGCATAGACATCTCCCGTTACCTCACCGATCATCTTGTTGGGTTTGTTCTCTGCTGTCTTACTGGACAAGGTGGTAACCTTATCTTAGTCAAGTAACTTCTGCCGCGACTTGTCGGTATCATATTAATTGAGAATAATTGACAATATTATATTATTTTAAGTCAAAAAAACCAAAACCTTGCGACTATTAAATATTTCTACTCAGTATTAAATCATTGATTGTACAATACATGGCCACGCCTATCCGCGAATAGAATTATCATGTGAAAACAAATGTTGGAAAATTATTCTCTGTTAATCATAAAAAAATATTATGACGTAAAAAAGTCACAATGAATGATTATCAAAACAATAAACCTCTTCTGTCAGTCACGATGCTTATAATGCGTATACAATTTGTAGTGTGATGTTAATTAATTTTAAAGTATATAAAATAACCGCGAAATTAAGACTTTACTGCATATTAATTAACAAGATGACTGTAGTACTGCCTAAAATGATGAAAATGATGACTTGAATAAAAGTCATTCTTATATTTCATATGAATTTATATACATGTATATGACATTTGGATTGTTAAAGGGGAAGGAAACTAAAATATGTTGCACAATAAATCATTTAATTATCATCTACTATAATTGTAAATCGTATTTATTTTGATTAAAAACCCCGAAACAATAAATCAAAAAATATCGATCGCTTAATTTAGATTTCCCGCGGCCATTAGTCCGAAATATCTGACGTTTTCCTGGCCTTTTTAACGATTTTGATATTTTACATGCCAGGAAAACGCCAGGACCGGCGGCATTACGAAAACTGGAAATTCACCGTCCCCAACTGGAAGCGGCATTCTAGGCTCGATTTTAAATAGATATAAATTTAAACTTAATAATACAGCTTAAATATTATTATTACTGCACATGTTGATAATCACATTGATTAACAATAGTGTTGTTGTCCTGTTATCTCGCGAGATTTCAAAAAATGCACGAAATCAAAACAAATCTCAACCGTTCGATAGAATGTGTTCAACAGCCTGTTTATGGGATGTAAGGACCCATAAAAGCGATATTAAGGAGCACTAAAATCATCATTTTATTAATTAGTTGTGAGTGAAACATTTGATTCAACTCGTAAATATTAAAAATCGAGCCGAGAATGCCGCCTCCAGTTGGAGGCGGCGAATTTCCAGTTTTCGTAATGGCGCCGGTTCTGACTTTTTCCTGGCATGTGAAATATCAAAATCGTTAAAAAATCCATGAAAACGTCAGATACTTCGGACTACGCCGCCATGAGAGCTGCCATTGAACTTTAATCTATGATGTCACACCATCCATTCCTGTTTATTTAATCAACATAGCATCAGTACAAGCTTATCTTTTAAAAAGATAGGTGAGCTAGCGCTGTAGCCATTATAATACAAAGAAGTTGATTTCTAAACCATTAAGGCACCGTGGTGCACTGGAAGTGGGGGGGGGGGGGTCCTTGATTCAGAATGATGAATCTAGAGTGAACTTCAAATCGGCAATGGCATAACTCATAAACTGTGCTTTCATCAATCTGTATTTACTGTAATTTTAATTTTGAGGTGAAAAATAAGAGATAAGTAAAACCACGGTTTTGTACCAATCGTATCTTCTTGGGCCTTTCCGGCATGCTTGGAAAACATATCCGAGGTTGTTTTCCGAGCTTGACGGAAAGATCTAGGAAGGTAAAGAAAAGCTAGAGCTCTATTTATGATAATTTTAGAAATAACTGACATCTACCGTCTTGGCATTATAAGACCTAAGCTACTGTTACTTTTTGGCATATTTATGTACAGGTTAGACAACAAAACACAAAACTTCAGATCATATGTAGATGATAAAACGAAATTGACATGATACAGTTTATCTACAATAGTATTCCCAGAATGCCTTACCGTGAAGTCGAGCATGCGTATTCCAGTAAAAAAGACTAACGTAATTGCTAGCGCTCGAGAGCGCTAGCAATTAGCAAATCATGATATTCGCTCTTAATGACAAGTTCTGGAAAATTTGAAACAATATCGATTTGAGACCGTTCTTTACCTTTGAATTTCCACTAAATTACAAACCAATGACAAACGGAGCATGTTCGTTAAAATCTAAAAGCGGAGGTTAGTGTCGGAGGAATCTCCGCGTAGTCAACAGATGCCAAGTATCATAGAAAATGTTTGCCGTCGTTATTTCGACATGGTAATTCCGACTATAGAGAATGCATTTTAAACATCCCGATTACAATTTTAACCAACTTATTCAGTTAGTGAAGAACTTGACTTGGAATAAAAACTTACTCTAGGTCATTTTCAACATTGAATGACAGCAGATGAACAGCTGTCATTTATTTAATAAAAATGCATATATTTATGCACACAAGTATTTTTTTTTTAGATTGACATGTGAACCTAAACATTATCATTTTTTTCAGTCGATTAATTGAGTAACAGAAAGGCATAAACCAGCGTTTTATTCAGAGCACTGTGTACATTGTATATGTAAACCATACCGGTATAGATGGTGTTACTTCAAAATAATTAATTTTTTTGGTTTTTAATACAAAAGAGTTCTACATCATGTCAGCCTCCAGTAAATACGATTTCTCTAACTTCAAACGTGCATTAAAGCTTAATTATGTAGTTTATTTTAAAAAAAGCATGACCACATGTGATAATTTAAATCACTATATTAATATAAATAAAATATATGTTTTTGACTTTCCTTCCCCTTTAAATATCGGTGTTTTTACTCAGCTGTTCGTCACTTCTTGGGAGATAAGATTGACCATAGTTTTTTCTCGTTTAAAGTCTTTGAAACCTGTATCAATTATCTGTGGTTTGGGCTTTTAACATTAGGCCCACTGGTACATGGCTAATTTTTTTAATGAAGATAATATTTTCCGTACTATATATATATATATAGTACAGTATTATGGTAAATGTTAGTAGTGTAAACTACATGTTCCTGTCATTTATATACATGTAATATAAATTTATTTAAACACAGTTCTTAATGACGTTTTTTTCTTCTTATTCATGTCTTTTTGGAAAATATTGGAATTCTTATGTGATGGCAAAACCGGAAAAATAAAATGAATTTTTAAATTCTCTTGAAGAGCTAGGCTATTGTCTATTTTCAGGTGTTGAAACTTCTGAATAGATGTCTCCTCCGTCTGTAAAAATGCTTCTTAGATCGCCCGTCCTACACACAGTGGCATAGAGATTATCCGTTACCTCACCGATGATCGTGTTGGGTTTGCTCTCTGCTGTCTTATTGGAGACGGAGTTAACGTTATTTAAACCACGTGACTCCTCCCGCGACTTCTCGATATCGGTATCATTCGTGCCTTTTTTTACATTCTGTTCTACGTTGATTCTGCCAGAATCTGAATTGTTTTTTTTAATGTGTATTTGTTCATAATTGGCATCATTGTTTGACATGCTTAGTTAAATTCATCAAATGAGGATGATATCTCTTCTACATCCTTAACGTCATCTTGAAATTTGTAATAGGTACAATCTTGATCTTCTTCAAGCGTGGTCCCTGCAGTCATGGTACCATGCTTTGTCTCGGCCCTTGTCGTTAGAGTTTTTCTTCTGTGTCTAAATAAGAAAACATTATCGAACGCTATGGTACAGTCAATATGTGACCCATGAATATTATATTTTAGCATTAAATCTTAACTATTTCCTTAAATGTCGAAAATCCTGATCAAAATAAAATTTAGCGTTTCTAGTCTTCCTCTACCTTTTTGCAACAGTTACCTACCGTTTGAGTACAATCAAAATCAGAGCTAGTAGAAGCAGGAGTCCAGCAACAAGCCCCATTATCATCGGAAATAAAGTAGATCCATCATTTTGTTCCGATTCATTTGGCAACTGAATGTTGTCCCCACATTCCAATTGTAACGAAGTTCCTGATTAAACAGAATGATTTGAAAATCACTGGCAGTTTTATTTCTTAAAGTGTACAAGTATTATAGTGTAAGCGTAATTAATAGCTGTATTATAATTCCTTTTTGACTTCCATTTTAAAATAACAACAATAAAACTGAATGTTTTTCATCTTTGTAAAAATGATACAGTATTTTGATTGATGGAAAAACTCCTTGTTTTAAACATCTGTACTATACTATAACTGCTCAGTAAAGAGATCATAACAAAAGACTAGTTGAGAATATCTTGAGGAAGCTATATAGTTTATATTAATGATTACAACATCGACTAACGAAACCGAAGGATAAATGCAGCTTTTTAAAGGAGATACCGGTTTCTTTATTAATCGGTGATCCTGTTTACATACCTTTAAATTCCATCCACAGTTTTCTGTGTTTAGTTTTCATTGCTTGAATATCCAGATAGAATCCGTTAACACCCACTAAACACGACAGCTCTTCATCGTATATAAACGATCCATTGGTAAGCAACTCTTAATGAAAATGATAGAGGAACAAACCATTATTTTAATCTTGGAATCTTAAGTTTTTATTTACATACATTAAGTACTTACTTTCTAAGTACTATTTCGTAGCCATAATATTTTTTTGCATAGTTATATCTAATTGTTAAATTACTATTGTATTTATTCTTGACAGGCTTATACACATAGGTCCATCAAGGCATTTGGGCCTCTTGTTGTTTTTTTTAACACTGAGTTAATTGTTATTATTTTCTATGCGCTTAAAAACACTTAAAACAATGTGTATTTAGTATATAAAAGCAAGCCGCAGATTATGCTGTATATAATTTTAAGGGTCTTTAACTCTCCATGACTGTCATAACTTTAAAATGCATGGCTTAAATTTTCTACCTAAGTATAACCGTTTTTAATGAATTTTAAATTGTTATTTCTTAAACAACATCATTAGACTATTTAATTGTTGTTCAATTGTTCAAAGATGGAAGTTTTTTGATTGGTAATTAATCATTTATACTAGTTCTGTTAGGCATGTGATGAACAATAGTGAACAAAAAATATATTAATATGCTATAAAAATACCCTTGACTGAATATTCATGCAAGAAGATCAAAGAATTAATTTATGACGCTATCAGCTAAATACAAATATTCCTCAATATATACACACACATTTAAAACTTTTTCATAGAAAAAATCGAAAAAAAATGTAACCCTACGAGAATATTCCCATTTTCAATGTTTTACACTATAACCATTATCCAAGTCATATATAGACAAACTTACCTGTACAGAGGCGGGATGTTCTACCACTGACATTGAATCTCATGTTGACCTGTTCCAGGATCCTGGCTGATTCAATGGATCCCCTGATGAGACATCGTCCAGTTTTATTTGACCTCAGATACAGAGATCCATTTCGTGTTTCGGAAATATTTTTGAGGACAATAATTTGATTTTTACCTGGATAATAAGTTTTGATGCTGTTAAAGGTTATTTCATAATTTACACGAGAAAGTACCTAGACATTGCAGAATTAAGAACTGTTACGATTCGAATAATATATGATTTTTTAAAAACGTAGGAAATGGAAAACTAGTGTCATAAAAGGTCATAATTAAATAAAGATATTTTTATTATGCCCACAATCTGTTCACATAGTGCTTAGAAGTGGCGTAGGACATTTTAAAAGAAACAGCATACTACTGTGAATTAGAATGTTTAAAAGTTGTAGGTACTTGGTAATCAAAATCTTCGTTTTCTTACTCTTCAACAATATCAGTGTACAAGACTGAGATTGTTCAACGCGAATACGTTAAACTTGGCCGCTTAATTATGCTGTTAAAAATAACATGTATGATTGGACTGTATGACTAGTCACAGAATATTGCCAAATTATTCGGCTGATCAATTGTCCCGAATACTTGCCAAGAGTTGTTTTTTCTTGTTTCATTTGACAAGAAGCTTTCAAATGGGCGTTGATTAACACCCAAAAGTACCAGGTTTAAATAATGGATCATGTCGGATTTGGATTGATATCTGAAAATTTCCATAATTTTTGGATATTTTTTTTCATTCACATGAAAATTTGCGAACTTAAAATACTTCAATTTTCCACCGCTTTTATATTCATAATGTAAATCAAAACTGTATATTTGATATTATGTTGACAAATATTTCTTAAAATCCTGAAGGCTGACTTGATAATACTTGCAAGTCGCACTAAGTTCTAAAGCAAGCATTAAAGTTACAAAATTGAAAAACCCCTACAATTCCAACATTAATGATTTAATCTTACCACATGCAAGAGTTTTAAGTAGGTCTATTCCAAAAGCAGTTTTTTGTATTTAAAAATGAAAATTTTCAGAAAATCACAAACCATGAATAAAGAGCGAGATATTTTGGAAAAGCTGCAAAGTAATATACATACAATAAATCGAAAGAATACGTACAATTAAAACATTCATTGGAAACTCCAATCCTTAATAGATAGAAGTCACTCCCTTTGCTGTACTCACAAGATCTTGCAAATTTTGCCGCAGAGTTATACATATCATTGTAGACCAATGAACATCTATCTTTTCCGTTAAATGATTTGGGTATATTAAAATATGATATATAATTCTTGGCAAGTTTACGGAAACATTTTGTAGAGGTTGAATTCTTACATTCGTTGTTATTTATCACAAGTTTTTGGGAATCACTACCTAAAAAGTTAATTGATTGCTCTTTCACGAATATTATTTCGTCTGGTTGGCAATTAATATTGGTTTTGTCTAGCAAGTCTGCCATCGATTTACAAGTTGTACGAACGGTTTTGACACCAATCAACCATTCTGAAAAAATAAACCATTTCAATTAGTTTCATAGTATATAGCTTTTAACATTGTAAAATCGTGTCTTGTCGCAAATTTACTCACCATAGGAATACAGTAAAATCCATAAATTAATATACATTTGCTTCATATTCACAAGGTTTACAGAATGAAAACAGAAATGTCCCTCCTCATTCAGATTCGTGGAAACTTGTTCTTAAGCGTAATATTTTTTTCGAAATGTCGGCTCTAGAAAAGGATTTACACAACCAAACAAGTTAAATACAAGCCTTAATTGTAAAAACACAAGTTTTCTTCTGTATTGCATATAGTAATCTTTGTAATGACTGACGTTTTCTTTCTGACAATCTCACACCATCCTTAGAATAGTTAAAGCGCGGCTTTTACATTTGAAAACAACATTTCTCGACCTCGGAGGCTATTCTGCCACATTCATGAAAACGCACACTTTATTTCTGAAATGAAACTAGACAACCTCGCTTATTCATCAGTTTTGTAAACAATAAATGTCTTTTTTTTTTAGGTCCTTCCCGCTATAACCAACCGTGTGAATGTTAACACGTGACTACAACAAAAGCGTGTTTGCACACCATAATCATTAATTTCATAACTTGAAAACTCGAATTAAAAAAATTTAATTTTTCATTGGGTTGAAGTATATGAATATCCATAAAACCAAGGAAATTTACAGACGGTCAGTAAATATATGTGAGAATTTATAGTAATGGATTTCTGACGATGAAGAACGAAAATAGAACGAGGAATATCTTTGTAGCTTAATTATCGAAGGTTTAAATAAGCACGCTTAATTATCCGAGCGCATAAATGACGACTTACAATGTGAATTTGTTGTTCGTACCAGGAAGAAAACATAAAACCTAAACATAATTTAACAAGAACAATATTTATATACAATCGTCTATTTCAGCACAACCTAAACAAACAAACAAACAAACATAAAAAAGATACAAACTAAAGTTGATCAAGAAAAAAAACCATATTCAGTAAATCTAGATAAAGAAATCTATGTACATCAAAATTAATCCACGATGCATTGGACTTTCTTGAAAACGATAGAATTTTCTTCTGTAATCCAATAAGTCGTTTCCTCTCAACGTTAAATATTAACTTCTTGAAACACGACCAAAGAAGAACACTTGCTAAAAAATGTCCAAGCAAATTCAGATTCGTTAAAACTGGTTCAAGAGCGGGATATTTCCTGGAAAACATCGTAAGAATTACCCTACGGAAAAAGTGATATTCCAGTCTTAATAGTTAAGAGATAATATACTTAATCTGTATTGCACATTATAATAAAATTGGAATTGAGTTAATCAACGTTGTAATGTTTGTATGACGAATTCTTTTGACAATCTCAAACCATCCTTAGAATAGTTAAAAGTTAAATTGGAACACTATAAAATTAACACTCTACCTTTCGAATTTTAAAATGCACATTTGCTCCGCTTTATTCAAACAAATCCACACACTAGTTTATTTGATATTCAGAAGGTCTGGAAAAGTGATTTAAATAACATTATATGCTGATACTTCAACATTACATGCTGATACTTCAACATTACATGCTGATACTTTATCATTACATGCTATTATTTCTTCATTATATGCTGATACTTTATCATTATATGCTGATACTTCTAAATTATATGCTGATATTTTGTCTTTAAAAGCTGATACCTCTTCATTATATACTGATACTTCTTCTATATGATGGTACTTCACTATGCGGTGGTTCTAAAAATTGGAAAGCATCGGGATCGAAGTACGCTAAAACTCAGAAAACACTGAGCTGTTTCTCGGAGATTGATCAGGTCTCGCCGCCACCAAATATAGTTGAGCACAAAACTCATCCTCAACTTTGAGAAAAAACTCAAAAACATAATTTCGACCTCAAGTCAACGCCACCATATATTTGAGTAGGTTTGATTGATGGACTCTCCCTGGAGTCCCACGTGCATGAGTGGGCAATATAAGCACTGAATTTTTCAACAGTACAGTTATTGCTAAGATCAGTTTCAACAGTACGCCTAGTCTCCGACATCCGACTTCATTTAAGATATTGTCACCCAGAGGACGCAATACCTCACCATTTGCATGAATGGAGCCGTGTTCTTATAAGCACCGTGTGTGGTTGTCATATGCCTTTATTCCCCAATCTATATCATATGTTCCGACATTATTTTTTATTCAGTAGAGATCCTCTCTTCTGAGCTGAACCAGTTTGGGGACTGTACACTTCTTCGGTGCCAGCAGTTTTTTTACATGTATGTTAGCAGATGCACTAAATTAATGAAATTAGGCATGTAAGGACTGTAAGTGCTTTATGAAGCCAAAATTACCAATAACTAACTCTCTTTTTAATTATCATACTTTTTGTGGAAACATACATTTTTCATTTCATGATATATTAAAAAAAGTTTTAACTAACTGACCCTTTCACTCTTTTTCAAACAATGTGAAAATTAATTTGTAGATCAATTGGATAGGTCTGTTCCACCTCCTAAAACGATGCTACATGTACGTGCGTATGCTGGGATCCACTGGATGGTCACTCATGCTCTAATTCCCTTTAATGGAACAGTAAAGTCAATGTTTAATGTCGTCGAAGTGCCAATACCAATATCGCCAATAAGCGCCATTTGAAGCCGCATTTAACCTACGACATAACAGTACTTATAAAATCGACATGGAAGGCGCCTAATTAAGGATGAGTAATAATCAGGGGACTCGGGAGTCGTTTAGCACAGAGAGATTTCGGATGGGTGCAGGTTACAACAAACATAATGAAGGTGACCGTGCCACCTCTCCCTCGAGAATACGGTCTCACCCGAGTGGCACAAGCTCTAGGTTTAAATAATATGTAATCAATCCGGGTTCGAAAATGTCCATCTAAATATAAGGCAATAAACGTAAATGAATTGTCGAGTAGTTTGACTGGAGTTCTATAATTTCTTCATCGTAATATTCCAGAGTTTTACCGTATCACGATCTCGTTGCTTATTAGAACAACCGCATCCTGAAGTACCACCATTTAAAGAAAAATCAGCACGTAATGTTAAAGTAACAACATATAATGAAGAAGTATAAGCATATAATGACAAAGTACCATTATTAATGAAGAAGTATCAGCGTGTAATGTCAGAAGATCTGTATGTAATGATAAAGTATCATATAATCATGAAGTATCAGCATGTAATGCAGACGTATCAGCATATAATTATGAAGTATCAGCATGTAATGTTGAAGTATCATCATATAATGTTGAAGTATTAGCATATAATAATTGAAGTATCATCATATAATGTTAAAGTATCAGCATATAACACTGTGCCGGATAATTATGCCAGTGCCAAGGTGGCATTTTTGCACCCGTCTAAGCTGCATGTATCGAAAAATTCAAATATGCCATATGATAGACCATTGCTTAAAGAGTTTATAACCACCTTTGTTGTTTAGGTATTTCACATGTCAGGTGAGATATTTACCTTTAAAAAATAAATTCCTACAGGAAAATAATTTTTCCCATAGGAAAAACATTTTTCCTATAGGATATTTAGAATTTCCTACCGGAATAAAAGAACTTCCTACAGAAATTTGAATTCCGATAAGATTTTAACAAAACTCCCATAGGATTTTAGAGTCCGATAGGAATATTTATTTCCTATAGGAAAACTACCTGTCTGAATAAAATTCCTACAGGAAATCCCTTTCTCCTATAGGAAATATATTCCTATAGGATTTTAAGAAAATCCTGTAGGATTTTCAATATTTCCTGTGGGAAAATTAATTTTCCTGTGGGAATTATTATTTTCCTATGGGATATTATTTTTTAAAGATATTTATCTCACCTGTCAGGTGAGACACACTAAAAACAAAAGTGGTTATATACTCTCTAGACAATGTTCTATCATTTGGTATATATGGATTTTAACGAAACTGCATCTTAAGCTGGTGCAAAAATACCACCTTGCACTGGCATAATTATCCGGCACAGTCTTATATGATATTGAAGTATAAGCATATAACGGTAAAGTAACAGCATATAAAGACAAAGTATCAGAGTGTAATGACGAAGTATCAGCAATAAAAAAGTTTCATCATTTAATGTTGAAGTATCATTATATAATGAAGATCAGCCGCATACGACAATTAAGGCGTTCCATATATATTGGTAAATAGTCATAGGTATATTCTCTAAATGCTTACATTATTAATTGTTACACATGTACTAATATAGAATTATTTATTTTACCATGAAATCTTTAAAGTCATCTTTGCACGCGTAAATAAAATAAATAAAGTGGCATTGCATTTCAAGGAATATTGGACTGACTTTCTTACCATATTTTTAGTATTTAGCTAAGTTTTTTGTTTACGGTACAATCGTTACTCTCTTGGTTTGTTAAGAAGTTGGGTTATAGAAGCCCTCTAAAGTTTAAAATAAGAACACTCTTGTGTTATTTACTTTTTTTAAATCGCTTATGTATGCTCACGCCTTATTTAAGTGTTCTTCAAGGAAGAAACATTAGAACATGTAGAATAATATATTTTTCTAAGGTTTGCTAAGACGTGGTGTGTCCAACCCCCCCCCCCTTCCTTTATTCAACAACAGGAGCTAAAACCCTTGTACATGTACATGTCGACGATGTAGTTGGCCTACTTATATACATATATAGCGGCTAACTAGAGCAAAGCTCGTTGCAAAGCAACGATTAGGCCTTCCGTTGCAGCTGCGTGGCGAAATGAACGAGTGACGATCGACACTTTGTTTTGTTTTCTTATATTATGCATTAGTTTTAAAAGATTTTAATAGACAGAAAGACTTACTAATGGACGTAGTCAACTTATAATTTGATTGTTCATGAAAACTAGAAGTATTTGATTAAAACTTTGATCTTTATTATGACAGAGTATATAAAATGGTCTCAATACAATTAAAGGGCACTAATGTTTAAATAAGCGAACCAACTCTATGTTTTAATCTCAACATCACCACTGTTGCGGATCAAACGGCAAAACAGGATAAGTCTAAGATGGCTGTCTACACCATGAAATAACTTCTCAAATCAGCAGAAAATTACTTTATTATGATAGATAGCATGATGCATAAAAAACATATAAGTCAAATAGGCGAAAAATATGCAATTTTGGATAAAAAGTATGATTTTAAAAAATTTAATTCAGTAGATATAAAGAAAAGCCCCAGGCGGATTCGAACTCGTGATCTGCGGTTCACGATCCCATTGGCAAATTTTAACCACTGAGCTTTATAGGATGATATTCAACCAAATCGATCGATACAGACAAATGAGCAAAACATTTAAATTGCTATCTTGTGACGTAGTGTCTTGAAAGGTATAAGTCTTGATGAATTGAGGTGCCTTAAAGCAAAAAATCAAAGTATATGAATGAATAAAAATGAATAAAAGTGGACGAATGTACATACAATGCACTGATTATGCAGGGAATCGACTCGGCTTTCGTACGGTTTCCATAAAAAGTTATTGCATGGACTGTGTTTGAAGAATCTCTGCACAACCACTAAACATAACTGGGTCGATCTCTAAAAGCGAGAAACTACCGAAGTCTTTATTTAATCTAAACATGAAATACAGATCCCGTATGTGAAACTTAAAATCGTACAGGCTCCATTACGTTTAATGCCCGGTCCCTAGAGAGAATGAGAGAGAGAGAGAGAGAGAGAGAGAGAGAGAGAGAGAGTGTGTGTGTTTGAGTATGCGACACACCTAAAAGCCAACCAATTAGCACTACTCAAAGTAAATACCTCCTCAAAACAGGAGCACAAAACTGTCAAGAGTCAATTTGTTTAAGCAACATGTTTCATTGTTTGATTGTTGTTTGTAACACCTACAGTGATTATGAAGGGATTTAAATTTATTGTCTGCTTTAAATGATTAAGAAAATTTAAAATACAAATTAACTTGGGGTGGAAAAGCTGGACTGAAATTTGCATTCTGCTATAGGATACTAAGAGGAAAAGATGATCTGGAGTATTTATGATTCATATAATACTAACACTGAAATGGCTAAACATGTTGAATTGTGTTTTTGTGCTTACTGTCAATATTTTCCCCCTAAACACAAGTTTTACATTTAATACATCAAACAAATATAGAATTTAAATTTTTATTCCCATTATTTCAGTTTAGAGAAAATCAGAGGTATTTCCCGTGATGAGATATACCTGTATTTACCACTCGTAAATAGACATTACTTTAAAATGCTGATCGAAGAGGAATACAAGATTCTAGCCAAATTGAAAACTGAGTCATATTCACTGAATACACGGTACACGGCATATGACTAACTATTGTGTTTCAAAAACGTTTGGATTCTTCAAAAGATATGGTAAAAGAAACCAGCATTCTTTTAAAATGATGATCGGTCGTTAATGAAAGTAAATAACGCAAAAATCTACCATGCTTTTAGTACATAGAATATAATAAGTTAAGTAAGTTCTGAATTTGATGTAATATTGCTTTCCGAAATACTATTGAATGTACCCAATGACATTTGACGCATATAATAGCTTGATTTTACAACTGTATTGCTGTGTCCATCTCAAGGTAAATACATGTGGAATAAAATAAAGCTCATTAGCCACTTAATTTTTACATGAAACTTTTTGTGCATAGTTAATAGTGAAAAGCGTCATGCATGAGGAAATAGATGTCTTATATGGAATCAACTATGGTCGTCCAAAGTCCAACATAGGACTCTTTTTAGGAGCTATTCTATATTTGAAGATATGGAAACTGTTGTACAGATGTCTCCTTTCGATCCAGTAATACGCATGCTTTTCAGATCGTCCGTTTTGCACACAGCGGCATAGACATCTCCAGTTACCTCACCGATGATCGTGTTGGGTTTGTTCTCCTCTGTCTTACTGGACATTGGGGTAATGTTATCTGAATCAAGTGACTTCTGCCGCGACTTTTCGGTATCATCCGATCCGTTCTTTACATTCTGTTCCCCATTGTTTCTCTCAAACTCTGAAGTGTTCTTTTTTTTATATTTATTTGCGCGTAATTGGCATCGGTGTTTGCCAAGCTATAGAAGGATACATCAAATGAAGATGCAGATGATGTTCCTTGTACGTCGCTGGCGTCATTTCGAGGTTTGTTGACGTCATTGTTGTAATATGTACAATCTTGATCTCCTTCAGGCGTGGTTATTACGTTTACGGTACACCGCTTTGTCTCGGCCCTTATCGTTAGAGCGTGCCTTCTGTGTTAAATTAAGAAATTAATCACCTAAGTCACTGCGTCTTTCAGTGATCTATGAATAACAGTAGGAATAAAAAATTATCAAACGCAATACTGCATTTAGTCCATGTTATATTTTAGTAATAAATCAAAGTAAGCATTTCCGTAAAAGTTAGTAAATCTTCGGTGTGAACTTGAAAAAATATAAAATTACCGTTTATATAGTCTTCTTCTACCTTTTAAGTAACAGTTACCTACCTTTTAAGTACAACAAGAATCAGAGCTAACAGAAGCAGGAGTCCAGCAACAAGCCCCATTATAATCGGAAATAAAGTAGATCTGACATTTTGTTCCGATTCGGATGGCAACTGAATATTGTCCCCGCATGCCAATTGTAACGAAGTTCCTGATTATTAATTTAAAAACATACAGAATGCTATGAAAATCACTGGGAGTTATATTTCTTTAAGTGTACATGTATTCCTGTGTTATCAATATGATTGCATTTTAACTTCCATTTTATAATAACAAACCATAACAAAGGATGTTTTTTATCATTGAAAAAATTTTAGTGATTGAACTGATGACAAAAAGAATTGTATTTCTATTTGCAGTTGAAGCTTTCATTCAGAAAAGAGATCTAAATAACAAATAATAAAGAGATTACAACAAGACGGATGGTCTAGTTGAAAATATTTAGCTTATTGAGTAATTGCACTTACAGAACCGAAAGATAACTAAGGTTATTTTTAAGGATATACCGGTTTAATTACAGCAATGACAGTATAGGTTCAAACATTTATCTGTGAGTTTCCTGATTACATTCCTTTAAATTCCATCTATAGTTTTCTGTGTTTAGTTTTCATTGCTTGAATATCCAGATAGAACCCGTTAACACCCACTAAACACGACAGGTTTTCATTGTATATAAATAAATTCATTCGTAAGCATCTCTTAATGAAAATAATAAGGAATCAAAACATTGTGTTAATATTAAAAACTTAAGGTCAAGATCTAGGAAAGGTGCCTACGGGCTTATAAAATTCAAATTATGAATTCTTTTACTGATGCTTCAATAGCTGTGTTTGATAGGGTGTATTGGGGCTCACATGTTTGGTAAACACAATGAAAAATCATGTTTTAAAATGTAATTTTCTATGAAATATGAAAGAAACAAGAAACAAATCTAAATGTTTGTCCATTTTTGCCTAATGATATATATATCTAGAATGCACACAGTTTCTTAAAAAACGACGGTATAAAACTATTTTCCTCCTTTTGAAATTGATATCAAATTGAATATAGGTGTTGTAAAGTATATATTTACATTCATTAATTATTTTCTTTCTATTTCGTAACCATAGTATTTTTTACATATATATATATATATATATATATATATATATATATTTATATTTATATATATATATATATATATATATATAGAACGGGGGTTCAAATTTTCATTTATTAACTCGGACGTCAATTTTAATTGGCTAATTAACTCAATCAGGCGTGAAGTTGACAGTCGATTGATTACTTTAGAGCGATCGGCCGCATTATAAACACCTTCTTTAAGAATGTAGACTAAAACTGTTTATAATGTAGTTGTTCTTTTTTATAGTTTCTTCAGTAGTTTTAGTAGTAGATTTTGTTTTCCTTGATTATACCCATGTAATTTATTTCTTTTGTCCTGAAGAAGGGACTGGTTGTCCCTAAAATTTGACAATATCAATTGTTCGTGTCGTAAGCCATTATTTGTGCTTTATATATTCAGTTTACTGG
>WFKH01011581.1:43734953-43750676 GCA_016163765.1 Magallana hongkongensis | reverse complement strand
TAAATGGTATCAAAACAATTTCATAAATTCATAAATACACTGTATTTTAATAGAATGCGCAAAAAACATGCGCAATGAAAACTAAAGTCGACCTCCTTAAAACAGTGTGTATTTTAAAAAAACCAAGCTTCAGATTAAGTTTTGTATGATTTTAAGGGTCTTTAACACTCCATGACTATCATCACTTTAAAATGCATGGTTTAAATTTTCTATCATAGTATAATAATTTTTAATGAATTTTAAGTTGTTATTTCTTAAACAATATCATTAGACTATTTAATTTGTGTTCAATTGTTCAAAGATGGAAGCTTTTTGATTGGTAATTAATCATTTATACTACATGTATATATGTTATGCATATGAGAAATAATAATAAAAAAATTTATACCCTTGACTAAATATTCAAATATACTGGTAAAAAAAACCCAACATGTATATTTAATTGGAAAGTATGACTAGTCACAGAATTTTGCATAATTATTCGGCTAAATGTCCCGCATAGTTGCTAATAGTTGTTTAATTTCCTGAGCCTTTAACAAGAAACTTTCAAATGGGTGTTTCACAATTGATTAATGCCCGAAAGTACTAGGTTTAAATAATTGACAATGTCGGAATTGTTGGGAATCTGATTTTTTCCCACCTTTTTCATATCTTTTGGATTTTTTTCATTTATATGTAAATTTGCAAATTGTTGTGAGGCTCTCGCGATGATGATACTTTCCAGGATTGGACCAAAATTAAATACTTCAATTGTTTATCGCTTCAGTATTTATAATGTAAATCAAAATTGTATATTTTTGATGAATGCTTTGTTTTGTTTTGTTTTTTGATACTCTGTCGACAAATTATTCATAAAAT
This sequence comes from Magallana hongkongensis, assembly GCA_016163765.1. Lineage (NCBI taxonomy): Eukaryota > Metazoa > Mollusca > Bivalvia > Ostreida > Ostreidae > Magallana > Magallana hongkongensis. The sequence goes on along the minus strand of WFKH01011581.1, from coordinate 43,749,818 downwards.
CCCGACGGCTGACCAGATAATACATGCAAAATCTTGCACTAAGTTCTAAAGCAAGTATAATTTGCAAAATTGGAAGAACGCCTAAATTTCAACATCCAATGTGTTAATCTTACCACAGGAAAGTAGGATCTCCTCCAATTGCAGTATCTTTGGATTTAAAGAATATGAATTTTTCAGTGAAGCATTAACCATAAATTAAATGCAAAATATTTTTATATTAAGTAATACAAATGTTATAAATTAAAAGAATACGAACAATTAAAACATTCATTGGAAACCCCAATCCTAAATAGATCGAAGTCACTCCCTTTGCTGAACTCACAAGATCTTGCAAATTGTATTGCAGAGTTATACATATTGTTGTAGCCCAATGTACATTTTCCTTTTCCGTTACAAGATTTGGATATATTGAAATATGATGAATAATCCTTCGCAAGGTAACGGAAACATTTTGAAGAGGTTGAATTCTTACATTCGTTGTTATTAATCACACGTTTTGGGTAGTCACTACCTAGAAAGTTAATTGATTGCTCTTTCACAAATATTATTTCGCCTGGTTTGCAATTAATCTTGGTTTTGACTATCAGGTCTGCCACTTTTTAAAAGTTGTACGAATGGTTTTGACCCCAATCAACCATTCTTAAAAATATATAAACCATATCAATAAGTTTCATACTATGTAATTTTTTTAACATTGTAAAATCACGTCTTGTCTCAAATTTACCACACATATACAGTAAAATCCATATATTATTATTCATTTGCTTCATATTCACAATGTCTAAATAAGGAAATCCGTGTATATCACAATAAACCAATTGTTCTATGTTCTTTCTTAAATACGACAGGATGTTACTGCTCTTATCTAATAAGAATTTAACTTCCTGAAAAACGATAAAAAAAAGAACACTCACTACAGAAATGCCCCTCCAAATTCAGATTCGTGGAATTATCTCTAGAGCGTAACATAATTTTTTTTTTTCGAAAAGTCGGCTTTAGCCAAAGAAAAAAAGTGAAATTCAAGCTTTAATAATAAAACGACAATATGTCTATTCTGTATTGTACATAGTCATCGTTGTAATGTTTGTATAAATAATGATCCTTAGAGTAGTTAAAGCACGGCTTTTATATTTCAAAACAACATTTCTCGACCTTGACGGTTATTCTGCAACATTCACGAAAACTCGTAATTAATTTCTGAAATGAAAGCGGGCAATCTTGCTTATTTCTTGGTTTTGTGAATAATAGATTTCCAATTTTGGTTAGGTCCTTCACACGTTTATAATGGAGCTCTCACCAATCGCGTGAATTTTAACGTGACTAAAAACAAAAGCGTGTTTACATACCATAATCATATTTCCATAACTTGAAAAATCAAATTCAAAGAATATAATTTCTCATTGGGTTGAAATATATGAATATCCATAAAACCAAGGAAATTATATAGACGGTCAGTAAACATATGTGAAACTATGGTAATGGATTTCTGACGACGAAGAACGAATATAGAAAAAAATAATATGTTTGTATCTTAATTATCACATGTTGAAATGAGCACAATCATTTATCCGAGCGCATACACAACGACTTACAATGTAAAATCATTGTTCGTACCAGGAAAAAAATAAAAAAACTAAATATTTAACAAGAACAATGTTTATATACGATCGTCTATTTCACAATTGCACAATCCTAAACAAACAAACATAATAAAGATACAAACTGAAGTTGATGAAGAAAAAATCATTTATTAAAAATGGCAGAGGAATTGAAACATTAGTAATGCAATTTAAAATTGTCGACAGGAATATTATATGTCAAGGGTTTGAGCAAAAGACTATCCCACTAGCTCTTAGTTGTTTTATTATACTGGTGTATATCCTTTGCTGTCTAATGATTTGAGTCAGTGATCCAAATTAAACTTTAAGTAACAATAAATTGATTAATTGAACATTACAACTCATAAACATGCAAATGTTTAAATTTGCTTAGAACTTTCAACAAACAATATTCATTTGGGACTCATCAGTGTTAGAGACAAATAACATGAACTCCAAATAGTCACAATTTGAATGAAACTATGATGAGGTGTGGAAAGTTCATTCGTACCCCAAGGTATAATTTTTAAATAGTTAAACTATATGAAAAACAAGCTATTTCATCTCCTAAACGGCATAAAAGAAACATTTTTAGAAAAGTATAAAAAATATAATTGTCTACTGTAAAGCCTTGATAAATGTTTATGAAGCCTGAATAAATAATCTTTGGGAATGGAATAGTCGTTAATGCCATACAAACATATAACTTACTACTGTTTTTACAGAAACGTTTGGGTTCTTCAAAAGATGTGGTAAAAGAAACCAGCATTCCTTTAAAAATGATGATCAGTTGTTGATGAAAATAAACAACGCACAAAATTACCCATGCTACTTGTGTATAAAATATTATAAGTTAAGTAACTTCTTAAAGCTGACATGAATTCATAAATATGCAGTATTTCCCTTTTATCTCCGACTACCGCCATATTAGTTGTCGATTTCTATTGTTTTGCTCATCGCTACACACCCCCTATATAAGGCCGAGAGCACTGTTCATGCTTCACCGCATTCAGGTATTTCATTCACCCGAACACGTTACATTGGACGAAAAGACTTGTAGAAATACGCGTTTTGAACAAAAAAAAAAAATGAAAACCACTGCACTGGTAAGGAATATCCAATGAACGACGAAACAAAAGAGACTGAAATCTCAAAAATCCTCGATAATTGTAGAACGTTTTCCTGTGTATGTTATAACATCGCACATGCGCAAACCACACACTGTAGCAGATCGAGCAATGCCAATAACCGCATTTGATTTTGGAAACGGAGTGTTTTTGTAGAAACCGATTGAAACGATATCATGTTGTTACTTTCTTGGATTTACTATCATTTATCTACTGTGTTGGATGTAGTGCCGCCGGGGTATTCAATATTATGCAGACGTTATGCACTCTGTATGAATGACACACGTGTTCAATGTGCATGCGAAGTAAGGCAGCACTATCTGTGCAAAGTAATACGGATACTTTGGAAATTCTTTCAGAGAATAAATATATATTTTTGTTTTATTGATTGTAGTTTCCTTTATTCTTTTTTTTTTTTTTTTTTAAAACATTTTACTACAATGTGTAGTTCATACAATTAGAAGTCCGTGCAACCTTAATGCCTCGAGCGGAAAGCAACTGACCGTAACTTTCTCGACCGGTATATATACCCCAGTGGCAGCTGAGGAGCGATCGAAACTAATATGGCGACCAAATGCTTTTATGAGTTCATGTCAGCTTTAATTTGGTGTAGTGCTGCTTTCCGAATCACCATTGAATTTACCCAATAACAGTATGACGCATAAAATAGCGTGATTTAATAACTGTATTGCTGTGTCCATCTCATGGTAAATACATGTAGATCAAAAGAAGCCTCATTCGCACTAAATATTTACATGAAGCTTTTTGTGCATAGTTAATAAAGTAGTAAAAAGCGTTATGCGTGCGCAATTTGCAGGATGTCTTATATGGACGTCCAAAGTCCAACATAGAACTCTTTTAAAAGAGTTATTCTACATTTGAAGACATGGAAACTGTTGTATAGATGTCTCCTTTCGGTCCAGTAATATGCATGCTTCTCAGATCATCTGTTTTACACACAGTGGCATAGACATCTCCTGTTACTTCACCGATGATTGTGTTGGGTTTGTTCTCTGTTGTCTTACTGGACCTGGGGGTTGTGTTATTTGTATCACGTGACTCATCCCGCAACTTCTCGGTATCATCCTTTATATTATGTACCCCGTTGTTTCTCCTAGATTCTAAAGTGTTCTTTTGAATATTTATTTGTAGGTAATTACCATCTGTGTCTACCGTGTTATAGAAGGATTCATTAATTGAAGATGATGTTCCTTGTACGTCTTTGGCGTCATTTCGAGGCTTATCGACGACATTGTTGTAATATGTACGATCTTGATCTCCTTCAAGTGTGGTCGTTGGAATAATAGTACGATGCTTTGCCTCGGCTTTTATCGTTAGAGCGTGCCTTCTGTATTAAATTAAAAAATTATTCACCTACGCCATTGCATCCGTCAATAATCTATGAATATACATCTTAGCAATTGATAATAATTACGAGTAAACAGCTTCCTAAATATTGGAAACCATTTTATCAATGAAAACAGGATGGCGTGTTTTGATTTATCTTTTTAAAACGGTTACTCACCTTTTGAGTAAAACCAGAATCAGGGCTAACAAAAGCAAGAGTCCAGCAACAAGTCCAATAATAATTGGAAGTAATGTAGAACCACTATTTTGTTTCGAATCTTGATCAATGCGTAAGACAGATGGAAATTGAATGTTACTCCTGCAGTCCAATTGCAACGAAGACCCTGCATAGTCATTAAATCAATAAGAAAACTTTAAAATGACATTGATTTTTTTAACGTTAACATGCAAGTAAAACAAAAAATAAATTATAATAACTAAGCCGGAGTAGTTTACTAATTATTCTTGCATCTAACTTCTTACCAAGCGTATTTTTTAAAAATGTTAATAATTGATATACATTTTCAAACAAATGAAATAATCTTTATTGAAGGAAATATAATTATACAGCATTCTTATTGACAAACTCAAAAGTATTTTATTTGCAATTTATTTTTTAAAAAGGAAATAAAAGTGCATAATGGGGTAAACAGCAGAAAAAGCATACAACTGGAAAGGAAGTTAAGGGGAGGATTTGCTTTCACAAAAATATACATGTATATGCAATAAAAATTGTCGTTTTTAAAAACCACATCAAAAGGGTATAGTTCATTTGCATGCATATATTTGTAACATGGAGATCCTGGTTGCATACCTTTAAATTCAATCCATAGTTTTCCTCTTTCAGCATTTGTTTTTTGAATATCCAGAAGGAACTCTTTAACATCACGTAAACAAGACAGGTCTTCATTGTAGTTGAATGATCCATTGGTAGGTATCTCTTAATAAAGTAATATTAGTCAACGATAAGGATAAGGTGGATTTTAATGTTAGGATTTTTTTAAAAAAATATTCAATGGTTCCATAACATTTTTTTTCGAAAGTAATAAGTACTCCATTTTAAAGCAAACTTGTTGAGTTTATCGTGATCTGTACAAAACCTTAGTAAGGTTATCTGCTTATTAAATTAGCAAATTCCCGACGTTTTTATTCCATATTTAATTAAAAATGTTTGTTTTTGCCCTAAATATTAATTTTGCTTCATCTATTTTAGCATATGCTGATTTTTTTTAATGTTTTTTCTTGCAAATCAATATAGTTTTATTAGACTTCAAAAGAATTTCCTTGGGTTGTAAAGAACATCCGGATCCATAAGTAAATGTGAGATAAGCTACAAATTCATGAAACTTCATCTCCATAGACTTCATAGATGAAAAACTATCTGCATATACCAAAAGCATGATTAATAATGACATTTTTGTCAATGTACGTATTTAGAACAACGACTTTACATACATGCACTTGAAAATGCAGTTTAGTCCATACTGTAGAAAATTTCCATCAGTTGAAAGCGATTTTATCTTACAAGTAAGACTTTTTAAAATGTATACATCGACTTTATGAGTAATTTTTCTAAACATAACTGTTTTACTAGTTAATTAATGTTTGGTATTGAACAACAGGAAATTGACTTTTCAGACTTCTTTTGGTGGAAAAAATTCTTTTATTTTACTTCACTCGATCACTTTTAATCTACATCTAATTGCTTTTAGCTCGACCTGAACCAAAGGTTCAAGTGATCTTTTCTGATCACCTGTTGTCAGTCGTCCGTCCGTCTGTCCGTCCGTCTGTAAACTTTTCACATTTTTGACTTCCGTTTTTAGAACTATTGGGTCAATTAACCAAACTAAATATAAAGCATTCTTATGGGAAGAGGAGTCCAAACAATTAAAAAAAAATAAAGGGCTACAGTGCATTTACACAAGTAATAACAATAATTACATCAAAGCTTTTATGCATAGTGTAGTTTCTAATTTTTTTTAATCCGTGACCCCGAGACCAATACTGAAGCCCCAGGTGGGGTTCAAAGTTCAACATCGAAAACACAGTAAAAAACGTTAAAAATCTTGTTCTAAAGAACTACAACATACAATTTGTGATATTGCTATGCAAGCATCCTCAGATAGTGTAGATTCTACAATGTTCAAATCGTGACTCTCGGGTCAATATAGGCCAAAACTGTTGTTCAGGTGAATGCGGAAGCGTATCGGAGCCTACGCTTGTTGTGATATAACTTATACATTGTCATACTTTTTATCTTTTTATCAACATATAAACTATTATGTTGTTTTATTTATGCAAATATTTCGCAATGTTTTAAGGTGAGTTTACATAATTTAAATCATCTTATTGTAAATTTACTAGTTTTCTTGCTATTTGCTTTATATACTTAACAAAATAAGGGTTAAAAATAATGATTTAAGAATGTTTTAGTAATATCGAGAGAGAAATGTTGACATAGAACGATAAAAATGTATACATTCTAGGTATATCGACTTAAATATGTTTTCATTACATAGGAACATATTGCGAAAATATTGTTATCGAATAAATTTTGCGGGGGCGGGAGTTCTAATGGTACAGTTTTCTTACTATCTCCTTTATCGACTTAACAAAATATGATGTGTAACAATGAGTTTTTATGACATAGAACAATAAAAAATTCATACATTATAGTTATATCGACATGACTATGCTTTTATTTCTTGGAAACATATTGCGAAAATATTATTATCGAATTAACTTCGCGGGCGCGGGAATTCTTATGTTTCGTCATCTTACTCTGAATCTAGCTCTCGCCAGCACATGTAGACTGACATGATACTGTTGAATCATTAGATTTCGTTTTGGCTCAATTTAAATTTTATCATTTATAAATTTCGTGAATTCTCTCATGCACGTATTAAGATCCACAATGAATTATGAGAAATAGTATTAATTTATGAACATACAAGAGGGTGTTGCAGTTCCTATGCTATGTTTCCCTAAATGATTTGCAGATAAAATGGAAAAATCAAAGTTGCAGAATTCGATGTATATCATTTTTTGCATGCAACGGTGTATATAAAGCAGTGTAGAGTTCTATCTGGAAAGTGTAGTAACTTTTAAAAAACCATGAAAAAAATTTGAAAATGGTTACACAGACAAATGTGGCAGATTTCACGCTTTGTAAAATGGAATCTTCATTGTTGTGAAAAACTGCCTCCTTGAAACAAAATTAATTTAATTTTAACCCTTAGAGTCAACAATTTCTTAAAATATGCTATTTCCGATTTTTTTTTTTCAAAGAAGCATATTTTTTTTTAAAATCTAAGTTTTGTGAAAATCATTTATAACTCTGAAATCTAAGAACGCTGTAATAAGTTTCCCAAATATTTAAAAGTCATCTCTAGATAAGTCGAGTGGTCACGCAGTTAGAATACATATAGGTTGTAACCGTGACGGACCTTTTTGATTGGGTTTGAATTCCGGAACACAAGATGTGAAGCTGTAAATGCTTCAATATCTTAAAACATCTTGACATCATTGAGATGGTAATTATCTCGAAGGGCCTTGACATAATAAAGGACATTAGGATAAAAAGCATTTTAGAGAATTCTTCTTTTACCTTCACCTCTGACTTAGAAATCTAGTCCAAGTAATTGCACATGCTTTATCTAACAAACACTCTATGGCAGTTATGGCAAAGGGTAGAGAATAGGTTCCTGCCAAAGATTTCACACAGAGGAATGCTATGACCTTGAAATTTTGACATAAAAACTTATTACAAGGTCACTCAGGACCCTAACCTACAGGAGGTGAGTGTTTTGGTGGTCTGACTATTACCATGCCAAGAGGAAAAGTTATCGTTCAAATCTGGAATTTAAAGGTATCTGCTATAACCTTCACATTTGACAAAGTTGGCATTTAAACGAGTTCGGATCTCGTAATAACGAGATAATAATGTCGTAATTACAAGATCGATCTTTTCTTGTAATTACGAGCTAAATTTTCTTTATATGGAACTTTTTTTCTTTTTTATCTAAAGGTCATGACACCACTTTGGTTGATACAATAATATTAATTGAAAGAAAAAATTATAGACTTCCTGTTTTGTACTGTAAAGCAGGAACATGAAATTGTTTTGCATATTTCAATACATGTATAACAAGATATCCAGACAAAATATTTAGAAAGATACTACATTGTAAGTTATTATTTTAAAATAATCTTTAATTCTTTAAGCACATCGCAAACATAGTGACACGTTCACGGATTGCCTGGGAGACTATTAGATTTACTATAGTAACTTAAATACACTACAGTTAATGTTACCTGTACAGAGACGGGATTTCCTATCACTGATATTGAAACTCATGTTATCCTGTTCTAGGATTCTCGCTGATTCAATGGATCCCGTGATGAGACATTGTCTACCTTCAGATGACGTCAGATACAGAAATCCATCTCGTGTTTCGGTTATATTTAGGCCAACATAAACCTGTTCTTTAGCTATATATACATGGAGTAATATAAAGTTATATATAAAATTAACTCTTACTAATATCTATATAATGATTCAACAATAGTTAAAAAGGGTAAAATGTGAAAATGTAAATTGTTTGATGTAGTAGTGTAAATTCCTGTTAAAACAATCTGTCTGTCTTTATCCGATCAAAAAAAACGTGTATAACTTTAAAAAGAAGCTTTGAAATTAAAGTAGAAAGCAATGGCATGATTTAAAAGTGATAAAAATAGAACCTCTAAACACAGGTCAAAAATGCATCATTAATAGAATATTCTCGAATGATTCATTAATAGCCGTTTTAATGTGTTAGAATGCAATAATACATTATATCATTGCAAAGACAATATACTTACATGGAAAACATTCATAAAAACATCCAACCCTTATTTTATAGATGTCGTCAATGTAGCTACATACAGACTTATCTCGAAATTTAGTTGCATAGGCATTAAAATAAGAGATTTCTAAACGGCATTTGTGATTTTCATTACAAATTTTGGATATTTTACGATAAAATGTATAATTCCAAGGAAGGTCCGCTGGAATAGAAAGGAAACATGCGGAAGCGAGTGATTTCTGACATTCGCTAATGTTGTCTGCAATCAAGCTAGAATTTTTGGCTAAATAGTTTAAAGTCAGTTGATATATATACAATATTTCATCAGTATTGCATTTGATATCGAGTTTATGATATAGTATGGAATAGGCCGTTTGACAGGCTGTGTGAGGTTGTTGAATGCTTTTGACAACTCCCAACCATCCTAAATATAGAAACTCAACTGAATACATGTACAAAATACAAATTAAAACACAGTGTTAACTCATATACTCTCATTATAAGACTTGGCTAAACACTCACCACATAGAATAAGTAAAATCCATCTAATAACCTGTTTCATATTAACTCAAATTGCTCCACAATGTGTCACAGTTATGCTAAACACGATGGTATGTTTGACTATAAGGGACTATGACTGTTTTTCTTCAACGATGATAGAAATAATTGTTTAACTTTCCGAAAGACGATTGATTAAGGACACTTAGGATAAAAATGCCCCATATACGCATATGATCATGTTCTGATGTAAAGCTTACAGTGGCATAATCTGTACAACAATGGCGTGTTGTGTGCATTTCAAAAATAGAATTCAGCGCATTTTTAAATAAATTCTCAGAACAGCGTCTAAAGCTATCAGCACCTTTGGCTATCATACACTCTGAGCTGTGTCATATAGCAGTGTACAAGTAGTGTAACTACAGACCCCTCGCTCTATGAGCTAAGGTTGATTGGGGGATGGGGCAGACATGTACATGTTCAGTTCAATTCTCCTTATTGACAGTGACAATATCGGGATGTAACAAGTTCTCGTACAGTTTGTAAAGAATTTGGATTTAAGATTAAAATTAAGAGAGTCCTCTTAATTTTAAGATGAGAACACTCTTGAGTTGTACGTTGTATCTCTTATGCATGCTCACATCTTAAGTGTTGATAAAGGAAGAATAAATTGTCATATTTTATTTATTATAAACCTTATGACGCATTTCTTAAACCTTGTTTAAAGGGGAAGGAAAGTCAAAAACATATTTTATTTATATCAATAAAGTGGTTCAAATTATCACATGTGGTAACGCTGTTTTGAAAATAAACTACATAAGTAAGCTTTAATGCATGTTTGAAGTTAGAGAAATCGTATCTACAAAAGACTGACATGATGTAGAACTCTTTTGTATTAAAAAAAAAAATTAATTATTTTGACGCCACACCATCTATTCCGGTTTGGTTTACATATACTGGCACTGTACCAGTTATCAGCTAAAATTTAACGCATTCTTTTCGTATTTCGTTATTTGTTGATATTTGTGGATAAAACTGGACATACTTTAAATGGTGAACTCCTTAGTTATCCATCTGTTAGATTATATCATTATTTAGAACCCAAAACATCTTGTTTTTTGTGCTTTTTAGCACGCTCCGAATTTGCCGAGTTTTTACGATTTACTGTACCAGTTATCGGCTTCGTGATAATAACATAGTGAAATCCATGTACATGTTGATTTTATACTCTGCAAAATGTAATTAGAATTACCCCCTTATGGGGCCAGACTAAAGGTCGTAGGGGTTATGATACATAAATGAAAAAAATGACAATAACAAACCGTCAACCATCTCAAAAATCCATAAATCGAAATCCAAATTCAAAGCAGAGCAACACGGAACTCCAAGATAGAGGTAGGATCAGGTGCCATGGAGGATTGAGCATTCTCTGCTGACCGGTCACACCCGCCGTGTGCTCTTTGTCGTTATCGTGAAAATAAAAACCGCAAAAGTCCGTAGACAATTAGGTAATTAATTATGGTCTAACAATTAGTATGAAAAACGTCAGTCAGCATGCGATTCAGTGGAAGATTGTATTTGCTGACAAGGTCGTTGTATCGACCATAGAACTTACGAAAAGATGACTTTAAACGAGACTATTGATAGTCCTGTTTTATCAACTTGTTTGTCAGTAGCTTGCCTCGTCTTAGAAACTGTTCATACGAAGAGCATGCCCTTGCGTATCGAATTAACTGAGAGACAAAAACACCATCTGCAGGTGATGAAGGTATATTGCTACATAAGTAAGGAAAGTTGACTATAGAAAAATTGAAGTCATCGCGTTTATCATAAAGTTTTGTTGTTAGGTTACCATCAATGTCCATTTCCAGTTAAATATCCAAATATGAAACAGATGACGCTGACTCTGTGGTATCTTTTATTTCAAGTTCACTGGGATATATCGAGTCGACGTAAGTATGGAAATAACAATTGTTAATTGATAATACGTCGTCGATATACCTAAATGTTGAGTTGAAGGCCACAGCGAGTGATTTATTTTTTTCACGTACAAGATTTTGAATAAATTCTGCTTCATAAAATTATTCGTTTGAATAAATTCTGCTTCATAAAATTATTCGTTTGTTTATAATCATACGGTGATACACAAAATCGTAGACTATTCAATACATAACTGTGCAATCAGGCGTTCAACTGCTCTATGAATCTCTCGGAATTTAGTGAATTCCTTTTGTTTATACATGGTACATGTGTATGCATTGATATTATATGTCAAATCAAAGAAGGGGAATAATAACGTATTACAAAGAGGTAATATTCTATTTTTAACTTATTACGTCACTTCCCCACTGCTGAAAGTGCGAAGATGTAAATCAGCGGTAAACAATGATCGTTTAGGCTCATGTTTAAAACATATTCAAGAAAGTTTTCATGCAAACTTACTTTTCTTTATTCAAAACAGATGACTGAATTAAAAAATCTCGGATAGCCGCGTGCTATAAACCCGAACTCTCAGTTAAGCCGATAACTCTTAGCCGATAACTGGTACAGTACCAGTACTGTACAATGTACACAGTGCTCTGAATAAATCGCTAGTTTATGCCTTTCTGTTACTCAAGTACCCGACTGAACAAAATTGATAATGTTTAGGTTCACACGTCAATCTAAAGAATAAATACATGTATTTATAAATATATGCATCTTTATTAAATAAATAACAGCTGTTAATCTGCTATCATTCAAAGTTGAAAATGACCTCGAGTAAATTTTATTCCAAGTCAAGTTCTTCGCTAACTAAATAAGTATGTTATAATTGTAATCAGAATGTTCAAAATACATTCTCTAAAGTCGGAATTACCATGTCGAAATAACGATGGCAGACATTTTCTACGATACTTTGCATTTGTTGACAAGTTCCGCAACTATACGCGGAGATTCCTCCGTCACTAACCTCCGCTTTGAGATTTCAACGAACATGCTCTGTTTAACGTTGGTTTGTAATTTAGTAGAAATTCAAAGGTAAAAGAACGGTCCCAAATCGATAGTTTCAAAATTTTAGCAAATATCATGATTTGCCATACTGATGAATGATGCTATTTTGATAAAACAAACCTGAATAGATTGTGTGACGTCATAGAGAAAAGTTCAATGGCAGCTCCCATAGAGGCTGGGAATTTAAATTAGGCGATCGATTTTCTTGATTTTTAATGAAAATAAATACGATTCACAATTATAGTAGATGATAATTTATTGATTTATTGTACAACATATTTTAGTTTCCTTCCCCTTTAAAACATTTTTAAAATATTTATTTTGCACATACTCATTTGTTTGATATTTATGAAAACTTAAGCGACACAGTTCTATTTCGTGTAAAAGTTTTACATGTGTCTTTTACTAATTAACAGTTTTAATTTGTCTTTTACTAATTAACAATTTTTGATTGTCATTTAGTCATAATTAGTCATGGACTCATTGAAATTAAAAATGAATTAGTAAAAGACACCTGTATAGACACAACATATAAAAGTGAGCGCAGCTTGTCACCAAAAATTAGGAAATAAGTTGTTTATTGGTGATTACATGTAGGTATGTTCCCGGAACTTTTATTTACGACATTTTGATTTTTAAAAGATTGTTATTTAGTGATTGGTTAGTATTTGACCACCTGGGTACACTGTGTTTCTAGGTTTGGAGAGTGCAACGTCATGTTTCCCCATATACCAGAACATTTCAAAATGATTAACCTTATTTAAAAATAAGTGAGTGTAGACGTTCAATAATATCAATATATAAAGTCTATAAATTAGAACAGTTATAAATACTTATTTCTATAAATTCAGCTGATAAACTAAAAGGGGCAGTGTATAATTGTGAATTTGTACTTTATCAGCCCTGGTCACATAATTGCACCCCAAGTGTAAAACCCTTTTTAAAACAAAACTTGCTCTTGGCCTTTTCTCTAAGTTCTTATATCTAGGTAATATCATGTTATACTTTTTTGTCATTATTTTAAAGTATGGATTACACACATGTAATTCCATATTCGATTGTTAAGCGTCGGATGCCAAATGCTTACATTATTGTTCCTACATGTATTTACAGTCAACTGCTTACTGTCATTTTATGACCAGTCTAATTCTGCACGCTTGCAAAAATGGCAATAGGATATTTTAAGATGTGTTTTGTATACTAGTATGCTGTTTTTGAAATCATCGCCATTCTTAGTGGCAAGTATTAACTGAACATAAAGATGTCTCTCTGAACTTCCTGAACCAACTCCCTCCCAGCCCTCAAAAATGTACGCAAACATTCTAGATGCATAAAAAAAGGACTGTAACATGTAGATAAGTTTCAACATGCAGATCAATACTACTGTTTATTGATAAGCAAAAGCCAAGGAGAATAAAGGTTGATTAAAATAAAATGGGTTTGAATCTAAATACTTCTTTGCAAGTCAAAGAAGCGGGTGGGCAGAAAATCCTTGGCTTGCGAAGATGGTTTTGTATTCACACCAGTTTCTACATGTATAGGTTTGAGGAGCGGCTGTGGATAAGGAGCATATGAGAGTATTTGAATTTATTTAATAAATAAGTGATAAATACGGGCTATGACCCTTAAGGATGTTCCAAATTCAATGTCAGAAAGATGCGCGAATGATCATGCAAAATATGTTATGCTACGTGTATAGACACAAAACCCTGTTGTTATATCGCTCGGTGTTTTTACAGTTGTTTTTACAGTACTTTATTGCAGTTGTTTTATTAAGAAATAAGGTATCATTTTTGGATGTATATCAGGATATAAATACAGGTTGGTCACGTGATAAAATCCCATAAAGCCCGAAGGTCTTTATGGAAAATTTTCAAAAAAGATTTTCAAAAAAGATTTCAAAAAAGACATTATTTCAAAATGCTGAAGAGCAATACAGGATTCTAACCAATTCTAACACTGACTCGTATTCACTGAATACCTATAATAAATCATGATTTCAGGCATTATGATTGTAATCATGAAAGTAATCAAAAAGTAATCATGATTACAGGACTTTTTTCAGAGTCATCGATTAAATTACGATTACTTGTAATCAGAAAAATGGGTGATTACTGATTACCCAGGATTACTGCGCAATCTGTAATTGATTACAGCTGATTACGATTACTGATTACGATAACCCCATCCCTGATACCAGGAAAAACGATTTAAATTTATCGACTCGCTAAGAGTTTAGTAGCTCTTTAATCAAACGCTCAGCTGGAGCTATTCCCCAAAAGTTTGTCAAAGCTCAAAGCTTGTAGATAAGTGTTTTATAATACTGGTGTATATACATGTACTTTTCTTTCTAGTGATATGAGTCGATAATCCAAATTAAATTTTACGTTACATAAAATTGATTAACTGAACAAAAAAATCATATTCATTCAAATGTTTAAATTTGCTTCGACCTATCAA
>WFKH01011581.1:43703889-43723143 GCA_016163765.1 Magallana hongkongensis | reverse complement strand
TAAACACTTTACCTGTAGTCAATTAAAACATGGTTTTCAATTATATGAACATGTATCATCTAATTAATTTCTTTTGTCTTTTCACACCCTTATAGTTACCACAGTTATAGTCTGTCCCAAGATATCCTGCATTCAGATTTTGCTTAAATGCTTGATATTTATAAATACCTCAGGGTTCAAACGATGTTCATTCAAAAGTATGAAAAATTTCCAAGATTTCTCAGTCATAACGCCCCCTCTAGCTTATCGGGTTTCAATTCACAGCTAAAAAATGTGATGTCTACGGGGATTTTGTATTGCAGCAAGCCCGGATGATAACGTTGAAAAATTGCGCGATGTATTACGAGTGTATTCCGAATGGAGAAAAGATGTAAACATTCCCCATTATGAATCTCCGTAAGGAATCTGTTTTTGTTCCTGTGAATTTTTCCGAGTGAAAGATGATAATATGTCAATGAAATTATCTTGGAAATTATCCCTTTCAACTATTTTAATTGCACTTCTTTCACAGGTATGTTTATTTTTATTAAAAATCCTCCAAATGTGCTGCATAAATATCTTGGGACAGACTATATACGTATACACTATATTGTCAACGTATACCCTCTGTCCTGGTAATGCACATAAGCGACCTTTAATTAATTATCTTTAAAATAATAAATCTACCTATAAATTGTTAGTATATTAGTATATTACCATACGATCCTGATCTACTGAAAATTGAACAAAGCACGAGCTAAAAAGACAATTTTAGTTGTGTAGAACACTATAGTGGAGACATTTTTTTCTTTCTCAGTTCAGGGGTGTATTCTGATTAGCACAGGTGTGAATGCCTGCGGGGCTTCATTTACCCTTGTTTACCTGACGTGAAACCCTCTGCTAATCAGCTGCTAATACGTATACACCGAAATAGATTTAAAAACAATGGGACTAAATGGTGTGTGCAAATTATTGTCAAGGTACATGTACTCGTGGTTTTCCTTTTTTCAGATTCTTAAACAATTTGTCAAATCTAATCCGCTATCAATATTTAATATTCCACAAAGTAATTTAGTAATACGGTCATACATGTACCATACGCAAATGGCCCATTGGATTATGTAAACAAAGACATCTACATGAGCGAAAAGTAATAACTTTAAGAGAAATTTTAAATAAGTGACAACGGGTAGGACCTTTTCTTATAGGGGAAAGCCGGACCTTAAATGTTAACATTTAAGGTCCGGTCGGACCATTTTACGGGGCGGACCTTAAATTATACGACACCGGTACATGACAAAAAAAAAAATGTTCGTTGGAGTTCAAAGTGAAAGTAGACCATGCTTTTTCCGTACCGTTGTATGACTGATCTTTCAATAAAAACTGCATTGAACGTATGCATGGGAAGCAATATACATGTATTACACATTCTATTAGACATAGGTCTGAAAAGTTAAGGTATCCGATCCATATTAGGACCTAATTTTTCTAAACTTGAATATCCATCATGTATTAAATACTCTGATATTAATCTAAAGCAATTTAGAGTAGAAAAAGATTTACCGAGAGAAATTTTCAAAAATATTATTAACTAAGCAGTAATTAATTAATGAAGATTGCATTAAGGTCTATGGGGACAAGCACATTTTTTTAAATAAAAAAGTAAATACTAAGAAAATCAAAAAATGCTTCGGTGGAAAGATGTATTTTATCATTAGGAATACAAAAACAATTGAAAATAAATTTTATACCGTGTAGATTTTTTTAGAATTAATTTTTATAGATTAAAAGCAAAGGGGAGCAACTCTTCATGAAAAGGAAAAGGTCATTAATTAGGACACATTCCACTCTTACATATTGATACTTAAACATGAAAATTATGTCCAAGTATACTGAGTATTAAGTCCATACATATCTGTTTTGCATCCAGATTCACTGAATCTGGGGCTATTATGGATCGGATACCTTAAACTAAACAATCTACAAACTATGTCGTATGAGGCATATTTAGACTTACTTCTTCTTTCATCGACGAATTCCAAGTGTTGAACGGTATCGCATTAAGTCGTATCCAAAGTCACTCGAACCGGATGTTTTACTAGGTACATTTTTACATGTAGGTTCTTATCCATTCAATAACAACAATATGTTTTATTTAATTGGAATTTTCTTTGTAGACGAATACATTTTCAAAAAGGCCTATTTATATAAAGCAAATGACATGACGTTATGTTTGGAACTTGCAATCATGACGTTGTGTTTCATATGAAAGGGATCTGTGCACATGCCTACTTTGAACGCCAATTACGGGAGATTTATTAAAGATATTAAAAAAAGAAAAGTAGTTTTAAAAAATATAGATTCTCAAATTATTTTTGGCAGTGAAAAATAATATTTTAGTACTTTCTGACCCTAGTTCTTTGTTAAAGTGTTTTAATTGATGACAAAAAACCTGTATGTCTATTTGCAGAAACTTTCATTCATAAAAGGGAGATCTAAATAACATATAATAAAGAGATTACAACAAGACGCATGTTGTAGTTGAGAATATTTAGCTTCTTGAGTAATTACAGTAACAGAATCGAAAAAACAATGCAGGTTATTTTTTTTAGAATATACATATGTACTAGTATACTTGAAGCAATGACAGTGTAGGCTCAAACATATATCTGTGAGTATCCTGGTAACATACCTTTAAATTCAATCCACAGTTTTCTTTGTTTAGATGTCATTGCTTGAATATTCAGATAGAGCCCACTAAACACGTCAGATCTTCTTTGCATATAAATGATCCATTTGTAAGCATTACTTAACGAAAACCACAGAGGAACAAATCGTTATTTTAATCTTGGAATCTTACGGTTAAGATCTGGTAGATGAAAGATGCCAACAGGTTTATGAAATTCAAATTATAAATTTTTTGAATAATGCTTCATAACAATTGCTTTGTTTGAAAGGGTGCATCGGAGTTTATTTATTTATTTATTTTATTTTTTTTGTTAAACAAAATCAAAAATCATGTTTCAAACTGTAATTTTCTAATAAAAATGAAGGAAAAAAGTAACAAATCTCAGAGTTTTGTCCATTTTTGCCCAATGAAATATATCTAGAATACATACAGTCTCTTCAAAAACGGCATTAAACAATGTATGATGGGACTGTATGACCAGTCAGAGAACATTGCCAAATTATATGATACAAATAAGATGAAATAATTACAATAATTCAAGCTAATCTGAGGACAAATTGCAAGCGACGATAACAGTTTTTGCTATCCACAATCGAATGTTTAAGGCAAAACAAAATTATTCTCAAATTAAAGAAAACATTGTTTGTATATCATGAATTAGATGACTCAAAATTTTCTTACATTGCTTTTTATGATTTTTTTACCTATTGTTATGGCTGTGCAGCAAATAAATAATACATTAATTTTAAAAGCTATAGGAACAAGGTGAAACCTAAAAAATTAAAATATTTTGAATTAGGCGGTCCAAACATCAACAGAAGTAATGAAGATTCTCCATTTTGTTCTGATTCGGATGGCAACTGAATGTTGTTCCCGCAGTGTAATTTCAACTTGGTCCCTGGTCATCAAAATAAATAGAATGCCATAGAAACACTGGACGTATTTATTTTAATATATCGATACAGAAGGTAAATATTTCTGAGTTTTTATTTTTTTATTGTAAAATTCCATATTGAGAGAACATTGTGTCTCCTTGCAATTACATTTTCAAATTACACACATTCTCATGCGCACGCAAATAATAGTTGTCTTCATAAAAAAATGTGAACAATATAGGCAATCTTACCTGTACAGAGGGATTTTCCATTACCGACAGTGAAACTCATATTCTCCTGCACCAGGATTCTGTGTCCTTTCTGATATAAGAAAAGAGTCATGTTGTATATTTTATTTGTTAAAATAAACAATTTTAGAACGGACAAATGGATCCCCTGACGAGGCGTTGTCCAGTTTCCTTTGACGTCAGATACGTGGATCCCACTCGATTTCGTTAACATTTTTGTAGACGTTAATCTGATTTTTAGCTGGATAACAATTACATACATGTACTTTTATCAATAATACCACAACTCATATTTATTGATTATATCACGATTCACACAAGAAGTTATCAAGTAGTTAGAATGCTTCTGACCGTTTCTCCCATGTATCTATTTCCAGCACATTTTGACGACTTTCTTAATAAATACAAATGTATGTTTTAGCGAAGAATAAATAAAATCGATATAATAATAAAGAAATTCAAAGGTTTCTTTATTCACATGTCCTCTCCTTTCACTCGAAGAAATTGACAAGAATGTTAACTTTCTTACAGAGATTTTTAATTGCAAATTCTGACATCGTTTATCCATTCCGCAGTTCTCGGAACATCTTGAATAATCAGCACGATACGTAATGTAAAATCCCTGTAAACTTTTATTTTTAGCTGCGTGCTTCAACCAAAGAAAATAGAGGGGCTTTCAAAGGAATAAAACAAACTAAAACTTATTTCATTTTAGCTAATGAATACTGTTAGACTCTACGATACTTACATGTATGAATATGAAATAAATAAAGAATTATTGGACACCTCCACATTGTGACGTACTTTTTTCCAAACTAGATATTAAATTTAAGTATAACTTGATACATTTTTCTTTTTTATGTACGATGTCTACCACCTTAGCGAGATAGGTGAAAGCGTTTTTTTTTTTTAAAAATGCATTCAATTATCAAATATTGTACAATTTGAAAATTAAAGCTGATATTATTTGGAGAGTATAATTTACTATAACTCACATCGATGTCGTAAGCTGTCCTAACCACCTTGTAAAGTCGTGTTGGTACTGATTATCGGATATATGATGGAGAATCTACTAGTAGAATCTATCAAGTACATGTATGACAAATTATTAGAAGTGTTGCATAATAATAAAATTTAATTTCAGCATACTTACACGGAAAACAGTCATAAGAAAATCCAAGCTTATACCTGTCAAAATGCTTCCAACTGTCCTCACATAAGGCTGCATATTCGCGCAAAGAATATTTTAAAAAATCATTGTAGGCAAATATCCTCTATGACAAAATTTTAAAAATGATTTGGTGATATCATGAAAACATGATAAATATGCATTCTGTCATTTTGCGACATTTTTAACGACATATCTGGTTTACCTGTGTTGTACAGCAGCTTTTCTCCCATAGCAGGTTTTCCCTCCGGAAAACCGGCTTTATAGCAGTCTTTCTCCCCAGAAGAAAAGCTACTATATAGTAGTTTCCCCATAGTAGGGTTTCCCCCTCACATTTTTTGGTTCAGATTTTATAAAAATATGTTTGGGAACCCAGTAAATATTAAAATCAATGTTTGTACACCCCCGGGTTGAATATATCTGCATTCATCTGTGCAGGTTGAGTTTCTTTTTGCCAATTAAATTACTTTATATAGACAAAAAGTTGAAAATTGTATCATGGAATACATAGAACTTAATTCAGGTAATTAGTTAATAAATTACAAGGCTTGACAAGATACGCTTAACTCTGTGTTCTGAATTTGTAAATGAAAAATGTTTTGAGAATTTTTGAATAAATTAAAACCAAAGGAATAAGCTTATAAAGTAAAATAGTAAGTAAGCTCATCACAGAAAAACAAGTTAAGTAAGAATTGTTTTTTTAAATTTCATTGATTTTTCACTGTTCAAAGCAATTCACAATTATAAATCTGCATCGTAAAAAAATAACATTACTACTATGATAAGTTTTTTAAGTATGCGAATCGTATTTCTTGTTTAATATGTTTCTAAATATATGTTGCAAAATTTAAAAAGCGGAAATAGCTAAAATTAGCATGCAGTGAATGATGACATACATAAGGTTAGTTCAGGCCCTACATCACATTTATCAGAGTAACCAGCAAAATAGCCATTTCATTTGCTTAAAAATTGTTTACAATATAAAACCTTGCGTTTCTTAAATAATTTGCTTAAAAGCACATGAACCTGCTTGACTTCAAATATTGTAAATATCATAAAACTAACTTTACATACGTGTTTATAAATAATCAATTATGGTACCTCCTTACCCCTGATTTAAAACACCGTCAATCAAAGTCAAAAATTTCAGTTACTCATCATATCATTGCACCCGTTCTCCCGTTTGATATTTAGAAGTAGAGAGGTAGATTTTCAAGATCGTCAATTCCAACGGTATTAACTTCAAACCTAATGGCCTTTGGGAACGAAGGGAGTTATAAATTCACTCTCTCTAAAATTAAGTCAGGATTTGTCAGTTATTTTCTGGGAGGTGCTTAATACATGTAATTATTACCCTTTATTATGAGTAATTAATATCTTCTTAGATATTGCAAATTATTGCCACCACTGGTCCGCCATAACCAAAACGTAAAAAAAGGGGAAATCTACTATATAGTAGGATTTCTTCGAGGGTAATCTGGCTATAAAAGGGGGAAATCCCACTATGTAGTCAGCTTTCCGTGGGGGGGGGGGGGGGGGGGGGGGGACTGCTATTAGCCATTTTCCGGGGAGAAAAACGGCTATATAGCCATTTTTAAGGTGGAAAAGATGACTAGGGGAAGAAGGCACTATATAAAACTTGTCAAAAAAGTTCATAGATTGTTCATTTACGTATATTATTTCATCTGTACGGCACTTCATGCCGAATTTTGAAACTTCTCATAAATATATACATCCTTGTGCAGCCTGAACTACGAAGTTAAATTCGTTTTACATTTACCAGTCATCCTAATGAAAATAAATACAATTTAACAATATTATAAACGCAATCTTAAGCAATATAAAGTAAGACTGTATTCAATTATTATAATAATTAGTAAATACACTCACCCCATACAAACGGTGAAATCCAGATATTTGCTTCTTTCTTATTAGACACCCTAGTTTCCGAGTTTGCGGATAAATTATTGTTGATATGGATATTCACGTGTGTTAACGTACATCATGCTTGACCTGTTTGTATTATAGGATCAGTGGACTTTGACTTACCGAGGCTTAGTAAAGTCAATGTGAGAGTGTTGAAAAACAGGTAAACGTACATGATTTAAGGCTAATATCACTTTGTTCATATATCTGTGAGGGGTTTTTCCAATAACCCAAAAGTTTTCAATTCTAATCGACGTAATTTAGACATATTTTTGTTAAATAAGAACAATTGGTTTGCGGCCGTTTTTTGACGCTTGCATCAATTTGTTACTTGTATATACTTAATTAAATAAAATACTTCTTGAATAATTCGGTGTTTATGACGTCTGTAAACATGTTATAATCTGGAGATATGTCTCAATGCCATTTGACTTAATTTCTAAATGATGTTTTCGCAAACGTTGGAGCTCTTTTAAAGATGATATGGCAAGAGAAAACAAGTATTCCTTTTAAAGGATGGTCGGTCTTTATAAATGTAAATAATGCAGAAACTTCACCATGCTAATAACAGACATACCGTAATTTGATAAGTCGCGCTCTTCTGAATCTTTAACCGCGCGCACGACGGATGGAAATTGAATGCTGTTCCCGCATTCCAATTGCAACGAAGTCCCTGCATGGTCAAAAGGAATACTCTTAGCTACACTGGCAGTTTTAACTTTTACTTAGAAGTAAACCATAAATAAATTATAATAGAAAATAAGTGGGACCAGGTTTCTTATTATGTTTGCATTTGCACTTCTTACCAGGCATAGAATGTAAACCATATGTAGAAATATTTATTGAAGGAAACTTAAACAACATTCTTATTGATGAAGTAGAAAATATTTAAATAGCAATTAATATATAAAAAAGGGACAAGAGAATGCATACGGAGGTTAACAGCTATAAACTCCTGCTAAAGGGAAAAAAAAATAATGGGAGCAAAGTAGAAGTTGTAAAGTAGATAAGCACACATTGTGAATTAGATAACATATAAATCATGGATGCATACCTTTAAATTCAATCCAAAGTTTTCCTCTTACAGCATTTGTTTTTTGAATATCCAGAAGGAACTCTTTAACATCACGTAAACAAGACAGGTCTTCATTGTAGTTGAATGATCCATTGGTAATTCTCTCTAAATAAATTAAGTTTAATCAACGATAAGGATGTAGAATTTGACTTTTAAAATGATTACCGATTCCATTACTTGCATAACGTTTATCGAAAATAATTATTACTCCATTTTGCATGGCAAACATGGTAAGTGTATTATGTTTAAAACCTTAGTATGGTTATCCGCTTGCAAAATAGCATGTGTAAATTCCCATCGTCTTTATTTCATTTGTCTTTGTTTTGGCCATAAATATTACCTCGTTTTTTCAGCATGTTAATTTTTGAGTGTTTTTTCTGCAAGTCAATATAATTCTATTGGGATTTCTTTGGATGCAAAGAACGAAATCAACAATTTCCAGATAAACGTGATCATCAAATTTAAAAAATAAGTTATATTATGTCCTTATACCAAGAACATATCAAAATATGAATTTTGTGTTAATATATTTATTGGATTGACTAAAAACGTGGTTTTGGTCTTTAAAAATGTATACATCGAATATACGACTTATTTTTTTTTTTTAAATAAACCTGTTACACAAGTGAGTTGAATGCTATTCAACTACAGGAAATTGAATTTTATGTTTAGTGAAAAAAACACCCTATATTTTAGTTGACCTGGGTCACTCTAGATCAGCACCCAATTGTCTTTTAAAGGGCTGTGGATCGCTCGATAAAACTGTCAAATATCTTGAATACTTTCTGTTTGACACAACTACCTTAAGTCCAAGCTTTTGTTAAAATGGTTTATGGTTTAAGGGAGTAAATGAATTGAATTGATGTGGTGTAGATTCAAGTGTGTTCAAATCATGATTCCCAGGGGTAGGGTTGCGCCACAATGTGGGGTCGAATTTTTACATAGGAATATATAGAGAATATATAGAGAGAAAAAAATTTAAAATTTCTTTCTCAAAACCATTTGGCCAGAAAAGATGTAACTTGTGTGGAAGCATCCTCAGGTGGTTTAGATTTAATTTTGTTCAAATCATGATCCCTTGGGGTAGGGTCGGCCCACAATGGGGGAGGGGGCGAATTTATAATTGGAATATGTAGAGAAAAATCTTTAAAAATCTTCCTCTTAAAAACCATTTGGCCAAAAAAAGGATACTTGCGTGGAAGCTTCCCCGGGAAGGGTAAATTCAAATTGTTCAAATCATGATTCCTGGGATAGGGCGAGGCCACAACGGGGTGTCAAATTTTTACATAGTTATATATATAGAAAAATCTTTAAAAATCTTCTTCAAAACCAATCAGCCAACATAGCTGTAACTTTAGTAAAAGCAACCTCATATAATGTAAATTAAAGTTTGTCAAAATCATGATCTTGGAGGGTAGGCTGGGGCCACATAAAGGGGTCCAATTTTACGTAGGAAAAATTTTAAAATTATTTTCAAAAGATTAAAATGTTATAATATGGTATTACTTATATACAAGCATCTTGACATATTGTTGTTTCTTAATTGTTTAGACTGTGGCCCTTGGACAAGTCTTGGGTCCCACAAGGGGTTCAAAGCTTGATGTAGATTTATATGTTAATAAGATCTTCTTGAGAACTGCAATGCTCAATATGTGATATAACTATGATATCATCCTGTTATAAAAGTTAATATTTAACAAGAGAATATCCACAGAAAAATTTGAAAATCTTTTTATACAGGATCTATTCTACTACATTGTCCAGATATTTTGTATATGACTTCATAAAGCTGATTTTATTATGGCTATTGTTGCTGAGGTGAGCGATGTGGGTCATAGGCCTCTTGTGTTTTTTTTACAGCATATTATTGTAAAAAACATATCTTATCTTTAAAAGGGCATGGTCACGATTTTGGTCAAATTTTAATATTTTTCTATTTTTATTGTTTACATGTACAATGCTTTAGAAAAGCATTTGTAATGATCAACCAAAATTTGAGTGTCAGTCGTAGAGTTAAAAGCAAGATACAGAGCTCCCAATTCTTTGTCTTGTAAACAAGACTCGTGCCCTGTTTTTGTTTACATTTGTTCAATATACCGGTAAAAGATCTTTCTCAAGCTGATTTCTCTCTCTTCTAATTCGTATTAAGAATAAATAAATAGTTCCTAGCGTTTATCACATTCATTTTAGATCTAACACTGGAATTTTTACTTCACTTCAACATTCAAAACGTGAATAAAAACATGACGTAAGCTTTGTTTACATGACAAGGAATTGTGAGCTCTGTATCTCGCTTGTAACGACGATTGACACTCAAATTTTGGTTGATTATTAGAAATGCCTTACTGAAGTCTTTTAAACATTGAAAACGGAAACATAATTTTTGACCAAAATCGTGACCATGCATGCCCCTGTAAAACTTTAACTTATCTTTATTGATTTTAGAAAATCTTTACAAAAATTTAAGTTTTCCAAAATATGATTTTACTATAATTTTAATATATAAGTTTATGGGTTTTCTTCTTAAATTTCTCAGGTCTATGTGAAAAGAAGGGGGGGGGGGTTAGGGCTTCATGTTTAGGCTGCTCTATATTTGTCATTTTAATGAAATAATAGTGAAGATTTGAAAACTATGAATTAAAACCCGCCTCTTCCATTTTCCTGATCATACATGCAACAAAGCCGATATCATCCTTTAGAATATTTTTACTTTTTTCTTGCAATTAATAATAAAGATTTTGCCCATTTCTGCAAAGAGAGAGAGTTAAATTTAAAGCAGGAAACAAATATATTATTAATGCAGAATGTTTAGTAAATACGCTATTACTTCAACAAACAACCCCCCCCCCCCCACCCCCCCCCCCCCCCCCCAAAAAAAACCCCCCAAACCCCAGCTAACAGTACCTAGTTATCCAAAAATAATACTCTTGTTACATTTATATACAGTCATGTAGTATGCGGGTTATTTTACCTGTACAGAGGCGGGATATTCTATCACTGACACTGAATCCTATGTTAGTTTGCTCCAAAATTCTCGCTGAATCAATGGGTCCCCTGATGAGACATCGTCCACTTTCATTCGACGTCAGATACAAAAATCCATCTCCGGTTTCGGTAATATTTTTTCCAACGAGAACTTGACTTTTTGCTGAACAAGTTTGTATATTAAGAATTTGAATAGAAATATTTTTTTAAAGTTATCAATGATTAAAATGAAACAAATATATATCTCATATAATTGAAACATAAATTGCAGATCATTTTTATTTTAGCATCTTGTTTTCTAGAAAACCTTGTCCAGAGAAAACCTAATCCAATAATAAATTAAACTATTGGTTTCTTTGCTTAAGTTTGAATATGAAAAATTCTTTCACGATAAAACATATTAGACGCGAAACAAAGTTTGAAAGATTCTAGATTTTCGAATGGGCCTTAAAAAGCGATGACAATAAGCATTTCAATTTATCACTAAATGAAAAATCAGTGTAGATGTTTTAAAGGACAATGGAGATTAAATACTTTACATTTAACCAATATACTAATTCAGAATTTCATATCGGAGAGCCCATGGAATATTTATGTTTGTATGACAAATAATTGGCATCGGTTGAAAAGCAGTACATTAAATTTAAAAAATACTTACAAGGTAGACATTCAAAAGAAACTCCAACCCTTATTTGATAAAAGTGATCTTTGCAGCATCTACATGAATTTGTAAATATCCTCCCAGAAGAATTAAAATCACTGAATTCTAAAGTACAACTGTGTTTTCCGTTACAATAAAGGGTTATTTTTGACGTATAAGCAGAGTGAAGATCCGATGTGATAGAACGAAAACATGTTGAATTTGTTGTTTTCTGACATTCTGCATTATTCCATGTAGTAGGTGTGGAATTTTTACCTAAGGAGTTTATAGACAACTGGTTTATTACGTATACTATTTCATCTGTATTGCATTTGATACTGAGGTTTTTTTTGTATATGGTACTCAGCGTTTGACAGTCTGCATGAAGTTGTTGAATGCCTTTGACAACTCTCAACCATCCTAAAAATGGTAAACGAAACACAAATACAAAATACAAAACAAAACGCAATCAAAATCGTCTTTTTTTAGTTAATATAAGATTAGTTAACACACTTACCAAATATATATATATTTAAGAGTAAAATCCATCTGATAAGTTGTTTCATGTTCACACAATCTAAAGAAACAAATCAAACACATAGAACTTGATACACAATGTATCACAATTATTCTACACACGACGATATGTTTATATTTAATTATGAGTACTATGACTGTTACTTTTCAACGACGATAAAAATAAGTGTTAACTTCCCGAAAGACGACACTTACTATGGAAATAACCCATCATACACATATTATCATGTTCTGATGTAAAGTTACAGCGGCATAATCTCTAGCATTAAAACAAGCATTTAAAAAAAAAGAATTCATCGCATTTTTAAATAATAAATTCTCAGCAACAGCGTCTAAAGCTATCAGCGCCATTGGCTATCATACACCCTGAGCTTTGTCATTCAGTACTAACTACAAACTCCTTGACCTATATGAGCTAAGTTTGAGGGGAACGTGTAAATACCTCGTTTCACATCTTTAATTCAATTCTCCTCATTAATAGTGACATTAGTGGTTCCTGTATGGTTGGTTTAAAATTAGAATTTAATTGAGCACTCTTAATTTTAGAATAAGAAAACTCTTGTGTTATATACTGGCCAAAATTTCTAACGCCCCATTTTAATTTTTTTATTATTTACAAAACTATAACATCAATTTTTAAGTCATTGCCACTATCGACTGATGTTTAAAATGGTCAACTGCTCATGTAATCGAGTAAGTAATTACTCGACCATGACCGTATTTGTTGAAAAGCGTGGAACGCGTGTTCGATATGTTTCTCGGATGTGTTTTTTCAAAACGACTCGTTTCGATCGATTCCCTATCTTTAACTGATTATAAAAAACATAAAAATAATAATGTTAAATGCGGCGCATGTCTGCCTAAGAACCTCCAAGATCAGTTGGCGTGGTCCAAACAGAGTGCGGTTCACGATTGGTTTGTTTCCTCTCACAATATTTGCTTTATTTACTTTTAATCTTTAAAAATTAAGTCCTAAACAATAAAACAGTTTTTCCTAATTCATGACTTTCATCACAGATCGCTAGATTTTTTACAGACTTTACTAAATCATTCTAAGGTTTGACCGGAAATTCAATGCAACCGGAAGTGTTGAAGACTCACCATGAATGTTAAAACGTCATGTAACGACACCGCAACATGACCGCTACATTAGGGTAACTCACCTTTCTGATAGACACCGCACAGCACGCGCAACTGCACGGCACATTTTAGACCACACCAATGCCTTTATGGACAAGACGATATAAATCCAAGAGTGAGAAAGTTTCTCAGCATCCGAATTTTGCAGAATTAGACCACATAAACAAATGGAATTACCTTCCACAAATGTTTTTATTCAATCGTGGGATCTCTACGAGATGCTTTTATAAGTGCAAATGGGGAACGTATGAGGTATTAATGTTGTGATTTTTATGTCTAAGGGTACCTGTACCTTCTTGATTTTTTCATAAAGCCCTAAAATAAATTTTGATTGAGATTTTAACTGCTTTGTTATTCTTTATTCTTCATATTTGATCATTGTCATGATGAAAAATAACTAGAATTACGAATAGTATAATACAAAAGCTTGCCTGGGGCGTTAGAAATTTTGACTAGTATACTTTGTATCTCTTTTGCATGCTCACATCTTAAGTGTTGAAAAGGAAGAATAAATTGTCATATTTTATTTATTATAAACCTAATGACGTGTTTCTTATACAATAAAGTTCCACAGACCTTGTTTTAAACATTTTCAAATATTTATGTTGCACACACTCATTTGTTTGTTTTTTATGAAAATACATATTAAGCGACACAGTTTTATTTCATGGGAAAAATTTACATGTGTCTTTTTCTAATTAATAATTTTAATTTGTCTTTTACTAATTAACAATTTTTAATTGTCAATTAGTCATTATTAGTCATTGACTCATTAAAAATAAAAATTAAAAAGACACATGTAGAGACACAATATATGAAATTGAGCGCAGCCTGTCACCAAAAAGGTAATAAGTTGATTATTGGTAATTAGATGTAGGTATGTTCCCGGAGCTTAAATTTACGACAAAATACCCAGAAGGCATTAAAAATAATTGTTTTATTACCTCATTTCTTTTTTAGTATTTTGTGTTCACAATTGTATATTTCAGAAGGTTTTCATAGCATTATGCATTCAGGTCATTGTAGATCAATACCTAGATGACCTAAATGATAAATGTTAAGAACGATTGTAAAACAAACATAATATTAATTTTTTTTTTCAAAATACGTTGCCGGGCCAATTGACCGGCGGTCTAATAGATCGCAGTCTATTGACCCGCAGTTCAATAGATCGGTTTCAGTAGTAAAGAAAAACTGAATGCACATACAAAATAGACGAAAATATTTAATCTCTAATGAAAAACAAAACCCCTTTTAATTACATAATAAATGTATTTACAGTCAACTGCTTACTGTCATTTTATGACCAGTCTGCACGCGTGCAAAGATGGCAAATGGATATTTTCAGATATGTTTTGTACACTAGTATGCCGTTTTGGAAATCGTTGCCATTCTTAGTAGCAAGTGTTTACGGAACATGAAGATGTTTATTAACCATCTGAACCAACCAGGCTTCCACACCGAAGAAATGTACACGTTTGTATTCTATATGCAGATAGTAAAAAAGAGTTTTACATGTAGATAAGTTTCAACGTGCAGATAAATACTACCGTTTATTGATGAGCAAAAGCCACGGAAAATAAAGGTTGATTAAAATAAAATGCGTTTGAATCTAAGTACGTCTTTGCAAGTCAATGGAGCGGGCGGGCCGAAAACCCCAGGCTTGCAAAGATAACCGTTTCTACATGTATAGGTTTGAGAAGCGGCTGTGGATAAGGAGCATGTATGTGAGAGTTGTTGAATATATTTAATAAATAAGTGATAAATACGGGCTAGGACCCATAAAGAATGTTCCGAATTGAAAGTCAGAAAGATACGCGAGTGATCTTCAAATTCTCAAATGTGTCGGGGCGGGGTGGGGTGTTAAACATTATCTTTAAGTTCAGCAAGTGCTTTGCTAGCAGAATATGACAGTGATCGCAACAATTAAAAAAAAAATTCTTGAAATATATGTATACGTGTATAATGTATTTCTTTAGCATGATATCTTTAATTTAAAGTCATCTTTGCACGCGTAAATAAAATAAATAAAGTGGTATTGTAATTCAAGGAATATTGGACTGACATTCTAACCATATTTTTATATTTAGCTAAGTTTTTTGTTTACGAGACAATCGTTACTCTCTCGGGTTGTTAAGAAGTTGAGTTATAAGAGCCCTCTAAAGTTTTAAATAAGAACACTCTTGTGTTATATACTTTTTTAAATCGCTTATGCATGCTCACGTCTTATTTAAGTGTTCTCCAAGGAAGAAACGTTAGAACATGTAAAATAATATATTTTTTCAAGGTTTGCTAAGACGTGATGTGTCCAACCCACCACCCCCACTGCTTTATTCAACAACAGGAGCTAATACCTTTGTACATGTACTTGTCGACGATGTAGTTGGCCTACTGATATGTGAGATGTAGCGGCTAACTAGAGCAAAGCTCGTTGCAAAGCAACGAATAGGCCTTCCGTTGCCACTGCGTGGCGAAAATGAACGAGTGACGATCGACACTTTGTTTTGTTTTCTTATATTATGCATTAGTTATGAAAAATTTTAATCAACAGAAAGACTTGCTTATGGACGTAGTCAACTTATAATTTGATTGTTCATGAATACTAGAAGAATTTAATTAAAACTTTGATCTTTATTATGACAGAGTATATAAAATCGTCTCAATACAATTAAAGGGCACTAATGTTTAAATAAGCGAACCAACTCTATGTTTTAATCTCAACATCACCACTGTTGCGGATCAAACGGCAAAACAGGATAAGTCTAAGATGGACATGAAATAGCTACTCAAACCAGCAGAAAATTACTTTATTATGATAGATAGCATGATGCATAAAAAGTATATTAAGTCAAATAGGCGAAAAATATGCAATTTTGGATAAAAAGTATGATTTTTAAAAATTTAATTCAGTAGATATGAAGAAAAGCCCCAGGCGGATTCGAACTCATGATCTGTGGTTCTCGATCCCATTGGTAAATTTTAACCACTGAGCTTTATATGATGATATTCAACCAAATCGATCGATACAGACAAATAAGCAAAACATTTAACTTGCTATCTTGTGACGTAGTGTCTTAAAAGTTATAACATCAATTCTCTGTAAAGACCAAAATATTACTATAGGGTCATGGCACACACCATCTCAGATTTTCATGAAACTTTCTCAGGTGATTGATATTCATAAGGTATGATATTACCCACCATCAAAATAATGCCTATTACCTTGGTTGCCATGGTAACCAATTTCATTCATTTAGGGCCCAAATACACAGTTTTTAAGTTGGAAAATAAGGTAAACTCAAAGTCACAGGACAGGCTTATTTATAAATTTTCAAGATATTTCACACATAATATACATAGTACAAATATAGATGTACATGATGCAAGAGAAAAAAACCTCAATGTCCTTGTTTATCTTAAAGCTGGTGGCTCAAAGATGGCCAAAAGTTCTAAATTTTGATATTTCAATTTTCACCCTGTATTTTTAAAAGTCTCTCAAAAATTGCAGGCAAAGAAAAAATAAATCAATTGCAAGTTTTAAAACATCATATTTATATAAAATATTATTTATAAAAACCGGAGCGGGTATCTTTTTCGTTTTCGTTTAATCTTGCTTCCAAAATTTGGTAATTTGACACTTTCCCATCCCCCTAAAAAAATTTATATAATATTTTTTTAACAATAAGTTGATCATAAAACTCCTTTAAAAATACTTTTTCTGCTTAAGTAAATGAGAAACTGATTAAATATTTCAAAATATTTTAAATTCAATGTATCAGGATAATTTAATTTGGCCTTATAAGAATTGTTTCTATGTATTTTTTGCAAAGGGCAGATAACTCCAAGCAAGAAAACCCTATCAAATGAGTCTTAACAAATAATGATAGCATGAAATTCATTTTAGATATTTTTCATTAATGAAATAAGTAAACTGCTTGAATAGATAACAACATTTATGATTTTTACCACTTTAAGAAGGCTTAAATTGATTTGTTTGTATGATAAAGGGAGGATAACTCCTAATATCAGCACAAGGGGAAAATGTTATATAGTAACAAAATCCTGATGTGTTTATGTTTACATGTACAAAATTTAAAAAGTGAAAAAGAGGAAATGGCTTTTAATTAAGATCTCAAGTTATATTGATTAATGTTTTTTTCACTTGGAATATTCAACAGCTGCAACTGAATTAGATATGGCATAACAGGGCTCAACATTAACTAAAATATTAACCTGTTCTTCGGGCAAGTTGCTAATTTGTGTAAATGCTATTATAAATTGTAATTTGTTATTGAAAAGTATGGAAAATTATGAATGGCATTTAAAATAAATAATAGAAATTGATAAGAGTATGGTTGGTCTCCACATTATTTACTGTCACAAAATATTTCATTAAAAATTATCTTTTTTGTTGTTGTTATCAAATACAGTGTATATCAGTACTGGGTATTTGTCAGTATAAAAAAATATTCTTAATATTTAAAAAAAATTATTAAGGTTTAAAAACTATCTTACTATTGTATATAATATCACTCCAGAGAAGAATATTCTACTCATCTACTGGTGTGTTCTAGTGATATGACACTGACAAGTAGATTTAGTACATTTATTTCAGTAACTTAGCTACTATATAGTTTGGATATAGGTTTTCAACCTTCTCTGAAATTTCATATTTCTTTTTTTTTATACTTAAAGTTTGATCTGATCTTCTT
Source organism: Magallana hongkongensis (assembly GCA_016163765.1). Taxonomy (NCBI): domain Eukaryota; kingdom Metazoa; phylum Mollusca; class Bivalvia; order Ostreida; family Ostreidae; genus Magallana; species Magallana hongkongensis. Next base: position 43,705,169 of record WFKH01011581.1, on the reverse strand, counting down.
TCTGTCCCATTACAGTGAGAAAAAAAAATGTTTAATTTTTCATGATATTTTATGAGGTCCATCATCATATCATAATTTTTTGAGAAAAATGACTTGTAAACCAGACAAGTGTTTGTGTAGATTGACTTGTCCAAATACAAAATCAGCTGAACACAGCAACTGGACAAGTGTTACTGTTGAGCCCTGCATTGTAGATAATATACTATCACTATCAGCTGATTTGAATATCTACATGTGACATCACTTTTTGATTAATTTTGTTTAAAATCATCAACTCACATTTTCTGTTGTATGTCTTCCTTTTGACAGACTCTGTTGTGATGATAAGGCCAAATAAAAAAATAACTGTGGTTCCGGTCACCCGACCGTCCCTATTTTATACCCCCGACCCTAAACATTTTTTTCGCCAATTTTCAAAATTTTCTGGAATTTTTCCCGCTTTCCGTCATCGACTTTAATATTAGATTTAGTTTCAGCTATGGCGGCCTCCAATTAGTGTGGAAACATTTTAATTCCTATCAGTTGATTGAAAAGAAGATAAATCAAGAACTGTTTGTACCTTGTTTACCTCACAATAGATAAATTAGGACCAATTTAGGGGGGACGTACTAGCTTTTTGATCGGCAATTTCGCCGGAATTTTCCTCGAAACAGATGTTGAAGTCGCCCTGTATTCTGAGTTCACAATCGAGTAAATTAAACCCCAAGGCAATAAAATGATGATTATCAATTTCAAAAGGCGTTTTCACAGCTTCAGTTAACCCCTGTTGTGATTAACAACTTGTGACTGTCTTATCTATAGGGGTTACAAATACGGGTAATGCAATCACACACTGTGCATTGAAAATTACAACCGATGTTTATTTCTTCTAGTGTTCATATTATAATTAGTTTATAGCTTGTGATTAGTTTATAACACTGCCAAATTAATGCTGAAATAATCATAAAACAATGTATTAACAGTTATTTTCAAGTTACTCTGCATAACGGTTGTAATTGGGTCAAAGGGTTGGACTAATACCTCCAAAGTACACCAAAGTACAAAGACTGATTTTATTTGTCATTAAGCGAACACAATTGCAAAACATTTCATATATAAAATGTATGAATAAATCAAATAAATTAAATTCAACCAATTGGATAATTAAGAAAAAAATTAGATTGTTGTTTAAGTTTTTATTGACTTGTTTTTAATCCAATCTAAATTATTGAAGACTTAATCTTTGTATATCATTATTAGCATTATGCTATTGTCAAGAAATGGAAGTCTCCCTGATTTCT
>WFKH01011581.1:43686097-43697801 GCA_016163765.1 Magallana hongkongensis | reverse complement strand
CAAAGTCGAGGCAGGTATGATTGTCTTATGACTTTGACAACGCTGTAAATAAAGGTCATACTGTTTTGGCAAATCAAAAATCAAACCTGTGTACATTTTGCTCACTAATATTTCTGAAGTTTGCTTTGTTTTACAATCGATGCGTAACATGCGGGTTGAATAAAACCAATCATTCGGGGGACGAAACCAAACGGTTCCCTTTTCTAAACATTCCCATGATGCATTTTGGGGTGGGAGGGGGGTGTGTGCCCATAAAGACATTATTTTTATTTACTTTGAAAATTTCTAACTTTGAAAGGAGACCGATTCTGCTGGTTAAATAGGCGAAAATCTGTAACTTTTTAAAGATAATTGGTTTGTATGGAAAATTAGTTGATACTGTAATAGCCAAAAAATCGGACCATGCAGCTTTAACTTAAGGGGCAAACTCTTTTTAAACTGCCGTATAACTTGCCAAATTTTAGAACTAGCTTATATTTTTTAAAAAGTTAGTAAGTTAGCGCATTAAATTTAAATAAACGCAAAAAAAAACAGGTTAAGTAATGGTGTTTTAAATTCTTTTGTTTTCACTGATTATACATCAAAAAATATGAAATTAAAAGTATATGATTGTATAATTTTAAAAAAACCCACTGTTCTAAAATGCGGAGACATTTTTACAATAAATGTATTTTCTGTTTGCTTATGCATGATTTTCAAAATATAATTTTTTCCAAATCACGTTGCAAATTGAAAATTAGCAGAATAAAGCTCAAACTAGCATGCAGTGAATGATGACGAACATAAGATTGGATAAGGTCCCATTTTGCATTTTAAAGACTTTCCTCTCTGACTATGACTAACCATGCGTATTTCCAGGAAAAAACCCCCCTTAATTCTGCTTGTAAAATGTCATTCCATTTGCTTACAAATTGTTTATAATGTACATATACATGTACCTTGCGTTTTTTATGATTTGCTTGAAAAAAAAATATAAATCAAAATATATAAATATGTAAATATTTAAAAAAAATTACTTTCAATTCGTTTTTATTTCATAAACAATTGTACTTATTACCCTTGCTTTTAAGCCGTCTCTCATTGTAGCATTGCACCCAGTTGCTACATATCAAGAACAAGAGAGGAAATATTTACAGATTTTACCTCATGATCAAATGGATGGCTTTTGGGTGATGAAAGACTTAATAATATTTGTAATCTTTAACCCCTTTTTTCTTCAAAAGATACACACCAAATTTAGTCCAGAGTTGCCAAGTAGTTTTTGAGAGGCGCTGAACATTTATTACCTTTCATTAAGAGTGATCAATGTCATCTCAGATATAGCGAAATATTGTCATGAATGGTCCGCCATAAACATGACCGGAATGAAAGAAAGGGGGAAACTCTACTATATAGTAGGCTTTCCGTGGAGATAATCTGGCTATGGAAAGGGGGAAATACAACTATATTGCCAGCTTTCCGTGGATGAAAATATACTACCAGGTATATAGTCATTTTTCCAGGGGGAAAGATGGCTAGGGGGAAAAGGCACTATACAACACCTGGAAGTATATATCAGGAATGCAAATTTTAAAAAAGTAATTTAATATCCTAATACTGGATTAAAATGTTCTTTTCATTTTCAATGTTAGATAAAAAAAACTATTTGTGTTATAAATCTTTAAGAATATGTAAGTATTCATTTTACATTTATAAGATGTACTCAATAAATCGGTGTATGACTTATTCCAGGCGTGATGTTATTTATAGGAACTTAAACTTGAGGCTTGTTTTCGTTAATTTTAAAACAGCATTTTGTCACTAATTAGTGGTATACATTTGTGTCAAGGGTTTGATGAAAGAACTATCCCACTAGCTCACGACTTTTCGATGAGTGTTTTATCATACTGATGTATAAACTTTACAGTCTAATGAGTTGAGTGGAAGATCAAATTTAATTTTAAGTTACATTAAATTCATTAACTAAAAGTTACAATTATTCATAAGTTTAAAGGGGCATGGTCACGATTTTGGTCAAATTTTATTTTTCTATTTTAATTGTTTACAATGCTTTAGAAAAGCATTTCTAATGATCAACCAAAATTTGAGTATCAGTCGTAGAGTTATAAGCAAGACACAGAGCTCACAATTCTTTGTTTTGTAAACAAGGCCCGTGCCTTATTTTGTTTACATTGGTTCATTATACTGATAAAAGTTCCTTTTCAAGCTGATTTCTCTCTCTTCTTATTCGTTTTAAGCATAAATAAAAAATTCCTAGCGTTTATCACATTCAATTTAGGTCTAAAACTGGTATTTTCACTTCAACATTCAAAACTTAAACAAGAACATGACGTAAGCTTTGTTTTAATTTACATGACAAGGAATTTTGAGCGATGTGTCTCGCTTATAACACGACGACTGACACTCAAATTTTGGTTGATTATTAGAAATGCCTTATCGAATCATTGTAAACATAATTTTTGACCAAAATCGTGACCATGCCCCTTTAAACTCGCTTAGAGATATCAACAACCGATATTCATATGGGACTCTTCAGTATTATAGAAAATCACCAACCAATCAAATTTCATAAGATCAATTTGGCATAACAATTTGAATGATATTCTGTGGTTTGGATAGTGTTATAGCCCGAGGTATATATTTGATAGTTAGATCAAAAGACCTATATCACCTCCTAAACATCCTATAAGAAACATTTTAACAGCCGTCTATATTCTTGACAAGGACTAGTGTTTATAATTTTTTCTGCCTGTTTTACTTTTGTTCTGGTTTTTTTTTTTTTTTTTTTTTTTTTTTTTTTTTTTTTTTTTTTTTTTTGTTTTTTTTTTTTTTTTTTTTTTTTTTTTTTTTTTTTTTTTTTTTTTTTGTTTTTTGTTTTTGCCTTCCCCAATTTCTTTTAGTTATTTATCGTATCTTTTTTACTTTTGTCTTTATTATACAACTGTTGTAAATATCACTGTAAATATACTGAGTGATTATGTAGTATGTACATTTTTCTTACGTTATTTAAACTATTAACCTCTAAAACAATGTTGAAAATGTATTTTAATTATTGTATCTTGTTATAAAGCAATGTTAGTTGTGCATGAACTATAGGAAAGAACCTAATCATATACTAGACATTATTATTGTCTACTGTTCAATCCTTTCCAATTTATTCATTACCGGTTGCCAGAATGCGGTCGGTTACATGATATAAAAGTTTCAAGTAGCTGTGCGTTTCTGCGGCGCTATTATGAACAAGTCGCGTTTAACTAGACGCTTTTTGTCTACTCAACTTTTAGAAGCTTTGCGCAAGTTTTTGTGCGCAGTAAATTGCAAGTTTTTTTGTATGATAGGAACTGTTGCTCAACTGCATGTCAACCGTTATTTTCCCGTACAGCTAGAGATCTGCAGTTAGCAAAGATGATGCTCTTTCAGTTTTAAATACGCCGCTAACGATTCAAGAAAAACACTTATTGTTTTTGTCAAATACTTTGGTAAAGGAAAAAGTTCAATAGTTATTCATTCCGAATTTATGACCCTATGACTTTTATACACATATAAATGACATATACATGATTTAAGGCTGACACCATTAAAAAAAATACTATTTAAACAATTCGATGTTTATGACGTCTGTAAACATGTTGATAACCTGGAGATGTTTTTCAATGCCATTTGACTTAAGTTCTTAGTAATGTTTTCGCAAACGTTGGAGCTTTTTTAAGAATGATATGGCAAGAGAAAACAAGTATTCCTTTTAAAGGATGGTCGGTCTTTATAAATGTATATAATGCAGTAAGTTCACCATGCTAATAACAGACATACCGAAATTTGATAAGTCGAGCTCTTCTGAATTTTTAACCACGCGTACGACGGATGGAAATTGAATGCTGTTCCCGCAGTCCAATTGGAACGAAGTCCCTGCATGGTCAAAAGTAATACTTTTATAGCGACAATGACAGTTTTAATTTTTACATACAAGTACACCATAAAATAAATTATAATAGAAAATAAGCGGGACCAGTTTTCTAATTATGTTTGCATTTGCACTTCTTACCAAGAGTAGAATGTTAACCATATGAAGAAATATTTATTGAAGGAAACGAAAACAACATTCTTATTGATGAAGTAAAAAAAAAATATTTAAATTGCAATTAATTTATAAAGAAGGGACACGAGAGTGCATACGAAGGTTAACAACAATAAACTCCTGCTACTGGAAAAAAAATTAATGGGAGCATTTGCTTTTACAAAAATACAAAATTATTTAATGCAGTTAAAATGTTCGTTGTGAGTAAAGTATACAAGTTGTAAAGTAGATAAGCACACATTTATTTGTGAATTAGATAACACATAGATCCTGAATGCATACCTTTAAATTCAATCCACAATTTTCTACTTAAAGTATAACACTGTGCCGGATAATAATGCCAGTGCCAAGGTGGCATTTTTGCACCCGTCTAAGCTGCATATATCGAAAAATTCAAATATGCCATGTGATAGACCATTGCTTAAACAGTTTATAACCACATTTGTTATCATTGTATTTCACCTGTCAAGTGAGATATTTACCTTTCAAAAATAAATTCATACAGGAAAATAATTTTTCCCATAGGAAAAACAATATTCCTATAGGAAATTTGAAATACAATTCCTATAGAATTTTTAGAAAATCCTATAGGGTTGTCAATATTTCCTGTAGGAGAATCATTTCTCCGATGGGAATTATCATTTTTCTATGGGATATTAATTTTTAAAGGTAAATATCTCACCTGTCAGGTGAAACACGCGAAAAACAAAAGTGGTTATATACTCTCTCGACAATGGTCTATCATTTGGTATATATGGATTTTTCCGAAACTGCATCTTAAGCGGGTGCAAAAATGCCACCTTGGCACTGGCATAATTATCCGGCACAGTGTTGTATCCTTTGTTTGAATATCCAGGTATCGTTCATTTGCATGCATTACATGTATTTGTACATGTAACATATAGATCCTGGTTGCATACCTTTTAATTCAATCCATAGTTTTCCTCTTACAGCATTTGTTGTTTGAATATCCAGAAGGAACTCTTTAACATCACGTAAACACGACAGGTCTTTATTGTAGTTGAATGATCCATTGGTAACCATCTCTAAATAAAGTAATATAAATCTACGATAAGGATGTAGATTTGTACTGATGACTTAAAATGGTAGATTTGTACTGATGACTTTTAAAATGATTAACGATTCGATTCCATAACTTGCATAACGTTTATCGAAATTAATTATTACTCCATTTTGCATGGCAAACATGGTAAGTGTATTATGTTTAAAACCTTAGTATGGTTATCCGCTTGCAAAATAGCATGTGTAAATTCCCAACGTCTTTATTACTTTATTTTTTTTTTATTTTTGTCATTGCTCAAAATATTAATTTCGCTTCAAAGGAATTTCTTTGAATATAAGAAACCTCCAACAGTTATCTCGAGATAATCAAGAAATTTAGAAAAAATTATCTTCTTATACCAACACTATAACAAAATATGAATTGTGTGTTGATTTATTTGTAGAAACCACTTAAAACGTTTTGCTTGTCCTTACATACATGAAGATTCAGTAAAGTTCATACAAAAGAGGATGTTTAGCATGAAATTGTTGAAAAGCGAACCCATTATGATTTATTTTTTTCTTAATTAACCTGTTATACTAGTGAAATAAATTTGTTATTCAACAACAGGAAATTGATTTTCCTGTATAATTTTTTCTTCTTCTTTTTTCTTTCTTTTTTTTTTTGGCAAGAGGAATTCCAATAATTTTAGTTTTTAATCTGGATCACTCTAGATCTGCACCAAATTGCTTTTTGTTTTCAAGAACTGTAGATCGCTTTATAAATCTTTCAAATATCTTGACTACTCCTCAAATCCCCCGCGAAAACCTGTAACTGTATTTCTTTGTCTGTCATGGCAATTAAATAAAGCATGTGGAATTTAGTGTTCCTGGGTCATCACAATCCCCTCTTCTACACACCTTTCTCGTGAATTGTTGAATATCTTTTAAAATATTATTCAAGGCCCACCTTTATCCATATCCTATTTTATCTTCCTATCATGATCAATTAGATGATACACACGTCAGTGTCCCTTGATCGTTTCCTTCTTTATTTGAATAATATTAATAAATGAAAACTCGATAGATTATTAGTCATAAAAATATTTTCTTGATCATTTCTCACCCAGCTAATCTTGTTTTCCATCAATGTTACTCCCTTTAAAAGTTTATTTTGCTTTATTATAGAATTGTTAAATTGTTATTGAATTGATCCTCTATAGAATTATGTAATGTTTAGGTGATTGTTAAGGTCCATGGGCCTCCTGTCGTTTTTCCACTTAAGTTTTATTATAATAATATTATTATTAATAATTTATTATTATTATAATAATTATTATAATAATATAATTCATATTAAGAGAGTTTTTTTCATAAGAAAAAAAGTATAACGTGTTACAATGTATTTTTCATTTAAATTAAGAAGGGCTATTTTACAAAATAAAAAGGGGTTATGTAAATATTTGAATTTATATACTGAAATGCTTTTGAATTGTATTCAGTAGCAATATCACCAAACTAGCTGACTGCTGTTCAGTAACTCATTGAAAGAACTTTGTGTTTGATAATTAAATTTTTTTTCGCATTATAGACTATTTTAACATAATTCTATCATCAGTTGGTTCTCTCTTTTCCTCCTTTTTTTACTACAACATTAAACTTCGACCGATTTTTATTGATTTCAGAAAACTTTTTTACCTTTACAAATTCAATTTAAATTTCCAGAAGTCATATGATTTTATTATAATTTTGAGGAAAATTTTGAATGGTATAAACGCCCACCTTTTCCCCTTTTCCTGATTATACATGCAAGGATTTTGCTGTTAACGTTATCTTGCTTTTCGAAAATCCTTTATTTCTTGTGATGGATACTAAAGAGTTTTGTCTATTTCTCCTTACCCATGTATATATGTTTCATACTCGATGCATTCAATGCAAATTAATCGTGATCGGTAGACAATTCTTTAGAAAATATGCGGCAAAGTTGTCTTGTACAGATGATGATTTTAGTAATTTTGGTCAATCTACCTTAAGATAGTCAGCTGTATTATTAATTAACAATTGTCAAATTGTTCACAACGAAATTTGGGTTTGAATTGAAATTTGAATTGAAAGCGGTTTTATTTAATTGCGTAAATTTATTTCTTTATGAAATATTTGACGGTTATAATTCCACACTAATTAATTCAATAAAAATTATATAGCAATTTAAAGCAAGAAACAAACAAAATATTCGTGAAAATGTTCAGTAAATTACATTATCATTTCATCAAAACAAAAACTCAACATACAGCAACACTTTATCCCATTAGAATATTTCTGTTTACATTTATAAAAGTAATGTACTGCATGTAGTATACTGCTGTTACCTGTACAGAAACGGGATTTCCTATCACTGACAGTGAAACTCATGTTGTCTTGTTCTAGGATCCTCGCAGAATCAATGGATCCCCTGATGAGACATCGTCTACCTTCATATGACGTCAGATACATAGATCCATCTCGGTTTTCGGTAATATTTTTTTCAATAAAAACCTGTCCTTTAGCTATATATACATGAAGTTATCTATAAATTTTATTTTGAATAATATTTATGGATCATATGAAAGATTTCTTTATAAAATTTTCGTTCAAAAGAATAACACGTAAAAATGTAAGTTGTTCCCTCTATTTCTCAATCTTAATACGATAAAAAATATCTATCTTTTGAAGTACATTGTACTTCTAAAGAGACCTTAAAATCAAGAATAACGGTATTGGCACGATAAAAGAGTCGGTAAAAAATACACCAACTTATGATATCTAAACATCAATGAATTATTCTCGAATGATGCAATAAAAGCCATGATAGCGTTAATGTGTGAAAAAAGTTATAATACATTGCAAAGACAAAACACTTACATGGAAAACATTCATAAAAACATCCAATCCTCGTATGAAAGAAATTGCCTATGTTGCTGCATATAGACTGAGCTCGAAATTTAGTTACATAGAACTTAAAATCACTGTATTCTAAAGAGCAGTTGTGATTTCCGTTACAGATTTTGGATATTTTACGATAAAATGTGCAATTCCAAGGAATGTCCGACGGAATAGAACCGAAACATGCTGAAGCGGATGTTTTCTGACACTCGCTGTTATTGTCTGCAGTCTCACTGGAATGTTGGCCTAAATCTTTTAAAGTCAGTTAATTTACGTACACTATTTCATCCGAATTGCATTTAATATCGAGTTGTTTATTGTATATGGTGTGTAGCGTTTGACAGGCTGTATAAGGTTGTTGGATGCTTTTGACCACTCCCAACCATCCTAAAAATAATTAGAAACATGTCAGTGAATACAAAATACAAAACAAAAATCAAAACACAATGTAATCTCACACACTGTCTCTTATTTTCAGACTATCTTAAGGAGGCTGGATGGTCAACAAATTAACCATAAGATCTTCCTTAGATTTTAAGATATGATTTATTTAGCTATAAACTATAATTTAGTAAAGAAAACATCTATGTAGTTTACATTTTAAAGGGTATTTTCCTATATTTTTATATAGAGCTCTTCTTCTAAAGATCAAAACAGTCTAAAAATGGTAATGACTATAGAGCCCTCTTAAACACTCACCCCACACACTAAGTAAAATCCATCTATTGACTTGTTTCATATTCACACAATCTAGAGTAACAATTCGTACATGAACTTAAAAACCACCATATGTCACAGTTTTAAACATTGCAATATGTTTACTCCGTACATTTGATTATAAAGGACTATGACTGTTTCTTTTTAACGATGATAGAAATAAGTATTTAACTTCCCGAAAGACGATTCCTTAATGACACTCACAATGGATATGCCCCATTATACGCAAATTATTACCGGCCGCCAGAAGGTGGTTGCAGATGGTTATATGAAAGTTTTAAAGTATCACACAGGTAATCGACCAATCAAAATGAACTTAATTGTAGTTCCATATGTAGAATTATTTTTTTCCTGGACTGAATTTTTACATTTTCCTTTACTCAGTTTTAAATTTTTTTGTACCACTGAGAAGGTTATTTCATGTATTTTGTTAGATCATGATCATTTTTCAAGGGACTACTTCTTTCAAGGCACATACAGCAGCTTCCCGGGGAGTGCCCAGTCTGTTTACATACAAACGGAAAACAGGTGGTTTTGAAGGGACCTGTTTGGAGCTGGATATTTTTAGAAACTATCGTGCCGTGTGCCCTTTTTGGTGTTAGCTGATGAGATAGGTAACAAATAACATTTCCTCCGAATATTTTGTCAAGAGAAATATAAACTGATTTGTAAGAATTTTTTTTCCTCTATAGTGTTATGTAGTGAAAACAATTGTGTGATACCTTGAAGGGATGTATGTTAAATCGTAAAAAATACATGCAGATTTGATCAGTTTTCAGTATTTTATCTCAAATTTTGATAAAAGAAATTATTTTATGCAGTCTGAAGACTGAAAAAATACTTTTAAAATTATGTAATAAAAATATTATGAAAAATGATGATTTTGTGTGGAAAACATAGCATTTTCAATATACATGTATAATAATAAAAACCTTTAGAAATGGATTCTATGAAGTCACTGGAGCTTAAGAAATTGGTTTCTGTATTCTAGATGCTGTACAAGTGTGCAGATCAGTTAAACGCAGTCATAAATGATTCCCTCAGACTTTGTCGTAAGAGAACGCAGCGACTAATTTTTCCTCGATTGACCAATTTTGAGTTTACATGTAAGTCTCAGAATTAAGCGACAAGTGCGAAACATTGCTGCGAAGAACATGAACATTCCATCAAAGGATTATTTTGACAAAAAACAGATATTCTTTGATTTTTGCTTACTTTATGTGAGATTTGATATCACTGCCTACAGAGCCGTGATTCAATGAATGAGAGGATTTGGACAAATAAGTGCTATGTTTATTTTTATTTTACATTAAATTTTCCAATGATGATATATTTCAGGCCAAAACAGGCTGAAACATCTTTCACAAGAGCACACAGATGCATATTTTGTGTAGAAAATAGATTTCATGCATTTAGTTAAGAAGGTCACCAGGAGTCATGTATATATATCATCATGATTAAATCTAGAAGCTTTTCATGGTTTTCAGAAAATGTTTTTATGCAATTTAGCAACAACAAAAAAAAAAAGGTTTTTAAAAAATCAGTTTCTATCCACATTTTAATGGGAGTTCCGTATAAATAAAATGCATTTATGTTTGAATGACATAAGATATTGAAATATTAGTCAAAATTGAAAAATTAGTCATATTTTATATAATGAAAATCAAAATTTGAATAGAATCACATTATTTAACATGTATTTGTAGAATATAGATGGCCTTTATCTGTTTTAGTTGTGTATTGATTCATGCACTAAAGTAATTTCTCTTGAAAATATGCTTCAGAAATGCATTGCCTTATTGAATTACTTTATCTATATGCTTATTGCTCTTGCTGTAAATCATCAAAGATGTGTCAATCATCATTGTTCAATAATTCTCTTCAAATTCTTTGGAGATAGGCTGATGAGAGGTATAATTAAGTGTGTCCAATTGAAATTTCATGGCTACTTTTGCTATACAGAAAGAATAATACATAAATCACAAAATGAAATTGCATCCCCGTTGTTTCTTTTACACTCTTAATTTTTAGCCGTGTATTGAAACCGAATAAGCTAGAGAGGGTGTTTCAAAGGAGAAATCTTTTTTCATACTTTTGAATAAACATCGTTTGAACCCTGGTGTATTTATAAATATCGAGTAATTAAGCAAAATATGAATAGAAGATATCTTGGAACAGAGTATAAATGAACACTAGGGTCGCTAAAGTGTATAAGTGGGTGTAGTTTAGTTAAGCGATTAACATTTTTCGAAGCATCTACTTTCTCATCTATTCCATATTTAATAAAGTACCCCTCATAATCATGACTTTTATAGCAATTTAAAAATTTGCACGCCATCTAGCGTCAATTTAGTGAATGACTGTTGGATTTGCATCGGCGATCGTTTGTTTTGCATCGGTGTCTGTTGATTTTATAAACTAGCCTGTTGATTTTGTTTAAGCTGCTCTGTTTCGTATTTCAGTATTTGTTTTTTAAACTTAGTTGTTCGTTTTGCATTAACGTTTTTTTAACCTTTCCGCCGCCCATAGTCAACGTCTGTATAGCAAGTTTACTGATTGGTCAATTCCGTAGAGTGACAGCATTGGTAAGTGATTTTAACAAAGTCGCTTTCCAAATTGCGGCGTTTTAATAAAGATCATGTAATTCTTACTACGGATTTGATTTTGATTGATACAAGTACTGTGAACCTAAGTGACTTACATAGCAAGATTTCTAAACGAAAGCTAATTTCATGTTACATCACGAATGGTGAAAACCAAAGTGTGATATATATGACAAGATGGGCAGGGCTTGTTCCAAAAAAGTTTAAAAGAAACTTGATATCAGTGTGCGCTTGCACCCTTCACATGCTCTCTGTAGCAAACAAAAACTTTAACGTTTGTTTACACTCTACAACGCTTGTAAAAAAATTATAATATCACGTGACCTACCTGAGGAATAGCCACGTAAATTTGACCGGCAAAGTTTTAGCCGAAAAAGTGATATTT
>WFKH01011581.1:43619331-43632588 GCA_016163765.1 Magallana hongkongensis | reverse complement strand
TTTACAACATGACACATCACTGCTATAAATACAGGTACCATGATGGCAACACAGGACATATCACTCACCCGAGTAACAGATTTCTTTATGTGTACATGCAAATGCAGCTGCAAATTTATCAAATGATAATATGGTTATAATATACAGAAAATCTCAATATAAAAACCTAATAATCAGGATAGAAAAATTAACTACTGATCAAATCGATCAGCATTATGCTATAAATAAGTGACTGTGACTCCTGTTTCCAAATAAGTATTAATGGGTTTTTAACTTTAATGTTTGTTGTCTCAGACAAAACAGGAGATATAACTTCCTTTCTTGACAGGATAAGACATCTCACGTCTAAACCCTTCTTTGCTATTTATGTGGTCTCCAGCATATTCCACTAATACACATCTATCACAGAAAACGTTCCCAATTTCACCTATTATGAGTTAAATCATTCACATAAAAAACTGTCCATAATGTAAGAAACTCTAGATTCACCTGCGCTAACTTTAGATCATCCGATATCTGACATAATGATAGATTTTAAGTTATTTTGTTATGGACTGAAAAAAAACATGTCTTCTTTAAATGTGTGTTATTTCTCGTAAGAATACATATAAAGCTTTCAGATAGAATGTCAGCAAGGACTAGAACTGTACCGCTATTCTATTTTCTCAATTAGATACTGGGTTTCCTTACTTTGCTATATAATAGATACTTGTACATTTATTTAGTTACGTGCAATTTAAGAAATCCTAATGAAATTAATATTTGAACTTTGCCGTCGCATCTCCGCACTTTCGCTCCTTCGCCTTCGCAACTTCGCACTCCTAAAGGCGAGAGTGCGAACGCTCGAGTGGCCCCAAACGAAACACCATAAATATTTTAAGGACTAAGCCAAATGCATCATATATCACAAATGGACTTGATTTCATGCATTTAAGTTTCACCATTGTAATCATAAAAATAATCAAAAAGTAATCATGATAGCGATTACAATACTTTTTTCAAGAGTAATGTACTTGTAATCAGAAAAATGTATGATTAAACCCACTCCATTCTAAATGCCGTCATAGTATAAGTTTGAACTCAAACCTCGTTAATTCATCCGTTTTAAAATGTATTGTTCTTTTAGTTGGTGCTCTTATATCGCATTATAAACAAAATATGTGTTGCCAAAATGAATATGTAAATTAAGAGAAATAAAGACCCTGTCACACCAAGTTGCGTTCCCACGGCGTTTCCACGGCGTTGTAAAATTCATGGAATCGACGTTGGATCGAAAGAAAAATTCTGAAAAAATGTACAATTTTATTTGAAAATTTTACAAGTGAAGATGTCACGGCGTCCTGACTGCGACCGAGGCGTTCTTACGGAGCTCCCACGGCGTGTAACTGCGTTTCCATAGAGTTCTACTTGGCGATTGACTGCGCTCTCGGTGAGTATCCGCCGAGCGCTCATGACGTGCTAGGAGTTTTTACCGCGCGTCCACGGCGTGCTCTGCGCGCTGACTGCGTGTACAAGACGTTCTTTACTTCTTGGTAGGTTAATGTTAATTTGTACAATTGTATAGGAAACAAACAAGAATTTACAACTAGTAAATAAATTATAAAAAAATTGTTTTGTTTTGATGAATAGGTACATTGTAATTGAAACGTAACTAATTCTAAATAATTTGTGAAGGACAAAAATCTTATTAGACAGGTCTACAAAAAAGAACCGTTATTAGTTGTTAGAAAACATAGAAAAGATGTGAAAACATCAGAACAAAATGGCATGAATTCCATCTACGTCCTTGAACAGGTCCTGGAATATTCACAAATGCTACTTTTTACATAGTCATCCACATCAAGTTTGATAATTACTACATCGCTTGCTTTTGTACAACAGCCATTGTTCGAGTTTTCGTGGTCTGGCTGACAACGCACTAGAAACGCCGTGGGAGCGCGGTACAAACGCTAATGAACGCATAAGAAACGTCAAGAGAGCGCGATGATCTCAGCAACAGCTCTTTGGGGTCGCTGTGTGAACGCAGCCAAATGAAAAACAACTCGTTCAAACGCTGTGGATGCGTAGTGAGAGCGCGATAGAGACGCAGTGAGATACCAAAGGACTCCGAGAGGTCTCCGTGCAAGCGCAATTGACTTATCACTGCGTCTACACTGCGATTAGCTGCGTTCCTTGAGCGCGCCAACGAAGCTCTCGTGGTGCTGAAGAAACGAAGTGGGGTCGCCGTGACAGCGCCGTAAGGTATCCAACACCACCAATAGAGCTCCGTTGGTGCGCTCAAAGAACGCACATAATCCCTGTATAGACGCAGTGATAAGTCGACTGCGCTAGCACAGAGACCTCTGTTACAATGCACTTTGAAAAATTACGCACTTTGAAATAAAAATTCAAAGTGCGTTAAATTTGTGACCAAGTAAACGCACTTTGTGAAAAAAAAAATTTTTCAAAGTGCGTTGATATGGTTGATATAAACGCACTTTATAGATAAAATTGTGCAAGATCTAGTCAAAGTTGTTATGATCCTCAAATATGATTCTTAGCTGTTTTATCCTAGTTATGCTCGATAGGACATTGAACGAGAACCCATGAGATTTTTAGCTTTCCTCAATAGCAGTTTTGCAATGAAAAGGCTTGTCGATAAGATCATTTCATGTAATTATTTACATATGAAGAAAAATAGTTCAAGAGTAAATTGAAATATGTACATCAAAATATCACATGAACTGTACAAATTGGTCGTCTGTCTCCTTCCAAATAATTCATCTATTTACATTTTGAATATTTACTTTCTGAAGAAAAAAGAAAATGATTAATTTTGAGGGACACAGTAGCTATCTTATGAGCAAATCGAATGACAAAGTATATCAAATACAATACTATAGTATATTTTTTTAAAATTAATGCAAAAAAGTGCAGGCTCAAATGCTTTTTTTTGAGTTGACATGTTTTAACGGATGTGCATGCAACTATCTTACTTTATATATCGAAATCATTTAATTGATTTGAATTTGAGAAAGATATTTATGCTTAGAAATCTGCAAATATATGTTTATGAAATTTTATAATATTTTTGTAAAAAAATATTTATGAAAATGAAAAACAAGAATTGAAGATATTTTTTAAACTGCAAATAAGTCGTTACTTGCATTAAACAATTGCTGTGCAATCATATTTCAACAAGAAATTGAAACAATATAGTGAAATTAAAGAAACAATTGGAAAATCTTAAAATGGAACCGATCCCGATTGTAATTAAACTGATCCAGCGTCCCGTTTCACAAAACTATCTTATGACTAAGATTTGTCATAAGACCAAAATTTGTCATAAGATCTCATCATAGCTGTTTCACAAAACTGTCATATCTTATGATTATCTTAAGATCTGTCTGTATCTTATGACAACCAGATACCTGTCTTAAGTCCAAACTTAACATGTCATCAACCTATATTTTGGTTCAGCCGAGAAGAGCCAGTATATAATTCGAGTGTGCATGACTTTTCGCAGCTTTTATTTTCATGCAGTCGTTTGTACGAAGATATATTAACTTTCATTAGTCAAAATTATTCATAACATTTATGTGTTCAAAAAATTGTGATTTTTAAGACATTTATCGGATAAAATGCTAAAATGGCGCTAAGATATCATCGTGCTCTGGTATTGCAAACTACGCATGAAACCGAAGAAAAAAGTATCATATGACTCGCTCGCATATTTGAAGGCGGTCGTGGATTTTTTTTCTAAGAATCGAGTAACATCAAAAGAAACATGTTAAACTAGCACTCTATAATTTTATATCAAAAGTACAAAAAAATAAGGAAAATAAATCTTTTGTGTATATCTAGCATATTTACATAGGATGTTATGGTAAAAATTGATAACTCTTGAGACGCCCCCCAGGAGATCTGGATGGTTAATACATTTTTTTAAATCTCAAAACAATAGATAAAGTAGTAAAAAAATATGAATCAAAATATCTATGGTAGAGATAATTAAATTATATCCCGGTAAGAAAAGAACGGGTATTTAGAACCTTGGACTATATCAATGATATATTGTAAATATAATGCAAATATTATTTGACAAGTTGCTCGGATATGATGGTAACGCTTCTGTGACCGTGCTAGAGACTAAGACGTCACCCCACCCCACCCTCCAGCTCTTGAAATTGATGTGTCCCAAATGATGCTTTTTTTTCTCTCGTCAACTGGTCTTAAGCTAGACGCCGGTGGTAAAATTCCCCCTCCTGGCTTCTTCTTTTATCTACAATTCAGAGCCATTTTCTTCTCTTATACTTCTCAGGCATGTCCAGTTTTACTATTCATCTGCCGACCTTACATACACTGATGCATATACTTTAGATACTTTTTCAGTGCAAATCTGTTATCTAAAACTATCCTTTTTTCTTTCAATCTCGTCGGTTAAGTTTGACACAAATTTTTTAGACTGCACGGACTTCTAAGTTTTTACCTGTTGAATGGTCTGAGTGCATTCGAACAAATCTATTGTTTGTGCAGACACAAATGCAGCGGTAAATCGAGTAATACTAGGACTATAATTTAATTCATGAAAATAATGTTTATTTCTCAAGTTCGATATATGATCTAATATATATTTTATTTATATTTAAGTTTTTATGACAAAATTTTATCATATGTTATACACCTTAATACATTGTATAGCAATAACATCCCCCGTGGTAAAAGACATTCTGTTGGTACAGAATCAACTATTATTTCAGAGCAAAAATCTCATTATACACTATCTAAAAAAAAAAAAATATATAAGCAAAAAGAAAACAGTCTCCGTGCAAGTATTTCACCTTTTTAACAATTCGCAATAAAAATATTAATATATGCAAGCATGAGGTGTGTTTTAAGAATTGTCTTAAGATTTCTAACTTTTAAGATAGTTTTGTGAAACGGAAGTGATAGATCTTATGATTGTCATAAGTAAGATCTTATGATAATCTTAATATAGATCTTATGATAGATCTTATGATAGTTTTGTGAAACCCAGCCCAGAACGAAATCACATAAAGTTAGAATGTATTACAATTTGGCTAAAATTTCAGGTTGTTTGGATTTTAAATGGTTTGGCCATTTACTGACTTTATAATGCATATCAATTACTTAGAATAAACTGCATTATTTTGTAAAATTTCAAATTAAAAATAATTCTGATCGGGATCAGTGTTTTTCAATCGGGATCGGTTCAAATTAACATTTTGATAAATACCTATTTTTCCAATTTTCGTTTCAATTTCTTTGTAATATATCATTGTTTAATAAGTACTTTATGTGACTATATCTTATTCGTTAAATTTTATCCATAGATTAAAAAGATATAAAAGAATTACAATTTTGATTTTCAGAAATATTCATTAGATTAAAAAATCAAATACTTGACCAAACAATCTTTGGCATGTATTTATTCATAATCATATTACACATTAATTGACACCAAGTGTTAAGCTCTAAAATACATTGTCCTCAAAAAAGTTTTTCCTATTTCACTGAAAAAATACAAAAAAAAAAATCATATAAAATAACTGAAAGCCGATATTGATCTCTGTTTTGTGGAATCATATTTCAAAAATGATTCTCTATCGATCCATCAAATAAAATGTTGGTGTGTCGAGGAACCTTAAAATAAAATGCATTGCCAATTCTGTTGCAAGTACTTAAGTTACAATAACCTTCACTTCTTTGAACACTACTTCACATTACTCCACATTCCTTCATTCACAGAAAGATGATGATTTGTAGTTCTAAATTTAACTACTAGTAATATTTTTCTTAATTTACTGGGCAACAATAATAACTATCGTTCACATTCAAAATTTTTTTCATAAATTATGTACATGTATATAACTTTCTTGGGTGATTTTTAAATATCATTAAGCAAATCTCCCATAAAACAAAAATAATTGAAAATAAAAAATAAGTTTTAGAAAAATATAAGGAGATCTTGTTAATTTCCATGAAACCATCAATAGATGTATATTTACTAACCCCCCCCCCCCTCCTTAGAGGTACTGTTAACTAATTTTTATTCGCGTGCGAGAAATTTTCGCAAGGTTCGATAGAGCCTCGTCATCGTGAATATTTCTCGCCGCGAACCAGTCCTTTTCGTATGGTTGTTATAACAACACAGGTCTAGATAATGCTTGGTCGCGAAAATAAATTGTCGCGAAACAGTTTTTCAGAGTTAAATCGCGAAATAAAGTCGTCGCGAATAAAAGTTAGTTTACAGTACATGTATGTAAACAACTCCACAGATTACATCTTTGTCAATATTAATAAAAACCCTGCTTTACTATAACCACATGCTTTTCCAATATCTCTGATAGCTACAATTATCTCTCCGATCTAATGTTCGAAAGTCTGCATCTTCATGTATTTTTCATATACATGTAGGTTACAAAGCTATGCATTTGGATAACATCAGAGTCATCTATTTTGGTTTCTGTGAAACTAACAATATCATAATCAGTAATAAGATTTACAAATTCATTGTAATTAAGTATATTCAATTATACAAAGTTAAGTTTACACCGAGTCTTGTGACATTGGGTCTATTCCCCAACTGTTGAATGATCTTTTTTCTTACGTTTTGTTATGCAGTTATAAGTTGTTCTTATTTTCAAAATTCATAATTACGCATAAATGTTTTCACTTCTTTCATTTGATCAAAACATTCACTCAGTGACTGATTTACACCAATATGTTGATAAATCAATCACAATACAGTCCACGTGTATAGAAGGAACTTTGCAAAGAAAAAAAGGAAACAAAAGATATGACATGCATTACCTTCAAAAGACACAACACACAGTCATTAATTTCCTCTACTGAAAAGAAAAACTTTAGTATATGTGCATAATAAAATTTTTGCGATTTTCCGTGTTCTGCCCATCAAATAAATGAAGTTCTAAATAAAGTGCTACGAGTATGGGTTTTAAATCCTAATAATATATCAATTGAAAACCAGTGTACTTAAGGAGACATATTTATAATAATCGATCAGACGTTGTTGTGGGTTTTTTTAAATCTACAAAATTATAACGAGATAAAAATGATCAATTGTAGATATGAAATAATCCTATATAAATTTAGAAAAATTCTTTGATTTTTCAGGAAAAAATTTGAAAGTACATAAACATGTAAAAGTTTTTTTTCTTATTACATTTGCAGAATAAACTATACGAGGGTTGATGCAAAAGTGGTGTCATAGATGCGATGAAATCGTAAAAAATCCGCGTAAAGTGACAAAAATTCGTACTTGGCAATATTTACCTACAATGAATGTCAATTCAGATCTGACAATTTAAAAATTGATAATGTGCTGTTTGGAGCTGTTTGAATCATGATATATGCTCTGAAATAAAAAACTTAAAATTTAACATGTTATAAACATCTTTTTAATTATTCAACAACGTTTAATTTAATTTCTAATTCGAATTAAAATTTTGATTTTGACAAATTTTGATACATCGCTTAACATTATACAACGCCCAGGAGAAGCGCGGTGCATTTGTGGCGTTACTTTTGGAAAAATCTTTGTATCTTTGAAGTTGACTTTAAGGAATTAAGACTTCTTTAAATTCAATTTGAAATGAAATAAATACGTTTACATAGTGCATATTCGTCAGATGAAAATGCTTATATTTTGATGTGCATGTCGAAGTCACATGACCATTATATGTATAAGCATTGACGTGCAGGTTCCCGTCGATGTCAATTAAAATCTCATTAAATAAAATTCATTAAAGATGCTTTGCATTTTCGGGTTTTATTCTAACAAAATGAGATTGCCCAAAATTACATTATGCATTATTACCTGTATAAGGTATTAATAAAGTGATGATAGATACAGCAACCATTCAGTTTGTTATACATATGCATGTATATGGTATTGTAAATGTCTACATACTTAATAATTACTCAATTATATTGTCGAGGAATATGCCAATGACATCGATAATTCATTTTTCTCCCGTATCTATATATTTTATTAAATTTTACCATTCACTTTAATAAGAGTGGGGCATGGTCATCTTACTTAGCAAGGCAATTTTCTCAGACAGAGTTTCAAATAGTTCAAAGTTGCGAAATCGAACCCCAGGGTGTTTTGATGGTTATTTTTATATGTGTAGCAGAGAAAGGAAAAAACTGTTTTTGGATTTCGGTCGAGAAGCTGACGTGTTAAACTGTTTTTACACGGGTTTTGTCCATGTTAATACATTTCATATCGTTCATCATGCATAAATCAATTTTGAATTGCGTCTCAACAACTGCTTGTGCCCCCATTTATGAAATTGATTAGATACAAGTATCTTCTATTCATAAGATTTTTCTGATACAGTAATGTTATATTATGAAGATCTTTCAAGTATATTTTCTATCATTTTTCCATTGCAATCCGATCGCAGATAATTCGCCGCTATATATTTACTTGATACATGAATAAAACAAAAGGCTCAATTACATATAGAAATAACTAATTTGAAACGAAACGGGAAAATCACATAGAAATTTTCAAAACGGGATTTTGTACTCAATGTTATATTTTAAGCACACGTAAATACACAAAAATATAAACTACATCTGAATATTATAATGTAAACGTATATTTAGCTGCAACTTGACCTGCGTATACAAAGAAATGATATATACAGGCCGTGAGTGTTTTCCAATCAATATTGCTTATTGAATTTGTTCAATAAAAATATGCTTAAAATAAATCGGTCAAATAAGTCATAGACGGTGTGATGTTTTTTGCTGTTTCGATTTAGAATAGCTGATCGAAATCTTCGTCTTTATTAAAGAATTGTTCACCTAATGAAGTGGTAGAATGATACTATTTGATTCTTACAGCATGACAATAAAAGGAATGGTAATGACGTACTTGTGGGAAAAATGTTCATTTAAACAGCTTGATGGTCATCAAATTACCCTTATTTTATAATATTCAATATCTTACTGTAAATCCTTAATTTTAAAAAATGTAGCTCCAAAACTGTTTTGTTTGAATATTCATTTTGATTTCTGTCTTTAAAATGAGCTTTCCCTTCCCAGGTTTTTTTTAAAAACATTATCATAAAACCCTAAGAACCTACGCTTTGTGTTGACTTAAAGATCATACCTAATAAAACGTATTCAATTTTCAGTAAAGTATTAAGAATATTTGATTTTGGTATCAGGAGAAGTCGTACCCTGGAGAGCCCGTACCCCGGAGAACTCGTACCCTATTGTTAACTTTATATTTTCCTGTTATCAGCTGGTTATACAGATGTATAAATACTATACACGAATAGTACATATTCAATTTACATATTTAATAGCTCTATTTATTTCATAGCACTGTCGAATTTTACTCATTGCTTTTATATTGTTCGTTAACCTGTAGCAAAGTGTTTATATTACCGTAAAGTCTATCCATATTATACTTAATTATGATAACACATATGTTAATACACGGTCAAGCGTAGTCAATTATTTTTAGTATTTTTTACATGTACTTGCTAGTGTATTTCAAGCTACTTATAACAGTTGTGAATTTTGTAGATAAAATGCATATCATTCATAATTTTAGATCATTATCAAATTAGAAATCTATTCATATTGCTAGAAAATGTTTCGTTGAAAATTGCGTGTACAGAAATTCAAACTAACTATGTCTGAAATTAGGGTCTTTATACAGCAGTGTAAATTATTATGGAAAAAGTGTCAATCAATCAAAATATTCAAAAGAAAAATACAGTTACAGTAATTTTTATATTACACGTATAATACTATAATTACTATACTATGGTGTTGACAACGGAATTCACAGTTTGAAGTACTTCATTCTAACTTCACCAATAGTCACAAAATTACTGTTATTTCGAAGATTTTTCTGCACATTGCTATATAACGTCCGTAAGAATAGATAATAGTCCTGCCCGCGTAATTTTTGAATGGCTCGATCTCGAATGTAATGCTGAAAAAAGAACCGGCATTTATATTTAAGACTTGATTTATTATAGATAATGAACCTTAGTCGTAGATAATGAATGCTTCTTTGGGCTATCACACAGATTTAGCGGTCATAAATGCGACACATTTAAAATATCAAAAGATGTACCGTTCATTTGATGTCCACATCTCAAATCTTGTCTAGGTCCCCTTTGAAGTCATTGAACGTACAGTGTATATTTTAAATCAACTTTCTTTAGATTTCTGTATTAGGTTAAAAGGACACACACACATTTACGGTGAGGTAAACAACTGAAATGAATTCAAAGATTCAGTTTTTAATCTTAATTTTTTTTGTTTCAGTAGATGCTTGTTCAGAGGTTTTATATTTTGTCACCATTATAAACGTATACAGCTGCTACCATAATCATGACAATGATTCTCTTTACATACGTATACATTCGAGAGAAATGGGGAGCACAATTTAGGATAAAAGTTTTCAGCATTCAGATTTGAAGTTTTGTGAGTTACCGGTATATTATTACACCATTTCAAATCGTTCATGTTAATCAAAACTACTACCGGGTATTATTATTGATCGAATTTTCACTGTTTTTATATATATAGCTGTCTACTTTGTCATCATATTATTATGTTAATACATACGCTGATTTTTTTGAAAATTCTTTCGAGACTGCAGTAATAGTTTGTTGAAAGAAAAGGAGAGGATGCTTCTTTATCCTGATTTGTTTAGAGTACTCGCACATAATTTGTCAACATATTATCGCTTAAAATTCTCGTAGATCAAAGAAGAGATAGATCATTAAAGATCCTGTAGTTCAAACAGTAAAGGGATTTTTACACAATAATAACACCATAAATAAGGTTCTAAAATTGTATTTTGTTTAACGAGGGAGATATTTAATTATCATATTAATAATTAAGCCGTGTTTTGTTTTGTTTTTTCCAAAGAAACAATGAGTGCAGTATATTACTTAACGAATAGTGCTGTCAATTAATCAAACACTTTAAGATCAGGGTTTTTTTTTTACAAAAATGGAACGGTGATATCAACAACTCCAGTAAAGGAATTACATGTACAATTTTTAAAACATGATTAAATGTATGTGAAGAATATACCTTAATTCATAACGTAGAAGGAAGATAGGTGAATAAGGCGTGTACAATGCCGATATGAGGACATATAATCTGTTAAAAATATATATCAGAGCTCAGAATCTTGTGTACGAATTACCGGAAAACTTACAAATTGGTTTGAATGCAAAACTGGTGTCAAACAGGGAGATAACGTATCACTCACGTTGTTTTCTATTTTTATTAACGATTTAGTACAGGAAATCAACAATATGAATTTGGGGATAGAATTGGGTAATCGCAAACTGTCCATTCTGTTATATGCAGACGATATTGCCTTGGTAGCAAACTCTCCAGAAGATCTACAAACTATGTTAAATAAATTACATTAGCGGTGTAAACGGTGGAGAGTGCTTATTAACACTAACAAATCTAAATGTTTACATTTTCGTAAAAATAGGACAAAAGAAACCAGTTTTAACTTCACTATCGGGTCAAATAAGCTTGAAAAAGTTGATAATTATAAGTATCTAGGAGTTAAATTTACACATACGGGTAACTTTACTCTAAATGCAGAAAATCTTGGCAAAGCAGGGGGGCGAGCCCTTGGAAAAATTATATCGACTATTCATAATAATAACGATTTTAGGTTTAATGCCTATGAGAAATTGTTTTACTCCTGTGTGATACCAGTTTTGGATTATGCATCCAGTATCTGCGGTTTCAAAAAATTTCAATCAATTGATAATATTCAAAATAGAGCTATTCGATATTTTATGGGGGTTCACCGTTTTGCGCCAACATTGGCTATTTATGGAGACACTGGATGGATACCTAGCCAACTCAGACGATGGATAAATATGATCTGATTTCGGAATAGAGTGTTGTCCTTTGACGAGGAACGAATTACAAAAATTGTATTTGAATTTGATTATAATAGATATAGAAATAACTGGTGCTGTGACTTAAAAGAAGTTTTTCATATTTTAGAATTAGATAATTACTTTGAATCAAAGTTGATGGTGGATATAGATTTAGTTCAATCAAAAATACACTTACTATTCAAACTGTTGGAGTAATGAAATACTTAACATCTCTAAATTACGTACTTTCGTAATATTCAAAACAGTCTTTGGAAGAGAAAATTACTTATTTTTAGATATGCCTAAGTATTTACGATCAACTTTGGCTCAATTTAGATGTGGTATTATACCAATAAGAATTGAGACTGGAAGATTTCAGGGGGAACCTATTGAAGAAAGAATTTGTGTTTTTTGTTCCAATAGAAGTGTAGAAGATGAATTTCATTTTTTATTACATTGTTCTTTGTATAACGATTATCGTAAAATACTGTTTGAAAATATTGGTCTTAATCAGTCAGAAGAAATTTCAGATGATGAATTATTACGTTTGCTCATTGTCAATTATCCTCGTCAGTTTGCCAAATATTTATACTCCTCTATTAAGAGAAGACAATCAATTTTATTTAAGTAATGAGTTGTAAGCAAATATATAAAAATAATACTTATACCCACTGATATCCCAGAACTCCTTAAAGATTTATTTGTTGTATTATGTATTTAAACATGTATTTTTTGCTTTTTTGTCCTTTTGGTGTTTTTTCCCCATCTTGCATTGCGTTCTTTCTTTTATGTATTCTGTACATTATTGTATACATTATTGTGTTTAAAGTGACATATAGGCCCAACGGGCCGGGTGTTGACCTTTGGAGTTTTTCTTTCTGTCATTTTACAATGTACTGTAAATACACATGTCACTATAAAAATAAATTACTTACTTACTTACTATAAGATACTGTATAATTAAAACATAAAAAAATCTGATAATTTTATTTTTAAAATCAGAACAATGTATATTTAACATAACATCGACTTGTAACCCTTAAATAAATGTTAAATGTTAAATACTTTAAATATGTTGCTTTACATTAGCGTATGCGTATCAACACCTCAATATAGTGTCATTTTTAGAACTTCGATACCTTTTCTTTCATAGAGTGGGTCTGAGCTCCATATTTTTGTCATAGTCTAAATAAGGACTGATGGAAATTAAACCGATTTTAATCAATAGATGGCCCACTATACCTTGAAAATGTCATTTTGTATCCCTTTAGAAAAATAATACATGGAGAATTGGGATACTCCCAATTAGAATTGAAACGGGACGATACAAGGGGGGGGGGGG
>WFKH01011581.1:43605956-43619231 GCA_016163765.1 Magallana hongkongensis | reverse complement strand
TTATTGGACACAGTATATAACATATTTGAGTTTGAAGGAGACATATTTATATAAATATAAGTCTAAACAGCTCAGAAATACCATCATCATCATCATCATCATCATCACGTTATCTGTCCGGTGTCGTTTCATAAAAAGTTCACCCTGTAAAATGGACCTGTATAAATGTTAAAATTTAGGATCTACCTTTGTTCTAAAAAGGTCCACCTCGAAAAATAAGAATTGCCAAACAAAAAAATGTCTAGGGTAGGCCCAAAATCGTTATTTATATCTTTTCAATTTTAAGTCTTTCGTTTCAAAATAATACATATTAGGGTATTTTTTGTAATTAATTTAAAGCGAATGTGTAGCATATACGCCAACAAGCTATGGCGTTAATCGTTTGGACAAGGAAAATAAGAGATTGAAAACAAGAAAAAACAATTAACAATAAGACACCTATAACTATTTCTGTTAAAAGAGTACAAGGTACTAGTATAATGTCAATTGTTACAGAGTTTCTATATGTTCCTTGCATATATGTCTGTGTTGTTTAAGATTTGGTATTTATTTTCATTGCTTCTTCTGTGTATTTTGTATAAGTGTTTATTTCCATGATCATCTACCGGTACAAACCACCGTACATACACCCTGCAGCTAGGTTTTAAGGGTAGACACATGTAGGCATTTGACTGTTGAAAAATTATTTGTAAAAGTGAGCCCTTTTCTGCTCATGTGCAACTTTTCAATATGATACGCATTTATTATCCCAAATCATTTTTATCAATTATTCATTAACAATACAATTATGACGCTACCTGTAAGCAGAATTATTGCTTTTTTTTATTCACCTGAAGGAAAATGTATGGTCTAATGTCCGCCACCAATGTTAAACACACTATTCTATCGTTTTATTTCTAAATATAATATTTGCTATCCCCTTGTGTAATATTATGTCTGCCTGCATTGATCTGGAATTATTTTAAGAATGAGAATTACATGTATATATACACTTTCTTTTGCAAATTACACTGATCGTATTAAAAATAAACATGTATATACACAATCTCGAAACGTTGAAACGTATGTCCGTCAAAAATTCGGAAAGACCGTATCATGTCCGACGCGAAAATTTATAGCATAATGTTTGCAAATAGGAATGCACGATCAAATCGTAAGTCGGGACATTATGTCCGCTACTTATATTTTGAAGAGTTCGATTAACGCACATGATGAACACGCTAAAAATTGTGAAAAATCGTGACAAAATGTCCGCAAACAGGAAATGCATGTTTAAATCGTAAGTCCTAACAATATGTCCGACATTATAAAGTGTTCTCCTATTTTCTAAAAGTCGTAACAGTATGTCCGTAGCCTTAACTTTTGGAGAAAATCGTATTATGTCCACGCTAAAAATTGTGAAAAATTATGGCATAATGTCTGCAAACAGGAAATATGTCGCAACATTATGTCCGCCATTAAAAAAAATGTTCCCTATATAACTTTTTTTAAAGTCGTAATATTCTGTTTACCGATTTTAAATTTTGAAAAAAAAATTGTTTTATACCCACGTTATAAATTGTGGTATAATGTCCGACATCATGAATGTATGATTAAATCGTAAGTCATAACGACTTACAATTTAAACATACATTCATGTCAGACATAACGTCCGACATTTAAAAGTGTTCTCCTATTTCTAAAGTTACGCCGCATTAACTTTTGTAAAAATCGTAAATAATTATGACCACGCTAAAAATTGTGGCATGATATCCGCCGACTGTAATGTATCTCATAACATTATGTTCGCAATTTAAAAATATTCCCCATATTTTTTAAAAGTCGTTACATTATGTCCGCCACTTTAAAATTTTGGAGAAATCGTATTATGACCACGCAAAACATTGTGAACATTGTGGCATTATGTCCGCCAACTTGATTGTATGTTGTAACATAATGTCCACAATTAAAAAAAAAAGATTCCCTAGTTTGTAAAAGTCGTAACATTATGTCCGCCGCCTTTAAATCTTGAAGAAATCATATTATGCCCACGCTAAATATTGTGGAAATTTGTGGCAAAATGTCCGCCAACAGGTATGTACGTTTAATCAAAAACTATAGTTATAAGGTATTATATATGGCAAAATCTGTATCAGGTCGTACATGGACCTGAGGGCTGATGTTGGTGTCTTAAATATTATGAAATGTATTTTATTTCGCATTTATGATTTGTGTAACTTGATGGGTATGCCATTTTTGGCCGTTGTCAGACATGTTCTGGTTGCTGTAATGAGGTAGCTTTTCGAGAAATGTGAAAGGCCCTTAAAAGGGCCGTTTATTGTCTACTCCAAGGAGCGACTCTTTACTGTCTTGCTTATGGAAAGGAGGAATATGACAGTCCCAGCATCGTTGAAATGGATTGCGTCTGGAAGGTAGTGTCTGGGAAACCTGACGTCTATTCTGATGAAGGTTCTGCCGAGGATTTTCTTCATCTTATTGTTGACGGTTCTCCTTTTAGCGTCAAATTCCTCTTGATGTAGAGAAGAACGGAATTTTCCCCTGGAGACTATCTCCGTGAAAAAATCTCGGGTTGTCGGGGGGTGAAATTTCTAATTCTGGTGAAGAGGCTTGTCAGTTGTCAGACAGTCGACGACAGTAGACGGCTCTGCTCCACTGGAAAGGTCGTTACCAGTTGTGTTGTACGCCATCAGGAAACACAGATTTACCTTCCAATAAGGACATAACATTTTCATTTAAGTAAATTTGAGGACAGAAATTATAAAGGGTGCTTAGCAGATGTTCGAAATGTATTGATACCTTCATTAAAGTTAAAAACATGTTGAAATTGTTATAGATAACAAGTGACAAAATGTTGCGCTGAATAAAAAAAGGTAAATCAGCAAAATGCTTTCGGTTTACCGTTTCGGGAAAAATTTGCTTACGCTGACATAATCACTAGGCGTGAACTTCTTAGGAGGGCGAACTATTGACCGTAAATGAATTGGTAATAATACTGGAGGTTCCTCGTCAAAATTTGAACCCTTTACCAAATCTGTAATTTGAATTAAAGAAGGCGGATCAATATAAAATGACATATTTAGGCTTGGAGGGGATAACCTGTCATGGTCTGTGGAATTGAGCTCGTTTCTGTCGGAGACTGCTGTTGGGGATGCTGATGAATCTAACACTGATAGGAGAGGGGCATCAATGTGTTCCCCTTCTGTGTAACATGGGGCGCTGTCTAGATGGCTGCTTTGAGCGGAAAATGAACTGTCGTCTGTAGATAAATGTAGGTTCAGAACTGAATCTGTCGAATAATTTGTTGGTTGAATAACTTCCTGAAAAGAATGGTTAAAAAAATCACTGCTGTTGTCTGTGATATTGTGATTTGAAATCATATTTTTGTTTTGAATACACGTTATATTAACATTTTGAACATTAACTGCACTATTAAAAACATCCGACTGCATGCCTACTTTTGGCTCTAATCTAATAAAATGAAACTCGAACTCATGACCCAGATAATTATGCAAAAGATGTTCCCAATTTTGAGGATTGAAAGGTAAAATGTAATTTAAGTCGGACTGGGAGCTCGACACGATACCTATTGCGATGTTAAACGCGTTTGCTATGGCTGTTATGCAGATGTGATCGCCCCTTTCGGTACCTAATATGTCCTCCAAGTAGGTGTCCCAGTCTAGGTTAGGAACGAACTGAGAGAAGCGGTCGCCGGCTGGTGTTTCGGGATTTTTGGAAAGCCAATTAACCACGATATTTCGGATATCTTGCTGACCAAGATCGGTTTGTAAATGACTTGAGAGCGATTGCGCAACAATGAAATAGACAGCTGCCGTCTTTAGGAATGTTTCCAACAGGAACTAAATCGCATTTCGAATCAAGTCGTCATGGGCTGTATCGCTTATCGAAAGGCTCGGTCCTTTAAGTTGGTTAACTAAATTTTCGGAAAGATAAAAATCCGATATATGAGGGAAATTATGAGACGGCAGCGGACACGGGATTTTGCTTTTGCGGCAACAAAATTTATTGAGTTTGTGTTTGCAGTTGGGGTCCGATTTTCGCGAGCATTCATCGCTGTTACATTCGCACATGGGATTAAATCTTAATTGATGACGTTTTTGCCTTTTTAACAGTTCTTTGGAACGCCAAATCGCAGCTATATTTTGAACGTTTATCTAACGCGACACCCCACCAGAAAACCTAATTTTATAAGAGAACGCGTTGTGTTTAGTAGCGATTACTTTCCCTCTTTCGAAACGGGGCTTAGCTTTATTGTAATTTTTGTGCGTTCGAGATTTTACATACACGTCGTCAACCACGCTGTACACACTAACTTGATGTTTTTTGAAATGGTGCTTTATCATAGTTTTTTCGCGTTTGTTCGATGCCAATAAGGCTGCGTTGCGGACAGCTGATTGCTTTTTTAACTGACTGGAAACGTGGTTCGGAACGCTCGGCCCAAGTCGAGTAGATTTACGCACGCGATTAGATTCCCGGCCGTGATACACGTAAAATGGCAACGCCTTTAACGATGAGTGATACTCTTCATTGCGTAACATCGCGTATTTTGGTAAATATCGAACCCAATTCAAATGGATAGTTTTAAGTAGGTCGTACTTAATCTTTGATTTCCACGATTTTTGCGACGATTCAATTTTACCTTGACTTTGCGGATAATACGGTCGGCTATTGATAATTTGACAACCCAATACCTCGGCCAATTCGGTAACCGTGCCATGAAATTCTCGACCATTATCGCACTGAATAATTTTTGGCGGTCCTTCGCTTTGATAAATGGACTCGAGCGCGTCTGCAATCTCGGTGCTTTCTTTCGAGCGGAGGGGGCGAAGCCATATGTAATGACTGAACACGTCTTTAACCGACAAAATATACTTGTACTCATAAAATTCGGTGTATCGCGACATATCATATGAGTCGATTTGGAGGCGTTCTTGTATCGAACTCGCACGAACAGGTTTCAGAGGAGCTACATTGTCGAATATTGGATTCACGGACTACTTTTCGGGTAGAGATTTAAGAGACGTCTGAACGTTCCGATGTGTTACGCCACTGAATACAGATTTTAGACGATGCCGAATTTTTTTGGAACCCGCGCCTTTGCTTTCCTCGAACGCTTGTTTTGTCGCGAAACCGATTTCACTCGACCTTAAGACCATTTTACCATCAACCATTAATTAAGCGATTTTCCTCTGCCCCGGTCAATGGGTTGTGGCATTTGGCGATGGTCAATGGATAATACATATCGTGACGGCGGACATAACGTGACGGCGGACATAACGTGACACATGTATATGAGAATGATGAACAATTCAATTTTTTCCTCTGTACTTTCATTGAAATAAAAGTAGTTATATTATTTAGTATAAATTATGTGAAAAATTGAATTGATTATTTAATCAGAATTGTTGTCAAGAAGATTTGTACTCCATCAAATGTGTTAAGTGTGCTACTAGTAAACGTAACTAAAACGATATTAATATAACCTTTTAGTTTGAATTAATATTTTATTAACCGCACGTCTTAGTTAAATAAAATAATAAGGAAAGTAGACTGCTGTTAGCACAATATAATATTTTTTGATTACATATGCAATTCTGAAATTAAATCAAATGATTTTTATTCAATAAAACTGACAGTAAAAAAAAATAAATGTACTTTATGATAATGGAAAATGCTATCAGGAAAAGATACAGAATACCCTAGCGTAATAATCTATAAAACACTTTGTGATATATTAGATAAAATATTGATATGTGCTATACACTGAACCAAAGTTCTAAGTGTTCACCCAATATAATGTACTATTGGTTAAATGAAATAAACACATTCGTTTTTCTTGCCGTTGGGGGTGGCTGATTTCCATCTAACTCTTAATGGTTAAGAACGATGTAGCGATCTAGATCTCTGGTTGCGACCTGAGACCTGGACATTTGCTGGATATCATGAGCATTTCCGGTATTATATAGTGCCTTTTCCCCCTAGCCATCTTTCCCCCCGGAAAAATGGCTATATAGCAGTTTTTCCCCCCACGAAAAGCTGACTATATAGTGGGTTTTCCCCCTTTTTATAGCCAGATTACCCCCACGGAAAACCTACTATATAGTAGATTTTCCCCCTTTTTTACATTCCGGTCATGTTTATGGCGGACCGTTCGTGGCAATAATTTGCAATAACTGATATAATATTGATTTCTCATAATAAAGGATAATTATGGCATTTATTAATACATAGAATGAAATACATGGTTTTTTCACCCCTGATATGAACAAAGGCACGCGTCTTCATAACATTCCTGTGTCATCACCATTTATTTCACCTTTTGTTACACTTTTTTGGAACACCTTTTACACGGATTTCGGAATACCTCGAATCTTTTTCATCTAATCGATGCTTATCTACAGTTTTGACTTCGACGTTATGAGATTGACATTTTTCACAGAACACGTCAGTCTGAGAATACATTTGAGTGAAAATACGCCGGTTTGGAACTTTAATTTTCCCATGTATTATCATTTATGCATAAGCTCCTCCCAGGAAACTAACTGACCAATCTTGACTTAATTTTGTAGAGGAAGGGAATAAGAAGTGGAAATGTATTACTCCCTTCGTCCAAAAGGCTATTAATTTTAAATTAATACCGTTAGAATTGACGATCTTAAATATAATCATATATTTCTACTTCTAAATATCAAACGAGAGACAGGGTGCAATGATATGACGAGAAACTGAATTGTTTTACTTCGATTGATGGGGTTCTAAATCATGGGTAAGGGGTATTATAATTGATTATGTATTAAAGGCAAGTGTAAAGATAGTATTTACAATTTTGTTTTAAAGTCACGCATATTCATATTCATGTTTTTAAGCATATTTTTTTACGAAAGGCGAGGTTTTATGATGTAAACATGTTTTTAAAAAATGAAATGGCTTCACAACCAGAACAAAGTCGGTATCTTTGCTGATTACTTTGGAAAATGTGAAATGAAGCCTGAACTAACCTTATGTATATATTATCATTCACTGCGTGCTAATTTTTCCGCTTTTTATTTTGCAACGTGATTTATAAATATACAATTTTGAAAACGATGCCATATAAAACAAGATATACGATTCACTTACCTAAAAATCTTATCATATTATTTATTTCATATTTTTGCAATAAAGATTTACTTGTGTACCATATTATTTCTTCGAACAATGAAACAAGGGTAATTAGAAATAAAAACTAACACATATTTTGTGATGAGCTGACTTGTTTTTTTTAATATAAGCTTGTTCTTCTAAGAAAAAATAAGAAGTCGTATATCAAGTGCGCTTTTGTTGGTTATTTATTTTTATTTTTCGGTTGCTACTTTTATGAATGAAAATTTATTGATTTATTAATCTAGTTATTTATTATATCATTAGTCATCTTATGAATTGATTAAATGTTTTTAAAATTTTTGTTCGTAAATTTAAAAAGAAAAGCAGAAATAAACGTAATATTCAACCATTCTGATAAAGAAATATATGAGTGAGTGTGTATTCTTAAATGATGTTTTTACTTTTAAATGACCGTAAAAATATGGTGATGTTGTCATCTCCAGTTTTTAAGATATGGGGCCCTGAAAAATACACTATTCATTATAATTGGATTTCAAGCATCGGGCTCGGAAACATCAAGGGCCCCTACCCTGGGGGCTAAAATTTTCAGGGTCATCTACTAGTGGTAAACCACTGCCACTGTGAAAATATGGTGATGTGGTCATCTCTAGTTTATGAGATATGGGACCCTAAAGAATATGTACTACATTCATTATAATAGGATTTTAAACATCGGGCTCTGAAACATCGGAAACAAAATTTCTCTAAAACAGAGGTTAAGCCTGGATAAAATTTGCACAGACAGACAGACGGACTGATAGATTTATTAAAAAATTCTCAAAACATTTTTCACTTACAAATTCAGAACACAGAATTATGCATATAAGTGTATATCTTGTAAAACCAAGTACTTCTTTTTCAATTAATTACCTAAATCAAGTTCTGTGTATAATTCAATTACACACATGTTCAATTTTCAGCATTATCTATAAAAACTAATAAATCGGCAAAACGAAACTTAACCTGTACAGATGAATGCAGATATATGCAACGTGGGAGTGTAGAAACATTGATTTTAATCCTTACTGGGTTTCCATAAGTATTTTTGTATAAAATCTGAACCAAAAACGTGAGGGAGAAACCCTACTATGGGGGAAAAGCTACTATATAGTAGCTTTTCCCCCCGGGGGTAAAGACTACTATATAGTATGTTTTCTGGGGGGGAAAAAGCTACTATGGGGGAAAAACTGCTATACAACACCGTTTGGTTGAGTTTCCCTCAGTTCTTTTGGATTGTTATTAGTTGTCGATTGAAATGACGATACACTTATACAATAGCATTGAAGAAATATGTTAAAATAACTTTTTATACGGATTGCCAAATATTTAAAACAATATCGAGGCCGAAATGAACAGTAGATTTTAAGTGTGTACAACCTGTCGTTGGAACAATCCAGACACTAACATTCCAACGGCTCTGGTGTTTTACACTATGGTCATTCTGCACTTTTAATTTAAGTGTTTTTTATTTGAGACTATTATTAAAGACTAATGTCAATCGCGAAAAGATGTCATTAATATGACGCACGTGATGAAAAACACCAATTTCTTGTTTTGAGGTTTGGTTACGGGCAATTGATTTCAATCTCTATTGTTTGTTTTTATCTGGCTATTGTTGAGAAGACATTTCGGTTACAAAATTATGAAAATTTCATATCATTTTATACCATGGTTTTCAAATTATTCTATTTATCAGATGAACATTTAGAAGTTTTGTAAAGTGTATTTAATAATATAATCCTCAAACACACACACTCAAGATTACAATAATTATAAAAACAAATTGAATCTCATCAACGACAATCAATGTACATTTTACTTACAGTCAATTCATGTGTAAAAGAATATCAAAGATTTGTTTACAAAGTCAATTCTTCAATGAGTGAATTTTCTTACGTAACCTGTATCATTATCTATTACAAGGAGTCTTGATTTAATCTACACAGTGTACCAAATCAGATACTCGGGGTAGCTCTGGTTTCTGTCGTATACCACAAACTCTCGGTGGGAGAAAGCTCCACCATTGGCCATTACACTATCATGAAGTTCTTGGTGTTTCAGGCACACGTTTGTGGTGCAGACTTTGCACGGAGGACGCTTGAATCTGTTTTCTTTCTGAGTCAGAAAAATGTCTCCCAATCCCATTCGAATCAGAAACATTGGATAACGGTTTTGCTGGTCACAACCTGTAAAGAAATAGTTTCTCATCATATGGATGTGGTATTGATTTAGAAATATCAATATAAATTATTTTGAAAAGAATTCACTTAAAAGAATTTACTAGCATACTGAATTAAGTAGAGCGTCAAGTTTGAGAAATTTCAATGTAAGCTTTCTGTTACCGTCTTTTAACCAAACAAATTTAAATTACTAATATCAGATACTGCACCTGCATATTGGTGTGACTTGTTTGCTTCCTCTGCTCCATAGACCCCTGTCCCCAATCTTCCTCTTGTATTTGCTAATCTACTATCAAGCCCTTGCCCGCAAATGACATTCACAAGATCAGGTTTTGTTGCATGGAAAAAGTAATACTCATTGATCTCGGAATGGGTGTGTTTTGTCACTTGTTTATTTAAAAACGTCATCACCTTCACCGGCCCATTAGATTGTGGAATTTCGTCCGGCGACTTGAAAGTGCCCTCGACAGTAACTTTTCGAAATAATCTCTGACACTCATCTCCATACTTCATAAACAAAGAAGCATTTTCTGTTCTTTGAATACTAACAACCTGCGCGTTTGTATGTCCTATTGTATTTTGGAAAGCATTTTCAATACAGTTGTAAGTTTGCTGGTCAGGAGTAAGAAAATAATAATTCCCCGACTTTTCTTGAAGATTCCAATCCTTTAGAGATTTTTTCGGGGTAATTTTCGTCCAGTAAGGGGGTGGTCTTTGAGACTCAGTGCACTTGTACTGAAGATAAGCGAGAGTACCTCTAGGTGGTACTGCTCTAACACTGGGTAAAACAGGTACCGGGCTGTTAACAGCATTTCGTCCTGTACGAGATTGGGTTATTAGATACATGCATTTGGAAATGCAAGTACATGTACATATTTTTTTAAAAATTTATTTTCAACTCTTTGAAATTCTTGAGATGTTAAGAAAAAAACACCCTTTCTTAGTTATCATACATACCTGAGGAGTTTCGACTTATTGTGTCCTTAAATTCCTGTAAATGTTACGTAGATAATCATGATATATGCGCCATTTTGTCACTACACACGTATATGTATCAAAATAGTCCTTTTCGTATATAACACAATTTCTTCAGTGTATATATTTATCTAAATGATTGCTTTTACTTGGCATTGCAACTTTAATTAATATAACGATACCTTTATGTACTTATATTCATACATTGCTATTAAAACAAACCCAACCTTTTCCAATGTTGATAAATCATTGCTTCCTCCGTACAATACAACGCGTATGTCTTTAATATTCTGTTGTTTCTGTTGGCCTGAGAATCTGTTAATGGCTGCTACAATGCTTCCCGCGGCTACATCTGCAGGGAACTTG
Source organism: Magallana hongkongensis (assembly GCA_016163765.1). Classification (NCBI taxonomy): domain Eukaryota; kingdom Metazoa; phylum Mollusca; class Bivalvia; order Ostreida; family Ostreidae; genus Magallana; species Magallana hongkongensis. Next base: position 43,608,549 of record WFKH01011581.1, on the reverse strand, counting down.
TGATAACCGGTTCCCAGTGCCGGAAAAGCGATGGACCTATGATTTCCTCTGTTTGCCAGTTCCAAACAAGCATTCACAAATTCTTCCAAAATCTAACATTTTTTGATTTATTACTTGGTTGTAAAGTAAAGACATCAATTACAATATTTCAACATTTACATCAATTCAAAACATTGCTTATGCTCACTACTTGCCTCCTCCGGAAGTTTGACATTTGATGAACGTTTTGAATACCATGGCGAGAGAGTTCCATTAAACACTTCGTTGCATTTCAAGTTGTAGCCTTTCCCCACAGCGATTTGGCCCTCTTTGATTCCCAATGGGTAGTTTTGTTCCAGTTCTCTCAACAGTCCGGGTCCAGCGGCTGCTTGAATGGCCGCCGCCGTCCCTGACGACATGGAGAAATCGGACCCCACACTGTTGACGATTACGTCTACCTATATCAACGACAGGTTGAAAAGATTCATACAAAAACTAGTGGTTTTTAAAAAAATAAATTGAAATTCATAACGAGGATTTTCGTTAAAATACAAGAGTCAGGTGATCACCTGGTGTTCAGTTATATTCCCAACATGCAAGGAGACCGTTAAGTTACCAATCTGCTCAGAATATGATTTTCGAGATACAACAGTCACCGGTAAAGCTTAAAAAAGAAATCAGATAACTATAAACAAGTACAACATGCATAAGCTATTTTTATATTTCTATTTGTGGCACAAAATCATCCGATTATCAAATCAATTAAGGACTGGTTAAAAGTTCGTACTTGCATTTAGAGGAATGGTCAAATATTAAATGTATGATATTGAAAAAAGATCACTTTGAAAGTTTAGCTATTGTACTGTCAATTCAACCAGTTTTAATGAATTTATTCTAAAATTATAATTATCACAGATGTGAAACACGCAATCCTTCGGAACACACTTATATATATCCGTTTTATAAACAAGTGTATGCCATGGAAAGTTTCCTCCGGTCGATGCAGTGACTTGATAAAGCACAATACGTTTATGTACCAAATATATGAGATTGAAACAGAATTTCACTTCTAGATTGTGCAGACTAAGAAGTAAAGGTGCTTGCTTATAAAAAAAACACCTCACATACATGTAGCTGATCAATTATTGCAGAAGTACTACAAATTTCTTTATACCTTTAGCGTCAAATACTGCTCTTGTAAAGTTTAAATTAGAATGACCAAGTAATTTGAATCTGGCAAATAAAGAAAAGTCTAAGCACCCTGAAATCCATGGGATCCAGAGGCAGCCAATGGTCCTCCTGACAATTCCTTTTTAAATTCCTAAAAATACAATATGCATTTCTTAGTATTATCAAAACATATTCTAGTACTATAGTATGTTATTTGAATGATTTATCCTTATATCTACCTCAAGAACATCTGCATAGTTCGAACTGCCTCTGTACACCACTATTATTATTGTTTTGATGTTGACACTAGAAGGGTTTGTGCAAAAGTACCGAATGCATTCCCCCATCAGCTGGGCAGATTCCTCGACAGGATACAACAAAGAACCAACCCCAAGCGTAGGAAAAGCTATTGTTTTTGTATTGTGGCGGTCCGCTGTTTCTAAACAATTGTCCATTAGCTCTTCCATTGTCTGAAAAAATCATACCGACTGATAAGAAAAAAGTCAAAGAGCAAAATATGTTTACAATGGATCTACAATCTTTATTAAATGAAAATATAGAACACGCTTACGAAAGAGGGGTCGGGATCCGTTGTTGACCATTTTGGTAAAGCCCCATGATACACATATCGGCACTGAAGATTATAACCCTTGCTGATAGCAAACTCTCCATATTTAATACCATTTGGGTAGCTTTGGTTTAGTTCTTCTTGCATTTCTGGTCCTGCTACGTCTGAGAGGGATTGTGACAGTCCGTTGTTGTTCAGCTGCAAGTCCGTTGGCCCACTGCATACTATCACGTCTGCCTAATACATGTATCAACGGCTTTCAATCAATAATAAAAAGTTTAATATCTTGCATAACAATATCAAATACTTGATATTAAGTCGAAACGGCTAATTTTGATATAGTGAACATGAACTAGCATCCACGTACCTGTACTCTGTTCATCTCGCCAACTACCACTTTCACATTAACATTCCCAATTCGTGTGCCACAATACTTTCCTTTCTTAGAATTAGCTATAAAAAATAGAATTAATTAATGTATAATGTGCTGTTTCTTCTATTGATAAATTATATAAAAAGGTCTCAACATCTTACCCGTCTTTGCCTTAGCCACAGTCAAAAATCTCTGTAATAGACAATTCAAATTTATATATTGTAAAACAAGATTACTGTGTAGCTATTAGTTAAATGTTAAATCGCATATAAGTTAATTCTGGTTGTAACGCGGCAATTGATTGGATAGAAAAATTTAGTTAATGCACGTCACAAGACACGTCACAATGCACCAACATCAAAAACGTACTATTCCGCTTGACGTTACATAAAGCGTAAACTGCCCCAACCCAGGTTATACTCCTATAACTTGGGTAGACATTGAGTTCATGTAAACCATCATCATTCTGATTATATAAAACGATACTGAAAAACACATATAAG
>WFKH01011581.1:43584114-43596067 GCA_016163765.1 Magallana hongkongensis | reverse complement strand
AGATTTCAGACCCAACTTTTGTATAACAGCGTATTTACCACATAATAAATATTTTTCCTAAGTACCATTCACATAGACTTCCTAGTTTAATTGCTTGTACACATTAATTGTAATCATTGTGATTAAACATGTACTTGTTATTTTTTAACCTGTTATTTTCGGTTAATAGAGTTGATAAAGGTCAAATAATTACAAGTACGTGTAAAATCATTGGATTTTTTTTATATCGGGATTACAAATTATTTTCTTCTCTCGCATTTCATAGAACGTGAACAGTATATTTTCACTCTATTTTTTTTTTAATTGCTTAATTTCCTATCATTCGAAATTGTGTACGTCTATCAAATACTGATTCCGACTGCTTTAACATCACTTCGTTTCTATTGGCTGTTGACATAACAGAGACGCGTGACCATCCAATGAAATCAAATACTCAAAATTTGATTGACAGGTTCAGCCAGTTAGCCGATGTCCTCTCGAAGGTTATGGGTGTTAATTGTACACAATCTAATCGTTTAAAAAATTGCATTGTAATTACAACATCACAGTGTCACTTTTGTTGATTTGGAATTTTTTTCTATAAAAGTCTTATTTTGTTTACTGTATAAAACATGTTGATGGATTGTGTATTTGAATATTGTAACGGTACGGAAACACCAAAGACGAACTTTATACATCGCAGTCTCCTTTAAATCTGACTGTCTTATTCTTTTGTTTGTTGAAAAAGAAAACAAGTTTGTTTAAAAGAAAAGTACAATGTTTATTGTTTTCAATGCGTTTAATGTTCCTAATGAATTCTCATTGACCTGATGAAACATTTCACACGGTTCTCGCAAGCTTTCCTCGTCCATGTAAGGCTTTACACGCAATTCAAGACTTCACTGTAATGGTAACAATATTTTTCATGCAAACATTTTGCTGAATGAAAAAACTCAACAATTTAAATTTTAATTCCCAAATTACAAGTTAGTCTGCTTTCGTGATTTTTTAAAATAATCATAATGATAACCGTTTTTAAGTGACCAATATTTATTTCATACATTTTTTCTTAATTTTTTATTCCAGATTAACTTTCAATTTACATTTATGACAAAAAAATGTGGATAAATAAAATCTTAATGTCAGAATGCACAATGTTAACATTCAAATGTAGTTCTTCTTTTATAATTTAATTAAATTCTTTAAAAGGTCTGTATACATAGTGTATACTGGTACACTGTACATATATATTGGATATGAAACAAGACAATTTATAGGAGAAAAAGTATGGTTTTCCGGTCATAAAGAAAATATAATTATAACGAAACCTTGGATAAGTTCAGTGTTGGCAATCAAAGAAAAATGTGTTACCTCCAGGTCTATATTTTTATACACAATGACATACCCGAAATTTCAGTGAATACAGCTTTACAGCAGAAAATACCTTTCTCCATCAGATTTGTAACTTAACATTATCATGATTATGATAAGGTGAACAACAACAATTTGTTGAAAATAAATCACTTTATAACAATTGGAGGGCGATATTTTCCAGTGTGGTGCTATATTCATCGGCTTACCAAAATGTTTTATCAGTTTATAAAATACACATGTTGCGCGAATGTTAACACATTGGTCGGGTTCGGGATCACATAAATTTCATCTGATAATCAAATAAACTTTGATATCTATAATATCGTCATATACTAAAAAACGATTATCCTGTATACAACTTTGCTACATATAATAGTTATTTACACGACGGTCGTGTAAATAGATTTTCAGTAATTAATTCACACGACGGTCGTGTGTATATCACTGTATTTAGTAATAGCTATTTGCACGACGGTCGTGTGAATAGACTTTGCTTTGTTATGTGCACGACGGTCTTGTATATATCATCGGCCTCAAAACATGGCGAGTTGACATGGTGAATCGTACGATAATTATTTCGATTAAAACTAATAAGTTTGTGTTTAATATGCAGAGCACAGATTAGCATGCATTACATTAATGCATTTATTTTTCAAATAAATAATTACAATAAATATATATTCATATTTGAAATTTTTACAAATTCTATATTCTGTGATCCAATCTACATTGTACCACAGGGGCTTGTGTAGAGAAAAAAAAACATCGTTAAAAAAGTGGGTACCTCGGAAGAAAAATAACAAGGGAGGACGCCATCTTGGATACCGCCTCGCTTCATCAGCTAATTTCTCATTTAAATTGTTAAACTAGACATATGTCCCGATTCTTATTCCTTCATAAATAATTCTTCTTTAAGATCTCACCTCCAGTTTAATTCTATTTACGTCTACATCAACAAATTTTATCTTTTTCTCTCGTAAACATCCGAAATCGACAACTCCCTGGCTTTTCCCATAGCCAATCGTATGACAGAGAACTCACGTGCCGTACTTTCGCTTTATGCAGAAGCCAGGGAGTTGTCGATTTTGAATGTTTACGCGAGAAATCAGCAAGTTTGATAATATTGGTGTAAAAAAGAACTAAATCGAAGGTGATAGCTCAAAGAAGAATCATTTATAAAGAAATACAAATCGGCACATATGTCTATTTTAACAATTTAAATGAGAAATTAGCTGATGAAGCGAGGCGGTATCCAAGATGGCGTCCTCCCTTGTTATTTTTTCTCCGAGGTACCCACTTTTTTAACGATGTTTTTTTTTTTCTACACAAGCCCCTGTGATTGTACGTGTTGTTCTATTATTCAACAACTGAAAGATCTGCGACGATTAGGCTAGGCTTAATATTGCGATTTAAATAACACTTTTACCAAATTTTAGAAATGTCTTTCGATCGCTTTTCGCTGTTATTAATGGGATCTGTGTCTTCAATTCCAGCTGCTTTGTTTTTGTTATGATTCGTGTTGACAAAATTTTCTCTTTTTCCAAACGAAGTTTACACATTCAACGTAATTATCAAACGAAATCGTTTCAATAAACACTCAGATTAACTATTTAAAAAACAGAGTTCGGTTTTATGACCTGTACGAATTGTTTTCAGCAGGAGTTACTTTCAATGTGAATTTTGCACTATTTTCTGAATCTGGACTGCGGAATCAAAATTTCCGGAAAAATCAATATTTAAACCCCGATATCTCAGCAATGCATCATCCGATTTTAAAACGAATTTCAGTTTTGAATTTAGCTTTGCAACTCTACAATATGCATATAAATCTATGTTTTTATATATAGTTTTATGACCAGTACGAATTGTTTTCAGTAGAAGTTACTTTCAGTGTGAATCTTGCACTATTTTCTTAATCTTGACTGAGGAATAAAAATTTCCGGAAAAATCAATTTTTGAACCCAAATATCTCTGATAAACGTGGTCTGATTTTAAAACGGATTTCAGTGTTAGATTCAACTGATGGTGTTCTACAAAACTCGTATACTTTTTTGATTTGATCAAAAAATTCATTTTTTCGAAAAATTTGATTCACTTCCGGTTTCGACCGGAAGTTACGGATTTCCATTTCCAGCCTTATTGCACATGTAAATTGACAAATTCATAACCACGAAAAATTTCAAGCCTCTCTCTTTGAGCGTTTTTGAGAAATGCCCCGGACAAAATGACTTTTTTAAATTTTTAAAAATGACGTAACGTCAAAACGGAAGTGACGTTGTCATGGAAGCTTTAACATCTTTGAGGGACGCTAACTTGCAACAATCGCTGAAAGTTTCATTGAAATTCGTTGAAGACTCTTTGAGTTATGAAGCCGAAAAGGAGTCAGAAAAAAAAGAAAAAGTATAATAATAATAAAAAGAAACCGAAGAATAACAAAAGGGTCTTCCGTTGGAAACGGAAGACCCTAATAAAATAATAATAAAAAGAAACCGTAGAATAACAAGAGGGTCTTCCGTTGGAAACGGAAGACCCTAATAAAAATAATCAATAGAATAACAAGAGGGTCTTCCGTTGGAAACGGAAGACCCTAATAATAGTGAAAAATAGAGAAAAAGAAACCTAACAAAAACAATAGGATCTTCCGTTGGAAACGGAAGACCCTAATAATCCTTATCCAAGCTGGCTTTTTTGCCTTTGAAGTTGACAAACATCAAACATATACAATTTATTCATGCATTAATCATTTTGATATCAATTATAATAATGCCAAAGACAACCAAAAAGTAATTTCTGTACTCGCAGTACTTTGATGGTTTTTCTTAATTGCAGCTTGCATCTACGGGCTTAGTGGCTGCTGCTTCAGTCTTTTTGTCTGTCTTTAAGTTTCATCATTAATATTACTAATGCTGAGCAAATACTAGAATAGGAAAATGAAAATGTATTATTTCATAAAAGAATGCTTTCAATTTTACATCATTAAAGGGTGCGACTGCAACGCTTAATGATAAAAAGTTTGTATCATTAGCGGTTGAGGGTGTAGATATTTGCTTGTTTCATTAAGCGTTAGGGCTGCTGTGCATTTGTTACGCTTAACGATACAATTCTATCATTAAGCGGCGATATATTATTAGGCGTTGGCGATGTCAACTGTTAATGCAAGAATTTATAGCATTAGGCGTTGCAATTGCAACGCTTAATGCCATTTATATCATTAAGCGGCGTTGTATCATTAACAGTTGTTACATCGCTATATCCGTGTTCCTACTAAACAAGTTTTACTGTATCTATTTTATTGTTTGATTATAAACTAAGAAATTTTGGAATTAGATACTTCATGCTATGATATACAAAATTGTTAGCAACAACTTCTTTCTATCTCTTACTGTTTTCGAAATATTAGGCTTCAACTTTGAAAAAAAGGGGATGAAAAAATTAAAAATTGAAATAACCAACAAATAATTAAAATGAGGCATGGGAAATGTTAAATTTGTCATAATTATCATATATTTTAAGTTTCGTTTAAAGTTGATAAAAAAATCGTCTATGGGAGTTTTAATGTTAAACTGAATTCACGCGTGTCACGTTTTCTCAAGCAGTTTTCAAGTAAATATTTTCATATTTGATATTTATAATGAGGGACCTGATACGGAGACCGGAAAAGGTTTAGGGATTAAAATTCTGAAAGATAAGGGATCTAGAGGGGTCAAAGCTGAAAACAGCCCTTTAGCTGTAACTTTTTTATTTTTTCATCCGATTTTTTAAATCTTTTCGGTTTTTAGTTTGGAGCATAGAGTACAATTTAAAAATTTTGGTCCAAGGGGCCACTTATAGGAGTTTTAAGGGCATGAATATTACAACTTTTTAAAAGTTGAAAAATTAATTTAGAAAGAATTATCTCGCTTTGCTTAAAGAATGTAGAACATAAATACACTAGGCATACCAAGTTTTCTGTCCAAGAAATAAATACTTACTTTTTATGATGTTTTGAAAATATTCTTTTAGAAATTAAAAGTATATTCACTTTTAAAGTTCTGAAGTTATCTTTCTTTTGACATTGCATTACTTATAAGTTCTTATTTAGGCAACTGATTATACCGAGGCGTTGAAGAATTTGTAAAAAAAAAAAAAAAATAGATATGATTTTTCCTGACATTTTAAATCAAAAAGGGAAAAGGGGATGTCGAAAAGCCCTTAGTTTTTGTTGAAGACGAAAAACGTTCTAGTTGTAATTATAATCATTGCATATTTCTATAGTATCTAGATAAATCCTTAGTCATATAAAGAGGTGGAAAAAAGTTATCCGTACACATTTTCGTCTTCCTATTGCTTCATCGCTGGTTCATACTTTTTCGTATGAATGTTTGCTTTTAACGACCTGTACCAATGCGAGTAAAGCATAGTCGGAGATTGACCTTTGATGCGACCAATCGCAGTTTACATAAAACATGATGTTTACTGCGATGCGGTAACAGCTCACTACGTGCAGAAAAGATGACGCTTGAATAGTCAGCTTTACAATACAAAACATTTATTAAAGCATCAATCGGATAGATAGCACCAAGCAATATTTTCTCCTTATTGACACTTCCAAATGTTGTCACTTGCACACGCGAAGCCTTGGGGCAATCAAAGACCTACATAAAAATTATCCAACTAAAAGAATAGAAATAGTTTTTGGAAACATCGCTTAGGTTTTTGCTGCTCAAATGTTTGTTACATAACCGGTCCCAGAGAAGAATCATGAAAATACTTTTGTGGATACATCTTAAACCCCTCTGTCGATTGGGGTTTTCCTTGAGCCAGCAATATCCTCCTACGGATTGCTAAAACTGATCCTTGACTGGGAGCGGCGTATAAAGCCACAGTATTCACATACACATCGTCATCTGTTTTCATCAGGAACTCAGCGTGGCCACAATAAACATTGACCCATTTTAATGTCATTAGTAATTTAAAGGATCCATAAAATTATTTTCAATTACTTTTTATTCCGGCAACAACTGCCAAATGCAAAATACTATATTATATATCTCAAACCAGAAGAACGTGCCTATTGTGTCCTTCTTACGTTTGTTTTAATACAAGGAGTCGCGTCTTCTTTAAAGTATTTTTTCAAGCATTTTTTCATGCCTGATAAATTTTATCATAATGATACCAATCTTAATCGAAAACATGCTAAATATTCATGCTACAAATGTATCTGTTAATAAGAATGCAGAGGTAGTTCCATTGAGTGTTAAGCAAACATTCGCAATGCTTAAATCGTCGCAATGTTGCGTAAGCACTCCTTGTCTTTTTATTATGCCTGTTAAATTGTTAAAACCCCTTAAATTAAAAAGAAAGGAAATCAATAATCAGAAACTCGTAAACCCCTAGCTAACGCTAAACGAAAGTAGGCAATCTCGCTTAAAATTTTTCGGTTTCGTGAATAATGCATGCCGTATTATAGTTAGGTCCTACACACTTCTGTGATTGAGCTCTTACCAATTTTGTGAGTGCTAATATGTGCCTACAAACAGGAGCGTGCTTTCATAAAATAGTCATTATTTTCTTGATTTGAGAAACGAATTTAAAGAGATTTGCCTATTCATTGGGCTGAAAATAATGAATATTCATAAAATCCGACGTTCGTTTATCCGACTGCATGAGACAACAACTTACAATGTAAATTTGTTGTTTGTACCAGGAAGTACATGTTTACAAACATAAAACCTAAATATAACTTAACAAGAATGAATGTTTATACACGATCGTCTATATATTTCAGCGAAACCCTAAACAAACAAGCAAACAAACAAACATAAAAAGACATGAACTGAAGTTGAAAAAAAATCATTTATTGAAAATGGCAAAGGTAAGGAAACATAATGTCAAATAAGTTATGCAATTTAGAATATAGCAATTGAAAATTGTATGTAGAGATAATGAAACAACAGGCAACAAAATCCTCAAAAACCAATCAAAAATTAAAAAACTAAAGATACAAACGTTATACATTTTCTTGCATTTCAACAAGTTTGATGCACAGCAAAATACTATTAGGTTTGTACTACGGTGCCTTAAATAACGAAATCAAAGAACTACTGTAACAATTACTCCAATGAATTTAAAACAAGAGGCCCATGGGCCACATCGCTCACCTGAGGAACAATCAGCTTAATGGAGTCATAATACAAACTATCTGGACAATGTAGTATAATACATGTAGAACCTGTATAAATAAAATTCCATCCCCCCCTGGATATTCTTATGTTTATTATTATTAGTCCCTTTTTTAACAGGATGATTTTATAGTCATATTACATGTTGAGCATTGCAGTTCTCAAAAAGATCATAAACAATTGTTTATATATGGGATACAAACCTTCATCAAACTCTGAACCCCTTGTGAGGCCCAAGAATCGTCCAGGGGCCAAAGTCTAAACAATTTCAAAGAATCACCTGGCTGATTAGTTTCTGAGAAGAAGATTTTTTAAGATTTACTCTATATATTCCTATGTAAAATTACCCCCCCCCCCCCCCCCCATTGTGGCCTCACCCTACTCCCGGAGATCATGATTTTCACAACTTTTAATCTACACTACCTGAGGATGCTTCAACACAAGTTTCAGCTTTCCTGGCTGATGAGTTTCTGAGAAGAAGTTTTTGAAAATTTACTCTACATATTCCTATGTAAAATTTCAACCCCCCATTGTGGCCCCACCCTACCCCTGGGGGTCATGATTTACACAACTTTGAATCTACACTACCTGAGGATGCTTCCACACAAGTTTAAGCTTTCCTGGCCAAATGGTTCTGGAGAAGAAGATTTTTGAAAATTTCTCAAAATATTTCAATAATTCCTTATTATCTCCCTTTGAAAAAGCCCGTGGTCCTTAATTTTCACAACTTTGAATTCCCTTTGCCTAAGGGTGCTTTGTGCCAAGTTTAGTTGAAATTGGCCCAGTAGTTCTTGAGAAGATGTTGAAAATGTGAAAAGTTTACGGACAGACGGACGGACGGACGGACGGACAGACGGACGACAGACAAAATGTGATCAGAAAAGCTCACTTGAGCTTTCAGCTCAGGTGAGCTAAAAAGTATGTTAGGAGTTTAAAACAATCAATGAGGTAAAATGGAGTAGTTGAATTCAAGATGGTGCGGAAAATATATATTGAAAAATGCATTTCCATATGTTTATAATGGATAAAGGCTTATGTATGACGATAAACAAAAAAAAAATTAATCAGCTTGATATATGAGAGAGTAGCAAGAACATCCGGGTATTTCTATTTCGATTTAAGTAATGTTTTTGTCCACACAGCTGTATAACATGACAAATGTTAGATAAACCCCTAATTGATTTAAAATCTCTGAATTCTGAATTTCAAAATAATTGTAAGTATTCATCCTACATTTATAAGTATGTACTAAAAAATCGGTTTATGGTTTATTTCAGGCATGAAGTGTCGTTTAAATGAACTTCGACGTTTTTTGGTAAGTGGTATTGTCCTTACTGATTAAATTTATTTTTAACAAATATAATATACACATGTAATTGTCATGTTATATTTTTGGGTTAAAACAAATTATACCAGGAAGGACGGTATACATTTATCCACTCACTAAGAGTGTGGTAGCTCTTTTATCAAATCCTCAGCAGGAGCTATTCCGCAAAAGCTTGTCGACGGAAATAGTTTATATCAAAGGTTTGATGAAACAACTATCCCACTAGCTCACAGCTTGTAGATAAATGTTTTATTATACTGCTGTATAATGATTTGAGTCGATGATCCACATTAAATTTAAGTAACATTAAATAGATTATCTGAACAGAACAATTCATATACATGCAAATGTTTAAATTTGCTTTGAACTACCAACAAACGGTATTAATGTGGGACTCTTCAGTGTTAGAGACAAATAACATGAACTCAAAATAGTCACAATTTGAATGAAACTATGATGAGCTCTGGAAAGTTCATTTTATACCCCAGGGTATAATTTTGCAATTGTTAGAATATATGAAAAATAAGCCATTTCATTTTTAAAAGTCATATAGGAAACATTTTTATAAAAGTATCTAAAAATATAATTGTTTAATGTAAATCCTTTGATCAATGTTTATAAAGCCTGATTAGATCATTTGGGTGAATGGGATGTTCGTTAATGCCATACAAATCATATGACTAACTACTGTTTTTCATAAAGGTTTGGGTTCTTCAAAAGATATGGTAAAAAAAACCCAGCATTCCTTTAAAAATGATGATCGGTCATTAATGAAAGTAAATAACGCAGAAAATCTACCATGCTTCTAGTACATAGAATATAATAAGTTAAGTAACTTCTGAATTTGATGTAATATTGCTTTCCAAAATACCATTGAATTTACCCAAAGACATTGTTTGATTTTACAACTGTATTGCTGTGTCCATCTCATGGTAAATAGATGTACATGTAGATCAAAAGACGGCTCATTCGCCACTAAATTTTTACATGAAACTTTTTGTGCATAGTTAATATAAAAGGAAAAAGCATTATGCGTGCGGAAGTAATTACATTTGCAGGATGCCTTATATGGAATCAACTATGGTCGTCCAATTCCAATATAGGACTCTTTATAAGAACTATTCTATATTTGAAGACATGGAGACTGTTGTATAGATGTCTCCTTTCGGTCCAGTAATATGCATGCTTCTCAGATCGTCCGTTTTACACACAGCGGCGTAGACATCTCCAGTTATCTCACCGATGATCGTGTTGGGTTTGGTCTCTGCTGTCTTACTGGACACGGGGGTAACGCTATCTGAATCACGTGACTCCTCCCGCGACTTCTTATTATCAACTATTTCGTTCTTTACATTATGTTCCCCGTTGTTTCTTCCAAATTCTGAAGTGTTCTTTTTAGTATTTATTTGCGCGTAATTACAATCTTTGTCTACCGTGTTATAGAAGGATTCATCAAATGAAGATGATGTTCCTTGTACGTCGTTGGCGTCATTTCGAGGTTTATCGATGTCATTGTTGTAATATGTACAATCTTGATCTCCTTCAAGCGTGGTCGTTGCATGTAAAGCACGATGCTTTGCCTCTGCTTTTATCGTTAGAGCGTGCCTTCTGTGTTAAATTAAAAAAATAATCACCTCCGTAATTGCATCCGTCAATGATCTATGAATATTATCGTGGCAATTTTTCAGGAGTAAATATCTTCGTAAATCTTGGAAATCATTATATTTATAAATGAAAAGAAGATGACGTGCTTAGACGTACCTTTTTTTTTTTTACAACAGTTACCTACCTTTTGAGTACAACCAGAATCAGAGCTAACAAAAGCAGGAGTCCAGCAACAAGTCCAATTATCACTGGAAGTAATGTAGAAGCATCATTCTGTTCCGAATCTTGAATTACGCGTACGACGGATCGAAATTGAATGTTGTTCCCACAGTCCAATTGCAACGAAGTCCCTGGATGACCATTAAATTGATTAAAATACTTTAAAACGACTTTGGCAGTTATAACTTTGACATACAGTTAATACCAGAAATAAATTATAATAAAAATTAATTTTACTAAATCTATTTGCACTGAATATGAAGTTCTTACCAAACGTAGAATGATCATTGGTGATAAACAATTTAAATATTCAACCATATAAACAAAAAATTCCTGAAGGAGATACAACATTCTTATTGGTGAAGAAACAATAAAATTCTAATTATTATTCATTTTTTTTAAAAAAGGAGGAGTTGTAAAGAGCATAATGGGGTTAATAGCAATAAAAACCCTGCTACTGGATAGGAAGTTAATAAATGGAAGCAATTGATTTCACAAAAATATAAATGCAATAAAATGGTTGTTGTAAGATGCATAGTGTAGGACAAAGTTAGATAAGCACGCATATATTTGCGAATTATATTACATATAGATTCTGGTTGCATACCTTTAAATTCAATCCACAATTTTCCACTTAAAGTATTTGTTGTTTGCATATCCAGAAGGAACTCTTTAACATCACTTAAACAAGACAGGTCTTTATTGTAGTTGAATGATCCATTGGTAACCATCTCTAAATAAAGTAATATTAATCTACAATAACGATGTAGATTTCGTAATTATGTGTTTTAAAATATTTAATGGTTTTATAACTTGCATAAAGAACTATGTATAGTATGAGTCAAATTTGGCCCCCATAATTCGCAATTTTTAAAAGTGTATCAGATACACCATTAATTTTTTACGTTATTTTTACGTTATTTTTAGATATAAGATATACTTTTCATCTTTAGCACTAACTGGCCATATATGACGTCAGAATTTGCTATTTTGCTGTTCATTCAAAATCGGTCAAAAATTGACTTTTGAAAAAAGAAGATTTTTTAATGGAAAATATATATTTTTAGTTCACCTGGGTCAATCTAGATCTGCAGCCTATTGTTTTTTCAAGAAATGAGAAACGCCTGAAAGATTTGTTAAATATCTTGAACTCTGTTTAAATATTAGTAAGGTACATGTGTACCAAATAAGTATGACGTGTTATTTTCCATTAACTAAGTTGTTACAATATGTTATATTTAGTTTTAAGAAGTCTTTACGCTCCGTTACTGTTTTATATTTCATAATG